>SJYQ01000748.1:75698-87639 GCA_006410935.1 Redunca redunca
TACAAGGTCTATGCAAAGATAACTCTTAAAAACTACTGAAAGACACAAACACAGTTTTCAATAAATATAAAGACACCTCTTTTTCTTGCATAAGATGACTCAACATTCTAAAGATATCAAAATCACCTCCCAAGTTAATACTTCTGTATAAGGGTGACACTCCAATTTGCTGGGGGAAAATATGGAGTTTTAAATAAATGCTGTTTGGACAACTAGATAGCCATTTGAAAAAATATGAAATTGGGTCCATATCTCACACTACACATCAGAATAATTCTAAATGGATCAGAGATTTCAATGCATAAAATTGAATCCATACAAGTATTAGAAGAGAACATGGATGGGTGGGGAGAAATACTTTCTAATTATGACTCAAATCCAGAAGCAATAAAAGACTGATAAATTTGCTGCTGCTAAGTCGCTTCAGTCATGTCCGACTCTGTGCGACCCCATAGACGGCAGCCCACCAAGCTCCCCCATCCCTGGGATTCTCCAGGCAAGAACACTGGAGTGGGTTGCCGTTTCCTTCTCCAATGCATGAAAGTGAAAAGTGAAAGTGCAGTCACTCAGTCATGTCTGACTCTCAGCAACTCCATGGACTGCAGCCTACCAGGCTCCGCCGTCCCTGGGATTCTCCAGGCAAGAGTACTGGAGTGGGGTGCCACTGCCTTCTCCAGCAATTAGAGGACAGACTATACAGGGACAGCATGAGGGAGTTTGGGGGATGATGGAATTGTCCTTCATCCTAATTGTGAGGGTGAACACAAATCTATTCAAGTATTAAAAAATCTCATAGAACTGTACATCCCCTAAAAAGTCAATGTTACCATAAGATCATTTAAACATATGAATAAATGAACACGTAAAAATTTAAAAATAATAATTTTCCAAAGAAAAAAAATCACTGCCATTCTCCCAAATCATCCCACCCTCTCCCTCTCCCACAGAGTCCCAAAGCAACATCATATATGAAACGAATCATCAGTCCAAGTTCGATGCATGATACTGGATGGTTGGGGCTGGTGCACTGGGACGACCCAGAGGGATGGTACGGGGAGGGAAGAGGGAGGGGGGTTCAGGATGGGGAACACGTGTATACCTGTGGTGGATTCATGTTGATGTATGGCAAAACCAATACAATACTGTAAAGTAATTAACCTCCAATTAAAATAAATGTATACCTGTGGTGGATTCATGTTGATGTATGGCAAAACCAATACAATACTGTAAAGTAATTAACCTCCAATTAAAATAAATAAATTTATATTAAAAAACAAAAGAAAAGAAAAAAATCACAATAAACAAAGTCAAATGACAAACTAGGAGAAAACATCTGCAATTTACATCACAGATTAAGGCTAGAAAGCCATTTTTTATCCTTTTGCTATAAAGGACATTATCAGGACAACAGGAAATGAAATAAAAGTCTATAGATTAGATAACATTGTAACAGTGTTGATTCCCTGAATTTGATTACTATCCTGAAGTTAAATGTCCCAGTATTTTGGGAAATACACACTGAAGAATTTAGGGGTAAATGTGCATCATGTCTGCAATTGACTCCCAAATTGTTCAGAAAAAAAAATATGCATATAGGTGGATAGAAATAATAAAGCACATGTGATAAAATGCTAACATCTAGGGACCAGTAAAGGGGATATAGGTATTCTTCATTCTATTTCATAACTTTCCGGTTTTAACCCAGAAATTATTTCAAGTATTTCAAAATAAAAACTAAAAGAAAAAAGAATACAGGAGCTGGCTTGACAGGATAACTAGACCAAACTGGGACAGCATCAAGAAATAATAATAATGGCAATGTAGTATAACACATCAAATTAAAAAAATAAGTCCACAGCAATACAATACATGATAAAGTGTTAAAAACAATAAGTTAATATCCTTAATACATGAAGGGCTCTTGTAAAATCAGTAAGAAAATGAGGAACACACTAATGGAAAAAATAGGCAAATGATGTTAATAGACAATTTACAAAGAAAAAGAATAAGGACCTATAAATCTATGAAGAGATGTTCAACCTCCCTGATGATGAAAATAAAGGCAAAGTAAAATAATAATGAGAAGTCATATGGCAATATTTTCTTAAAATAACCATTACTGATTAGGATTCAGGAAAATGAACATTCCAGTCAGAGTGAAAACTAATACAACCTTTTCAGAGAGTAATTTGACAATGTTTATAAATTAATTTCATGAAGGAAACCATCAGGGAGGCATACAAAGATGTATACAAAGATGTACACTGAAGTATAATTCATAACAGCAAAATATTGGAAATAATTGCAAACATTGAAAAGAAGACAATAAATACACAAAGATGTTAACATTTTTTCTTATTTTATTCTTCATACTTTTTTCTTTTTCCTAAATGTTCTACAACAACTATACATTACTCTGATAATCAGAAAACAAAATATTTTTTGAAAGTCACTGTTATCAGTGACACAGGCAATCTTCATGGAGAACAATGTGTGGAGCCAAAACAAAGAACTAGAATAAACATACACCCTAGTGATCATCACTCAATGCAAATAAGACAAAAACAGCTCCCAGGTGTAAGACTGGACTAGGCAGAGCTACCACAAAGACATGGAAGTTATAGGCTGTACCTACTGTGAACTTCCCAATACCCAAGAGTTGGAAAAAGCAGCCTCAGGCCCTGCCAGGGCCCTCTACCATGGCTTTTTTCTTGCCCAATTTCTTTCCCACGGCCTTCTGTCCTATATATGGCCCAAGCAATCAGCCAGGGACCTCTGCCTACTGGATGGTCCAACCATTCCCTGCCATGGCAATGCCTCTGCCAGGGTGTGCCAGCCACTGTCTGCTTGCCCAACCTCTTTTATCATGGTTCTCTAAGGACTCCATAGTCCAGGGGTCATGGCTCTCTGCTGCTCTGAGCTGCCAAGGCCTTCTGCCACCTATGGACTAACTACTCTGTGTAGCTTTGGGGTTGTACCCAACCCCTCTCCTACCAGCTGCCACTACTAGTGTGAGCTGCCAAGACTCTCTCCCATCTAGTGCTGCTGCTATCATCCTGTAGCAGAATGAAGAATATAAGATTCTCCTATTCATTCTTATCCCTCATCAGCCTGTGATTCTCAGTCTCCAGTTAGAGACTGGCTCTGCTCACTAACCTTACACTCAACTAAAAACAAACAACAACAACGAAAAAAACTACTGCCTAAACCTTTTGCTTTTTTCCCAGTTCCTCTGTGCTTTCCCCTAATCCTACAGTGCCACACAGGTGTGGGCCCAAAATGGCCCCATGATCATGAGTTACCCCTAGTTTATAAGAAGCCAAGGAGATGGGCCAACAGAGTACCTTCCCAGGAGTTCCAGCCTGTTCCAGTGTAGGCTTCAGTGAAAAAACAATAAAAATAGACCAGAATCTCCAAGACAGGCTCCTATATCAACCAACTTCTTGGATTTGGCACATTGGAGAGTTCCAGAACCATGTCCTGGCACTGATCTAGACCAGAACAGAAGCTTCAGGCCTCCCCATGGAGGGAGGCCAGTCAGTCTAGAGTTAAAATAAATGGGCTTTTGTGATGCCATAAAATGCATTATGGAAGCAAACTACTCTGATGACCCAGAAGGTAAGAAATAAAAAAGTGACTTATTAAAAAGAAGAAAAAAAGGTGACTTACTGTGAGAACACACAAGTGATGTCCCCTTCAGTCAGTTCATAAGGAAGTCCCCCTCAAAAAGAAAAACACATTTCAGTTCAGCAAACACTTACCAAGTGTCTACTATGTACCATGCATGCACTAGGCCAGGCACTGGGATGCAAATCAGAATAAGCAACAGGGCCTTCCCTCAAAGAACCTAGTCTAATGCAATGACAGAAGCACACAGAAAATGCAGCAGTAATACAGAAAAAGGAGTAATTAACTCTGAGTGAAAAGCTGGGATCACCCCTAACCAAACTAACCCCCCTCACACCCAAAATCTTCTGGACAAAGCAGTTTCCAGCACAAAACTTGGCTTCCAAAAACATATCTTGAACTCATGTGCTCTCTATCTGCAAATTCACAGCTAAGGTCCAAAATCAGTTTAAATATGCAAATATTAACCCCACCTCACGAAGACTAAGGATTATAAAGTCAATTGTTAAGCATTTCATAGGAAATAAATTTCCCTGCAAATGTTTCCTTCCTCATCAATAGAATGGGGATATTACAGTTCTAACTTCACAGAATTGTTATAATAGTTAAATAAATGGAAATAAAATGCTTAACACAATGCCTGGTGCAATAACCTCTTTGAATAAATTGTCAAATTACCGTATATGACACAAAGTGAATATAGAGATGGTGATACGGCCACGGATAGAAGGCAGGAGATAATTAGATGAGGGAAATAAACTCTGAGGGAAGGAGAATGAGGAGGGGAGGGAGTTGGCAGTAATATGAGCTAGGGGCTAAGACCATGAGTTCTAGAGTGCCATAGTTCTGGCTGTTCCACTTCCTAAACTATGTGACCTGAAGTCATTAACTTCTCTGCACCTGTTTCTTTAGTTGTGTAAATGGGGAGGGAAGGGGGATGATAGTAACGGTCTCTGAGAAACCAAATGGCACGATTCTCAGCACAGTGAACGGCCAGCAGTACCTATTATGAGCAGAGAGAACAAACTAGAAATGGGGAGAAAAAAGATAAGGAAAACGAATTTACAGAGAGACAGCGGAAGGGAATAAATGTGGGTGGTGAATGTCGGGAGGAATGAAAGGCGGGAACGCTGAAATGTTAGGAAGCAGGGCAGGAGAGGAGGAGCCCTACGGGAGGAAAACGTGGGCCTCACCCAGGAAGATCCAAGCGCTGTCCTTGTACTCGCTGTGCCAAGACACCTTCTCCGCCACCCCCAGTTGGACCTCACGCTCATTCAGCTCATTAATCAGCTTCACTTTAGTTAAAGGGCTAAACCGGAAGGAAACGCGGACATGAAAGCGCGCCCGGGCCTCAGGGAAAACAGAACAAAACCGAGAGACTAATTTTCTAGACTCCCCGCCTCTCCCGCCCTTCAGCCCTGCAGATGCTCTACCACCTCAGCCCCGGTGGGCTGCCCCCGGACACCAGTTCCCCCGACCTGTCTCAGAGGACAGTTGAGGCCTTACTTCATCTCCGCGGGTGCGGGCTCAGAACCTAGGAAGCGACTTCCCGGAGAAGCCGGAAGATGCGTGCGCGGTCCCGGCGCCTCGCGCCCATTGGTTGCCGCGGAGCCTGCGCCGCGCCGGAAGAGCGCTGGCGCGCCGGTTGGGGGCGGGGCGTAGCGCCTGAGCGCTAGAGCTAGAAGCGGCTTCCCTTGTTCGGCGTAATTCGCTCTTTAGTCAGAGTTTTTCTCTGGTCTATTCATACGTTCCTCCGAAAAAATGGGCAAGGGTGCGAGCCTGGTCTGTTCCAGGACGCCTAGCTCCTGGACGACACCTGGCACTGATTAGCTTAGCTACAAATGTTTGCTGAATTAAGACTGAAAAAGTGCCTGATACGGCGACTTAAGTTGTAGTCTTCGCTCCCAGTCAGTAACTCACACGCTCACCCCCAACAAAGCATCCTTGTTCAAGAGTGACGGCAGAAAAGTAAAGAAGATATCTGAGAGGGTGAATCTTTTTCTTTTTTCTCTCAAATCCCAATGCATAGGCAACTGACAAGTATACCGCCATAGGCTGAACTGCATACCCAGATTGTGAAAAGCTGCTACCCCTTTTCCACAGTCTCCTACGGGAGGTAGAAATTCGTATTGTTAAATTAATAGCTAACAGTTGAGCAGACAATACTAAATTGTGTGCTAATCAATTTATATGCATTGGCTTTCTGTCCTCACAACAGCCCTGTGATGTCTGTGATACAATTATTCTCTGCATTTTATAGAAGAAACAGGTTCAAAGGGAGTTGAATATTAATGGTTTGAAAGGTACTCTGTCTACCCATCAGGTCTGGTTGATTTATGAATCCATACTGAGAGCATCTATATATGTTCTATACAGCAAGTCTGTAGACAGAATTGTAAGGTTGGGTTCTTTGCCTTCAAAGAGCTGATAATATCATTGAGCATACAGGATATATCTGCTTTATAAATTTCACTCCAGAAATAATCAGGAACCTATAGAAGAGGTGGTGACATATAATGTGTAAATAAACCATATTGAGGATTTAAATCCATCTTGCACATATTCACATCAGTATCTGGTCTTAGACCATGCGTGGTCTAAAAGTGAAATTCCAGAGCTGTATAGTTCTCTGTGTAGGCCTAGCTCAGAACCCCTGAAACTAGGCACTTCATAAAAGTACTTTGATGATGGTGATGATGACAACTGTGCCCTCAATGGTTCACCATGTACCCAATGTCTTGCTAAGAAGCAGAACAGAATCTGCCCATAAATGACAGTTTCTCTTCATTCATTCTATGTCTCGTCCCTTCCCCCACTCCAACCCAGCTATTCATTAACTTGGTAGAATTACATTGGCAATGAAAACTAAACAGTGACAGATTGCATAGGGGTTTTATCTGCTCCTAGAAACCTTAGGTTGCCTAGTTGTAGGGTTGAAGTAGTCACTGCAAAGTGGTTAACTAGCTTGCAGCATTATCTGGCTGAATTCTTCCAGCAACTATGAAATGAGAGAATTGGAGCAATACCTAGGCCTTGGTCATCAGAGTTCAAAAGGAAGCTGAAGCAAAAGAGGAGAGTAAGACCAACCAAATAATAGACACCTAGGATGGCAAACTCTGGTCCTCCTGTCAGACATTAAATTGAGAGGGTCCTCTGGATTCTCATCCCCTTTCCACTCAGAGTTATGGAAACCTCTAGGCATCATCTTACCTACCAATTCCTACCAATTGGAAGTACATCCATGGAGATGTCCCAGGCAAACTGGGAAGGTTTTCAGCTCTCCCAGTTTCTACTCCTTTCTTCACCAATAACATTCATTTAGCACCCATTGTATGCAGAGCTCATTTCTAGGTTCAGTGGGTAATGCTAAAGAAATTGACAGCAGTCCCCACGTTCAAGGAAAGGCTCAACAATATGGCTGGTCAAATTCATCTCTCCACTTCTGACTACCACATTACATCCGCAAACACTTTCCCTCCTGACTTCTCTGTTTCAGGGAATGTTATCACATTTTCCTGGTTGCCCATGTTAAAAAACAGGAATGTCATGCTTGTATTCCCTATTCCTATTTACCCAAAGATATCTATCCAATCACCAATTCCTAATAATTGCACCACTTCAGTGTCTGTCAAACACATCCTGTCTACTCTCAGTGATGTTCTGAGTCATCATCACATGCCTCCTAGCTCTTTCAGTACTCTTATAACTGCCCCAGCCCCTATTCTTCAGTCTTTTTTCGAACTGCTCCCCCGCCCCATGAAGCCTCAGTTTCAGCCAGGCTCCACTTCTATCTGTTACCTCAAGGGTCCCTTTCATTATCCAACCTAGATACCTCTTCTGAGAGATCCATATATCCCTGGGCCACTCACCTCTCTCTGACTGAAACCTGCCCGAGCTCCAAACTCCAATCAAGGCATTTCTCATTCAGGAAACTTTTCCTGACCTTACCAGCCTGCAGTGATGGCCCCCGCTTCTGAACTCTGCAGTTCTTCACAACTCTTTTATGTTCTCCCCCTAGAAATACTGTGAGGTCCTAGAAGGTAAAGACTGCATCTTTAAGCTCTCAGTACCTCAAACCTCAAACACATAGCAAGTACACAATACAATAATTGGTTAATGAAACTGAAAATACAGCTATGGTTACCTTTATGGAAACAGATGAGGGTAAAGGGAAAGAGGCTTTTATTTTCCCTTTGTCCCTTTCTACACCATTATCATTTTCTTACCTTTATCCAGGTATCTTTTCTTTATCACATTTTTATTGCCTTGTTACCTTGGCATAAAGAGCATGACCTTAAAGAGCATGACTGATGCCACACTGTTAGCAATGGCTGTTTCCAGATGGTAGACACAGAGGGAATTTTTCTGTGGTGTTCTGTTTTCCAAATGTCTTATATTGAATATGCATTACTTCTGTAATCAGAAAGAAGTTATTAAAAGAATATTTAAATGTGGAAGCAAAAAAGTTATCAGATTGTACAGTATAACAGAGGTTCTAAGTCTAAATTGTAAGGTTTGCATCTTCAATCTTGTAGCAACCATCTAGCCCTTCTCTCCCTGGGTGTACCTGTTTTCAGATTAAACACCTCCTCCCTCTTTTTCCTGTTTTCTTCTTATCTGTGGTAGGTTAAGAATCACATCATTAAGCCTATAAATAACTTAAAATAAGAAACAATTGGTAAAGACCTGAAAGTTAAATGAGAGAAAATCACTGATTTATGACTCAAAGTTTTACACCCAATTCTGTAACCTTCATACCCACTCAATGTCATGTCATACCTTAAAAAAAGGGCAAAAACTTTAACCTGGCATTCACAGATCTTCATACTTTAGCCAAAGACCTCATTTCTAATCTTTCTTATTTCCACCACACTTCACACACCCTACATAAGCCTAACTGAACTCCATGTGCTTCCTTCTACATCCATAAACCCAAATACTACACATTCTTCAAGTCCTGGCTCAAATGCTATCTCCTCCATTAAGCCCTCCTGATTGCTCTCACTCCCTTCCCATAGGTGAATGACTTCTCCCTTCTTTGAGCTCCCAATAACCCTTTATCTTCACCTCCATAGTAAGACTTAAGCACTCTCTACCTTGTAGTATGACCATGTACCTGTCATCCTCTGTATGAGGACCACATCTGATTCATTCACTCAGCAAATATTTATGGAGCATCTACCACATGCTCACAACTATTCCAGGCATGGATGATGCAAGAGTAAACAATCAGAGAATATTCCTTGACCTTATTGAGTTTGTTTTTTTAGTGAGAGGGTTTCTTAGTCAGGTCTTGAGTGAAAGTCACTCAGTTGTGTCCGACTCTTTGCAACCCCATGGATTATACAGTCCATGGAATTCTCCAGGCCAGAATATTGGAGTGGGTAGCCTTTCCCTTCTCCAAGGGATCTTCCCAACCCAGGGATCAAACCCAGGTCTCCCGCATTGCAGGTGGATTTTTTACCAGCTAAGCCACAAGGGAAGCCCAAGAATACTGGAGTGGGTAGCCTATCCCTTTTCCAGGGGATCTTCCCAACCCAGGAATAGAACTGGGGTCTCCTGCATTGCAAGCAGATTCTTTACCAACTGAGCTATCAGGGATGCCCAGGTTGGTCGGGTCAGCCCAGGTTGGGCAGGTCAGGTTGCCATAATATTGATAAGATACCATAGACTGGGTGAGTTAACCAATAGAAATATATTTCTCACAGTTCTGAAGGTTGGAAAGTGCAAGATCGAGGTGCTGATTGATTCATTTCCCCAGTGAGGAGTTTCTTCCTGGCTTGCAAATATCCATCATCTGACTGTGTCCCCACACCGGAGAACAGGAGAGGAGGTGGGGAGAATCAGATTCTTTGGTGTCTATTCTTGTAAGGAGTCTAATCCATCACGAGGACCCCACCCTCATGACCTCAGCTAAACCTAATTACATCCCAAAGTCCTCATCCCCAAACACTATCATGTGGGGGTTTGGGCTTCAGCATATAAATTTTCATGGATACAATTCAGCCCATAGCAGGAAGTAAGTAAATTATATAGTAAATGAGAAGGTACTAAGTGCTAGGGGGAAAGGTAAAGAAGAGAAAGAGAATAGGGAATATTGGTGGGGGTACTAAACTTTAAATAGAATGAATACTTGAGAAAACATCATTCAAGCAAAGACATTTTTTAAAGATAAGGAAATGAGTTATGTGGATGACTGCTACTACGTTGATGATGGAAACTCTACAATTTAGACTTAGAACTTGTGTTACTGTATAATCTGATAACGTTTTATATGCAAGTGCAAGGATCCTGAGGCAAGAGCTTACCTGAAGTAGTCAAGGAGCAGCAAGGAACACACTATACCAGGAGTGAAGGTGAAAGGAAAGATAACAGGGCCCAGATCCTGTAGGCCAATATAGGCTACTATAAGGACTCTGGAGTTCATTCTGAGTGAAAAATGGAACCATCACAGGATTTTGAGCAGAGGAGAAACATAACCAACATTTTCAAAGGCTCACTCTGGATGCTAAGTGGAGAGTAGAGTGTAAGTGGTAAGGGAGGAAATAGGGAGACCAGGTGGAGGCTATTGCAGTTATCCTGGTGAGAAACAAACAAAGGTAGTTTTGAACCATGTAGTAGAACTGGAAGTAATGTGAAATGGAAAGATTCCAGGTATATTTTGAAGATATAAAATAAATGAATATAGGACATAACGGAAAGAGAGGAATAAGGAATTAAGCTTCTTGGGGTAAGCAACTGGAATTTACTGAAACGGGGGAGATTGTGGAGGAGTAGATTTGAGAAGGAAGATCAGATATGGATGTGTTAACTTTGAGATGCCTTTCTCTCTTTAAGGTAGAGATCTCAAGAAGGCAGCTGGACAAAGGAACCTGAAGGTCAGAAGAAGTCCAAGATGAGGATATACAATCGAAATTGTCACCAGCTTTTAGATGGCATTTAAAGTCTTGAAATTAAATGAGATCGCCAATGGAATGACAGAGCCCAAGAGAACTCTAAAGGTTAAAAGGTCATGAATATAAAAAAAAGTCAGCAAGTGATACTGAAAAGGAGCATTGAAAACCAAGAGAGTGTAACACCCTAGAAACCAAGTGAAGAAAGCATATGAATGAAGAACGAGTGAATGCTTCAAAACACTGCTGAGGAGTCAAGTAATACAAGAATTGACCACTGGATCTAGCAATGTGAAGGGCACCGGTGACCTTGCAGTTTCAGTAGGCATGGGTACAAAAGCCTGACTGAAGGGGGTTTAGGAAAGAATGAAAAGATGGGGCTGAAGCTGAAGGGAAAATTCAAGTCAAGAGAGGATTTTTACAGATAGAAAAATGACAATATTTTTGCCTGCTGCTGCTGAGAATAATCAAGAAGATAGGGGAATCGGTCAATAAATGAGCTTGCAAAAGGTACAAAGTGAAGTAGAAAGAATGAAGGAAGAAATAAAAGGAGAAAAGGAGAAAGGAGGCAGCAAAAGTGAGGGCCAGAGAGAATTAAACTTTTAAAGTTGGTTGTAGAAAAAGGTAATCGTGTCCATCAGCCTCTTTATCTTGCCTGGGGGTGACTGTAGGACACTTGAACTGGCTTAGGCAAAGGAGATCTAGAGAAATGCTACAAGGATTTATGTTATAATATCAAGAGCATAGCAGTAAGAGATAAGAAAGTCTTCTTCAGAGATCAATGCAAAGAAATAGAGGAAAACAACAGAATGGGAAAGACTAGAGATCTTTTCAAGAAAATTAGAGATACCAAGGGAACATTTCATGCAAAGATGGGCTTGATAAAGGACAGAAATGGTCTGGACCTAACAGAAGCAGAAGATATTAAGAAGAGGTGGCAAGAATACATAGAAGAACTGTACAAAAAAGATCTTCACGACCCAGATAATCATGATGGTGTGATCACTAATCTAGAGCCAGACATTTTGGAATGTGAACTCAAGTGGACCTTAGAAAGCATCACTATGAACGAAGCTAGTGTAAGTGATGGAATTCCAGTTGAGCTCTTTCAAATCCTGAAAGATGATGCTATGAAAGTGCTGCACTCAATATTCCAGCAAATTTGGAAAACTCAGCAGTGGCCACAGGACTGGAAAAGGTCAGTTTTCATTCCAGTTTCAAAGAAAGGCAATGCCAAAGAATGCTCAAACTACCGCACAGTTGCACTCATCTCACATGCAGGTAAAGTAATGCTCAAAATTCTCCAAGCCAGGCTTCAGCAATACGTGAACCGTGAACTTCCTGATGTTCAAGCTGGTTTTAGAAAAGGCAGAAGAAGCAGAGATCAAATTGCCAACATCTGTTGGATCATGGAAAAAGCA
>SJYQ01000748.1:87684-109085 GCA_006410935.1 Redunca redunca
GACCACAATAAACTGTGGAAAATTCTGAAAGAGATGGGAATACCAAACCACCTGACCTGCCTCTTGAGAAACCTATATGCAGGTCAGGAAGCAACAGTTAGAACTGGACATGAAACAACAGATTGGTTCCAAATAGGAAAAGGAGTACATCAAGGCTGTATATTAACTTCCATGCAGAGTACATCATGAGAAATGCTGGACTGGAAGAAAAACAAGCTGGAATCAAGATTGCTGGGAGAAATATCAATAACCTCAGATATGCAGATGACACCACCCTTATGACAGAAAGTGAAGAGGNCCAGTCCATTCTGAAGGAGATCAGCCCTGGGATTTCTTTGGAAGGAATGATGCTAAAGCTGAAACTCCAGTACTTTGGCCACCTCATGAGAAGAGTTGACTCATTGGAAAAGACTCTGATTCTGGGAGGGATTGGGAGCAGGAGGAGAAGGGGACGACAGAGGATGAGATGGCTGAATGGCATCACTGACTCGATGGACGTGACTCTGAGTGAACTCCGGGAGTTGGTGATGGACAGGGAGGCCTGGCGTGCTGCGATTCATGGGGTCACAAAGAGTTGGACACGACTGAGCGACTGAACTGAACTGAATGATATCGATGCTGCTTTTCTTTTACCATGAAATTATTAGTGATTCCTACCACCTTCAGGGGATGCAAGTAGTGTTCAAACTCTACAGATAAAATAAGTTAAGTCCATAAATCTCTTTGCCATGACATACTATATACTTCACATGTAGAAAGTTGACCAGTTCAATTCAGTCACTCAGTCGTGTCTGACTCTTTGCAACCCCATGGACTGCAGCGTGCCGGGCTTCCCTGTCCATCACCAACTCCCAGAGCTTGCTCAAACTCATGTCCATCGAGTTGGTGATGCCATCCAACCATCTCGTCCTCTGTCGTCCTCTTCTTCTCCCACCTTCAATCTTTCTCAGCATCAGGGTCTTTTCCAATGAGTCAGTTCTTCCCATCAGGAGGCCAAAGTACTGGAGCTTCAGCTTCAGCATCAGTCCTTCCAATGAATATTCAGGACTCATTGCCTTTAGGATGGACTGGTTGGATCTCCTTACAGTCCAAGGGACTCTCAAGAGTTTTCTCCAGCACCACAGTTCAAAAGCATCAATTCTTTGGTGCTCAGCTTTCTTTATAATCCAACTCCATACATGACTACTGGGAAAACCATAGCTTTGACTAGACAGTCCTTTGTCGGCAAAGTTGACCAGAATGATTATTAACACAGAATTAGGAGAGAGAGAATATTGAGCCCAATTCTGTGATCAAAACTTTAGGAATGGAACTATTCAAGAGGGCAGACTGCCTACTTCACTTGCTCTCTGCACAAAAATTGAGTAACAGTGAGTTCAGGGCTTTCTTCTGCCCCCTTTATTATAGTCTAAGTTAACCTCCTTTCTAGGGCTGTGATTATGGTGAAGGAATAACACGCTGAAAGTGACAGAATGAGAGGAGTAGAGTGTGCTTATTTTGCCTACATTACAAAAAAGTGCTAATAATTTAAAATATAGGGAAGAAATAGAGTAAGACAAATTTTGATCTTGGAAAATTCAGAAACTTAAGTTTTGTTTTGTTTTTTAATAGAGCAAATTGAAACGAGATTTTTTTTTTCCCCCAACAATCTAGCTAGACAATGCCCTCACCCACAAGCTTTACTAGGTATAGATAAATACACTCACCAAAAAGCATCTCTTTCAATTATTAGTTAACTTCATTAATGCCTCTGTGTCTCACTTTCCTCATCTATAAAATAGGAATGTTGATAACACCATCCTCGTAGATTTTCTTTTTAATTAAATGAAGCAGAACATGTAAAACACCAAGGACATTTCTTAGTAGATCTAAGAAACATACTTAATTTTGTTTTTTTTAAACAATATTGAAATCAAGTTTTTTTGCCCCAACAATCTAGATAGACAAACCCCTTTCCCACAAGTTTCCTAGGTATAGGTAAATACTCTCACACACAAAAAAACCACTTTTTCACTTACTTGTAACTTTATTAATGCCTCTGTACCTCAGTTTCCTCATCTATAAAATGGGAACATTGATAACACTGTTTTCGTGGATTTTCAGTTTAATTAAATGAAGCAGAGCATGAAAAACACCCAGGAAATCACTTAGTAGATCTAAGTAACATACTTAAGTTTTTTTTTTTAATAGATAGAATTGAAATCAAGTCCCCCCCTCAATAATCTAGATAGACAATGCCCTTTCCCAAAAAGTTTACTGTCGATTACTATGCTAACAAAAAGCTTTCCTTTACTAGTGACTTCATTAAGTCTCTGTGCCTCAGTTTCCTCATCTGTAAAATGGGAATATTGACAACACATTCCTCATAGATTTTCTTTTTAATTAAATGAAGCTTAACATGTAAAACACCCACCATTGCTTAGGAGATCTAACTAACATACATAATATTGGGTTTTTTTAAGAGGGTTAAAATCTTTATTTTTACCCGACAGCCTTATAGATATTCTTTTACCTTACCAATTTTTATTTTTCATTAAGTGAAACAGAGCATGTAAAATACCCAGGACATGCTTAGTAGAGTTAAGTAACATATTTAATTTTTAAATAGGATTGAAATTGAGTTTTTCTCCCCAAAAATCTAATAGACAATGCCCTTACCAACAAAGTTCATTAAATATCGATAAATATGCTCACCAATACATCATCTTTCACTTACTAATTACTTTCTTAAAGCCTCTGGGCCTCAGTTTCCTCATATATAAAATGGGAATGTTGATAACACCTTACTCGTAGATTTTCTTTTTGATTAAATGAAGAAGAGTGTGCAAAACAACCAGGACATTGCTTAGAAGATCTAAGCAACACATTTAATTTTTATTTTAATAGAGAGAATTGAAATTGGGTTCTTTTTCCTCAACGGACTAGCCAGACAATGCCCTTTCCCACAAAGTTTACTAAATCGATAAATAAATACGCTCACTCAGAAGCATGTATTTCCCTAACCAGTAATGACAGTAATGTCTCTGTGTCTCAGTTTCCTTATCTATAAAATGGGAATGTTGATAACACCTTCCTTGTACATTTTATTTGGAATTAAATGAAGCAGAGCATGTAAAAACACTGAGGACATGCTTAGTAGAGGTAAGCAACATACTTAATTTTGTTTTTATAAAAAAATAGAATTGAAATCAAGTTTTTTTTCCCCAAACATTCTAGATAGACGATGCCCTTTCCCACAAAGGTTACTAAGTATAGATAAATATGGTTAGCAAAAGCATCTCTTTCACTTACTAGCCACTTCATTAATGCCTGAGTTTCCTGAAGTATAAATGGGAATATTGATAACAATTTCCTCTTAGATTTTGTTTTCAAGTAAATGAAGCAAACCCTGTAAGACACCGAGGACATTGCTTACGTAGTCTAAGTAACACACTTACTGTAAGGTCGGACCCCGGGGGCCATGATGGGCCACCCCTCCTCTCCCTCCCGCCTGCTAGAAGTTCCTCAACTGAAGGATCCTCCCATATCCCGGAGACCAATGACAGCATACTTCGCCGGTTGCCGTAGGTCATAGAAAAACCTATCAGCCCGCACGCCAGAACCGGCAACCTATCCAAACCCCCCATCCACTAACCCGGCCCTCCCTCGCAGCGTGCATCTATAAACAAACTTCTATCACGGTCTGGGCGCGCGGACTTCCTCGACCTGCCCCGTTAGGGTCTGGGAACCCCGCCCCGGAGTGCTTCGCCATTAAAGCCTGTTAGACACTCTTTTGGTGTGCTGGTCGTCTTTTACCTAACACTTACTTTTGTTTTTTCTTTTTGATAGAGATAACTGAAATTGATTCCCGCCCCCCCCCCACAACATTCTAGATAGTGTACCTTCCACAAAGTTTCCTGAGTGTAGATAAATATGCTCTCCAAAAAAAGGATCTCTTTCACTCACTAGTAACTTCATTGATGCCTCTGGACCTCAGTTTCCTCATCTATAAAATGGGAATGTTGATAACATATTCCTCATAGATTTTCTTTTTAATTAAATGAAGAGCATGTAAAAAAACCCAGATATTGCTTAGTAGATCTAAGTAACATACTTAATTTTGTTTTTTTAGTAGAATTGAAATCTAGATTTATTTCCTCACAATCTAGATAGTCAAAGCCCATTCTCATGAATTTTGCAAAGTGTCAATAAATACTTCACCAAAATGCATCTCTTTCACTCACTAATAACTTCATTAATGCCTCTAGCCTGTTTCCCCATCTATAAAATGGAAATGTTGCTAACACCTTCCTTGTAGATTTTATTTTTAGTTAAATGAAGCAGAGCATGTAAAACACCCAGGACATTGCTTAGTAGATCTAAGTAACATACTTAATTTTCTTTACTTTTTTAATAGATGGAATTGAAAACAAGTATTTCCCCCCAACAATGGATAGTCTTCTCCCAAAAAGTTTACTAACTATAGATAAATATGCTCACCAAAAAGCATCTCTTTCACTTACTAGTAACTTTATTAATACCTCTGTGCTTCAGTGTCTTCATGTATAAAATGGGAATGTTGATAAAACCTTCCTCATAGACTTTTTAAAGTAAATTAAGCAGAGCATGAAAAACACCCAGGAGATTGATTTGTAGATCAAAGTAATATACTTATTTCTGGGGTATTTTTTTATAGACAGATTGGAAATTGAGTTTTTTTCCTGACAATCTAGACAGACTTTGACCTTTCCACAAACTTTACTAATTATACATAAAAATTGCTGAACAAAAAGAATCTCTTTCACTTATTAACTTTTTAATCCTTCTGTGCCTCAGGTTCCTCATCTATAAAATGGGAATACTGATAACACTTTCCTCGTAGATTTTGGTTTTAATTAGATGGAGTTAATCACGTATAACACCAAGGACAATGCATAGTAGGTCTAAGTAACATAATTCATTTTTTTAAGACAGAATTGAAATTGAGTTTTATTTGGCAGCAATCTAGATAGCCAGTGACCTTTTGTGAAAATTTTACTAAATATCCATAAATACGTTCACCAAATAACATCTCTTCCACTTACTAGTTAAATCATTAATGCCCACTTGCCTCACTTTCCTCATCTATAAGTTGGTAGTGTTGATAACACTTTCCTAGTTGATTTTTTTAATTAAATGAAGCAGTGCATGTAAAACACACAGGACATTGCTTAGTAGATCTAAATAACATATTTAATACTTTTTAATAGGTAGATTTGAAAGTGGGTTTTTCCCCCAACAATCTAGATAGAAAAAGCCCTTTTCCAAGAAGTTTTCTAATTATAGATAAACACACTCACCAAAAAGCATATTTCACTTACTATTATGATCACTAATGCCTCTGTGTCTCAGTTTCCTCATGTTTAAATTGGGAATGTTGAAAACACCTTCCTTGTAGATTTATTTTTTTAATTAAATGAAGGAGATCCTGTAAAACAACAATGTTGAAAACACCTTCCTTGTAGATTTATTTTTTTAATTAAATGAAGGAGATCCTGTAAAACAACAAGGACATGCCTAGAAATGTAAGTAACATACTTAATTTTGTTTTTTTTTTTTAGAAAAAAGTTGAAATTGAGCTTTTCCCCCCAATAATCTGGACCAACAATGCACTTTTCCACAAAGTTTGCTAAGTATAAATCCATACACTCACCAGAAAGCATCTCCTTTACTTTCTAGTAACTTCACTAATACCTCTGGGCCTCAGTTTCCTCATCCATAAAATGGGAATGTTGTTTACACCTTCTGTGTAGTTTTTCTTTTTAATTAAATGCAGGCAAGCAGGTAAAACAAGATGGACTTTGCTTGGTAGATCTAAATATCATACTTAACTTTGTTTTTTTTCTAGTAGGTGGAGTTGACATTGAGCTTTTTTCACCAACAATCTAGAGACTGTGCCATTTCTGCACAGTTTACTGTGTCCATAAATACGCTCACCATAAAGCATCTCTTTAGTAACTTCATTAATGCCTCTGTGCCTCAGTTTTACTCATCTATAAAATGGGAATGTTGATAACACCTTCCTCTTTGATTTTTTCTTAATTAAATGAAACAGAGCATATGACACATTCAGGATGCTACTTAGTAGGTCTAAGTAAAATACTTCTTTTTATTTTTATGAGAGTTAAAATTGAGTTTTTTTCTCCAACAATCTAGATAGACAATGCCCTTTTCCACAAAGTTTATTGAGTGTTGATAAACACACTCTCAAGAAATCATCCACTTCACGTCTTGTAACTTCATTACTGCCTCTGTGCTTCAGTTTTCTCATCTGCAAAATGGGAATGTTGATAACACCTTCCTGGTACATTTTCTTTTTGATCTAATGAAGCAGAGCATGTAAAATACCCAGGACATTTCTTAGTAGATCTAAGCAGCATACTTAATTTTTTAAAATAGAATTGAAATAGAGTAATTTTCCCCAAAAAATCCAGGTAGACAATGCCCTTTCACACGTTTACTAAGTATAGATAAATACGTTCACTAATATCATTGGTTTCACTTACTGCTGCTGCTGCTAAGTTGCTTCAGTCGTGTCCGACTTTGTGCGACCCCATCAATGGCAGCGCACCAGGCTCTCCCGTCCCTGGGATTCTCCAGGCAAGAACACTGGAGTGGGTTGCCATTTCCTTCTCCAATGCATGAAATACTAGTAAATTTTAAAAAGTCTCTGTACCTCAGTTTCCTCATCTATAAAATGAGAATGTTGATAACACCTTCCTTGTAGATTTTCTTTTTGATTTAATGAAGACGAGCATGTAAACAATCCAGGATATAGCCTAGTAGATCTAAGTAACATACTTAATTTTTTGTTTTAATAGAGAAAATTCAAATCTAGATTTATTTCCTCACAATCTAGATAGTCAAAGCCCATTCCCATGAATTTTACAAAGTGTCAATAAATACCTCACCAAAATGCATCTCTTTCACTAATAACTTCATTAATGCCTCTAGCCTGTTTTCCCCAACAATCTAGAGAGACCTGCCCTTTCATAGCTAAATACACTCACTAAAAGCAAGCACTCTTGTCATCTCCTGTTTGACCACTTCCAGTTTGCAGACTTTATTTTTGGGGGCTTCAAAATAACTGCAGATGGTGACTACAGCCATGAAATTAAAAGACGCTTACTCCTTGGAAGAAAAGTTATGACCAACCTAGACACCATATTAGAAAGCAGAGACATTACTTTGCCAACAAAGGTCTGTCTAGTCAAGGCTATGGTTTTTCCAGTGGTCATGTATGGATGTGAGGGTTGGACTGTGAAGAAGGCTGAGCACCGAAGAATTGATGCTTTTGAACTGTGGTGTTGGAGAAGACTTGAGAGTCCCTTGGACTGCAGGAAGATCCAACCAGTCCATTCTAAAGGAGATCAGTCCTGGGATTTCTTTGGAAGGAATGATGCTAAAGCTGAAACTCCAATATTTTGGCCACCTCATGCAAAGAGTTGACTCATTGGAAAAGACTCTGATGCTGGGAGGGATTGGAGGCAGGAGGAGAAGAGGACAACAGAGGATGAGATGGCTGGATGGCATCACTGACTCGATGAATGCGAGTCTGAGTGAACTCCGGGAGTTGGTGATGGACAGGGAGGCTTGGCGTGCTGTGATTCATGGAGTCGCAAAGAGTCAGACACGACTGAGCGACTGAACTGAACTGAACTGAACGTTACTATATTCATTGATTAGCTCTAGTAATTTTCTGGTGGAGTCTTTAGGGTTTTCTATGCAGAAGATCACGTCATCTGCAAACAGTGAGAGTTTTACTTCTGCTTTTCCAATTTGGATTCCTTTTATTTCTTTTTCTGCTCTGATTGCTGTGGCCAAAACTTGCAAAACTACGTTGAATACTAGTAGTGAAAGTGGGACCCTTGCCTTGTTCCTGACTTTAAGGAAAATGCTTTCAATTTTTCACCATTGAGGATAATGTTGCTGTGGGTTTGTCATATATAGCTTTTATTATGTTGAGGTATGTTCCTTCTATTCCTGCTTTCTGGAGAGTTTTTATCATAAATGGATATTGAATTTTTCAAAGGCTTTCTCTGCATCTATTGACATCGTATGGCTTTTGTTTTTCAATTTGTTAATGTCGTGTATTACATTGATTGATTTGTGGATATTGAAGAATCCTTGCATCCCTGGGATAAAGCCCACTTGATCATGATGTATGATCTTTTTAATATGTTGTTGGATTCTGATTGCTAGAACTTTGTTAAAGATTTTTGCATCTATATTTATCAGTGATATTGGCCTGTAGTTTTCTTTTTTGTGACATCTTTGTCAGGTTTTGGTATTAAGCTGATGGTGGCCCCATAGCATCAGTTTGGAAGTTTACCGTCCTCTTCAATTTTCTGGAAGAGTTTGAGTGGGATAGGTGTTAGCTCTTCTCTAAATTTTTGGTAGAATTCAGCTGTGAAGCCATCTGGACCTGGGCTTTTGTTTGCTGGAAGATTTCTGATTACAGTTTCAATTTCCATGCTTGTGATGGGTCTGTTATGATTTTCTATTTCTTCCTGGTTCAGTTTTGGAAAGTTGTAGTCTTCTAAGAATTTGTCTATTTCTTCCAAGTTGTCCATTTTATTGGCATATAATTGCTGATAGCAGTCTTTTATGTTCCTTTGTATTTCTGTGTTGTCTGTTGTGATCTCTCCATTTTCATTTCTAATTTTATTGATTTGATTTTTCTCCATTTGTTTCTTGATGAGTCTGACTAGTGGTTTGTCAATTTTATTTATCCTTTCAAAGAACCAGCTTTTGGCTTTGTTGGTTTTTACTATGGTCTCTTTTGTTTCTTTTGCATTGATTTCTGCCCTCATTTTTAAGATTTCTTTCCTTCTACTAACCCTGGGGTTCTCCATTTCTTCCTTTTCTAGTTGCTTTAGGTGTAGAGTTAGGTTATTTGACTTTTTTTCTTGTTTCTTGAGGTAGGCCTGTATTGCTATGAAACTTCCCCTTAGCACTGCTTTTACAGTGTCACACAGGTTTCGAGTTGTTGTGTTTTCATTTTCATTCGTTTCTATGCATATTTTGATTTCTTTTTCCATTTCTTCTGTGATTTGTTGGTTCTTCAGCAGCGTGTTGTTCAGCTTCCATATGTTGGGATTTTTAGTAGTTTTTCTCCTGTAATTGAGATCTAATCTTACTGCATTGTGTCAGAAAATATGCTTGGGATGATTTCAATGTTTTTGAATTTACTAAGGCTAGCTTTATGGCCCAGAATGTGTTCTATCCTAGAGAAGGTTCCATGTACACTTGAGAAAAAGGTGAAATTCATTGTTTTGGGGTAAAATGTCCTATAGATATCAATTAGGTCTAACTGGTCTGTTATCATTTAAAGGTTGTGTTTCCTTGTTAATTTCCTGTTTAGTTGATCTGTCCATAGGTGTGAGTCAGGTATTAAAGTCTCCCACTATTATTGTGTTATTGTTCATTTCCCCTTTCATACTTATTAGCATTTGTCTTACATATTGCGGTGCTCCTATGTTGGGTGCATATATATTTTTAATTATTATATCTTCTTCTTGGATTGATCCTTTGATCATTATATAGTGTCCTTCTTTGTCTCTTTTCACAGCCTTTGTTTTAAAGTCTATTTTATCTGATATGAGTATTGCTACTCCTGCTTTCTTTTGGTCTCTATTTGCATGGAATATCTTTTTCCAGCCCTTCACTTTCAGTCTGTATGTGTCCCTTGTTTTGAGGTGGGTCTCTTGTAGACAACATATATAGGGGTCTTGCTTTTGTATCCATTCAGCCAGTCTTTGTCTTTTGGTTGGGGCATTCAACCCATTTATGTTTAAGGTAATTATTGATAAGTATGATCCTGTCGCCATTTACTTTATTGTTTTGGGTTCGAGTTTATACACCCTTTTTGTGTTTCCTGTCTAGAGATGACCCTTTAGCATTTGTTGGAGAGCTGGTTTGGTGGTGCTGAATTCTGTCAGCTTTTGCTTGTCTGTAAAGCTTTTGATTTCTCCTTCATATTTGAAAGAGATCCTTGCTGGGTACAGTAATCTGGACTGTAGGTTATTTTCTTTCATCACTTTAATATGTCCTGCCATTCTCTCTTGGCCTGAAGAGTTTCTATTGAAAGATCAGCTGTTATCCTTATGGGAATCCCTTGCATGTTATTTGTTGTTTTTCCCTCGCTGCTTTTAATATTTGTTCTTTGTGTTTGATCTTTGTTAATTTGATTAATATGTGTCTTGGGGAGTTTCTCCTTGGGTTTATCTTATTTGGCACTCTCTGGGTTTCTTGGACTTGGGTGATTATTTCCTTCCCCATTTTAGGGAAGTTTTCAACTATTATCTCAAGTATTTTCTCATGGTCTTTCTTTTTGTCTTCTTCTTCTGGGACTCCAATGATTCGAATGTTGGGGCGTTTAACACTGTCCCAGAGCAGAAAGTGAAGAGGAACTAAAAAGCCTCTTGATGAAAGTGAAAGTGGAGAGTGAAGAAGTTGGCTTAAAGCTCAACATTCAGAAAACGAAGATCATGGCATCCGGTCCCATCACTTCATGGCAAATAAATGGGGAAACAGTGGAAGCAGTGTCACACTTTATTTTGGGGGGCTCCAAAATCACTGCAGATGGTGACTGTAGCCATGAAATTAAAAGACACTTACTCCTTGGAAGAAAAGTTATGACCAACCTAGATAGCATATTCAAAAGCAGAGACATTATTCTGCCGACTAAGGTCCGTCTAGTCAAGGCTATGATTTTTCCAGTAGTCATGTATGGATGTGNGTAGCCTCAAGACTTCTCCATCTATACAGCACCATTGATTAAACATCTAGCTTAAAGATGAAAAGTTTCTCCACAGTGAGGGACACCCAGAGAGGTTCACAGAGTTACATGGAGAAGAGAAGAGGGAGGAGAGAGATAGAGGTACCAGGATGAGATGAGGTGGAATTAAAAGAGGAGAGAGCAAGCTAGCCAGTAATCACTTCCTTATGTGTGCTCCACAGTCTGGACCGCTCAGAGATGTTCACGGAGTTATACAGAGAAGAGGAGAGGGAGGAAGGAGACAGAGGTGGCCAGGAGGATAAAAGAGGGGAATGAAAAGGAGAGAGACAGATCCAGCCAGTAATCAGTTCCCTAAGTGTTCTTCACCATCTGGAACACACAAAGAGATTCACAGAGTTGGGTAGAGAAGTGAAGGGGGAGGGAGGAGATAGAGGCGACCTGGCAGAGAAAAAGGAGAGTCCAAAGAGGGAGAGAGCAGTCAAGCCAGTAATCTCGCTCCCAAGTAAAAATGAGTAATGAAGATTGGGTTCTTAAAGGTCCTAAATTGATAACAAATACCAAAAAGCAAAGATTAAAAGTCTAGAGTAGAAGTTGGATTTTCAAAAATAGAATATTAACAAAAAAAAAAGTCACAAAAATTAGGGTCTCTCTTTTTTTGCAAAGTCATAGTAGGTTATAAAAGTGAAAATTAAAGGACTAATAGAGGACTTAAAAAAAGAATTATAGTAAAATTACTAAAAATATATCTAGGACTTTCTCTGGTGTTGTTGTGGGCAGTATGGGGTCAGTTCATTTTCAGATATTTCCTTGATCCAGCTTATATTTCTCAAGATCAATAGGCCCCTTTCTATGTAGTCGGTGCTAACTACAGGGTTTTAATCTATTGCACCTGTCACTTTCAAGGAGGTTCCGTCTGTTTTAGCTTCTTCTGGTTGCTGGTCTCTCCAGTGTCTAATTTCTGCCCTGAAACAAGGGGGCGGTGGTGGACACTTTTTTAGGCTCACTTGTTCAGTCGTGCTGTGGGGAGGGAGGGATGCTGCAAACAAATAACACTGGCATATGTCCACAGTGTGCAGTGTCTTGGCCACACTGGGTTTGCCCCTGCTCACCACATGTGTGCTTTCCCTGTCTACACTGCTTAGGCTCTAGGTTGCTCTGCTGGGTACTGTCGGGGGCCAGCCCTGGGTCGTATGCACTTCCAAGGTCTAAGCTGCTCAGGTTCAAGTGCTCAAGTAGTCCTCAGAGGCACAGCTTCGGTTGGGCCTGCATTTTGTGCCCTTCCCAGGTCCGAGCAGCTCAGGTGACCAGGTGTTTGGCAAGCGTGGTCGCTGTGACTTATCACTTCCACCGTCCTTGCCACTTGGTTTTCTGGGTGTACAACCAGCACACCTTCTCAGGCAGATGTTGACCGTCCAGAACCCCAAGAAGTCTTGGTTAGCAATGAAGCTTGCTTGCAGCTTGGTAGATATTGCCTCTCTGGGGCTGCGATTGCCCCCTTGTCGCTCTGGCTGCCCTCACCTGCCTGTCACCAGAGGGGGATGGGCCGGTCTGCAGCCAGCTAACTCTGCTCAGTCCTTTGTTCTGTGAGCAGGCCTGGTGGTGTCTTGCTGATGCTGCTGCTGCTAAGTCGCATCAGTCGTGTCCAAATCTGTGTGACCCCATAGACGGCAGCCCACCAGGCTCCTCCTTCCCTGGGATTCTCCAAGCAAGAGCACTGGAGTGGGTTGCCATTTCCTTCTCCAGTGCATGAAAGTGAAAAGTGAAGTCACTCAGTCGTGTCTGACTCTTAGCGACCCCATAAACTGCAGCCTACCAGGCTCCTCCGTCTATGGGATTTTTCCAGGCAAGAGTACTGGAGTGGGTTGCCAGGTCAGGGCTTTTCACGTGGTAACTATCCCACAGTCTGGCTTGCCAGCCCAAGTTAGTTCCCTCAGATTGCCCTCGGGGCATTCAGGCCCGGTCCTTACTCTAAGCAATGCAGCCCATGTGTCCCTGCCCAGCCCCTACTTGCTAGTGGTAGTGGCGGATGCAGGCGTCTGCGCTACTTCTTTGCTGGGGCAGTTATATTGGGCACATAATCTGTGGGTTTTAATTATTTATTTATTTTTCCTCCCAGTTATGTTGCCCTCTGTGGTTCCAAGGCTTGCCACAGACTCAGCAGTGAGAGTGTTTCCTGGTGTTTGGAAACTTCTCTTTTTAAGACTCCCTTCCCAGGATGGAGCTCCATCCCTACCTCTTTTGCCTCTCTTTTTGTCTTTTATATTTTTTCCTACCTCCTTTCAAAGACAACAGGGTGCTTTTCTGGGTGCCTGATGTCCTCTGCCGGCATTCAGAAGTTGTTTTGTGAAATTTACTCAGCGTTCAAATGTTGTTTTGATGAATTTGTGGGGGAGAAAGTGGTCTCCCCATCCTATTCCTCGCCATCTTAGGACCTCCCCTTAACAGCCAAGAGGTTTGAACACTCAGTGCCTTAGTGTCAGGGACCCTGCTCGGTGCCTGATATGCACTACTGCTGCTTAGTCAACACAGTCACTGTAGGACGCATCTTCGAGCTGGGGAGACAGAGGACCCGAGCGGGTTATAAGAACCGCCCGCACCCAAGGTCACACAGTTGGGACTCAGAGCTAAGCGGTGTGACTCCAGACTGGTTGTGTGTAGCTGCACAAGGCCTGTGGCAGAGAACCAAGTTGGGGTCAGTCTGTGAGACATGTGGTGCCAAACCAGGCCATAGGGAGCTGCATCAGCCCAGTGGAGCGGCTCTTTTGTGAGATACTCACACTCAGTGGGCAGCTTTGTGCAATCCTCAAAGAGGATCATAGGGGACCCTTCAGGCCAGCAGCTGATTTCTGGAAGACACTTCCTGTGGGGCTGCATCACAACAAAGCCGCCTTTCTGTGCCCTCCCCTGGCTGGTGATTGACAGAGGCTGCCTCCTCTGGGACGCATTACAGGCAGGCCCCCTTCCTCTGCTGTCACCTGTCTTCCTCCCTGCTGGAAGACTGAGCTTTCCTCAAGCACAGATCTGAGCACGGCAGTCCCTGCTTAAAATCCTTCCAGGCTCTCCTTGGCTCCAGGGTAAAGTCAGACCCCTGGTGATCGGTGGCTCTCTCATCACATGTACACCGTCACTCTCCTGCAGCGTCCTGTGCAGCCTGAGAGTGACTTTCATCCCCTCAGATTGCACGTCCTTTCTCCTGCCTCTGCCATGTGGTACAGAGTCCGGCTGCCTACAGTCCAATCTCTCCTTGCACACGGCTTGGCCTACTGGCTGCGTAGATGGACGTGCATTACTCTTGTAATAAAGCTGACTTTGACAGAACTGGCTTAAGAGTCACCTTTTCATGGTCAACCATTCCTCACCCACCCTCCTGAAATCAGCCTGATGGTGAGACTCCTCTGTGTGCCTAGATCACCCCCTCCATCCCCACTCCCCTGTCACTCAGATTCTACTGACCCCCTTCCCTCTGTCTCCTCCACTAGACTGAGCTCCTAGAAAGCATCCCCGCAAACACACACATCATGAAGATACTCAGACATCCAGAAAAGTGAAGGGAGTAGTGTCATTAATGCCATATACAGTGCTTGTCACTCACTCAGGTGTAACATCTGTTAGCATTTTGACATTTGCTTCAGATAGGGATTTTTTGTTGTCATTGAGCTATGCCAGGTAAAATACACTAAGTATTTCTGTATGCAACTCAATAAAAAAGGAAGTTTTCTTAAATGCAATACCATTATCTCACCCAATAAATTAATAATTCCTTATATAATCTAATACCCAGTGTAACTGTAATTTCATGCTTCCAATGCCTACAACAGTTCATGATATAAATGTCCCAAAGAATGAATCTATGTTATATAACAAATGGGACAGCAAAAGTATGTCTACATGGTCAAAGATATTAATGATTTATGGCTAAACATTTTATCAATTTTAATATGTTTTACTTTTCATATGAAGATACAAAAGGAAGCGGGGGGGGGGGAAGCCCAGCAAAAGGAAAGGAAACACAAATGACCAGGTTTTTTTCTATAATTTTTATTATGGAAAAGGTCAAATATATACACAAGTATAGAGAACAGTGTAATGATCTCTCATTTACATACCAACATGAAGAACCATCAACATATGGGAAGTTGCCACCACCCCCATTTATTTTGAAACAAAACCCAGATGTCATTTCATGTATAAACAAATCAGCATGTTTCTCTAAAAGAGAGACATTCTTTTTTCAACATAACCGTATTACCATTACTGTGCCCCCAAATTTGACGGTAATTCCACAGTTCATTTTTCTTTTTGTTTGTAGCCTGACAGTTTCACATGAGGAGGACAGCATGAAGAAAGCCAAGGTCTCATTGCTTCTTTTCAATGATCCATTCATCTGGACTATTAAGCAAGGCCTCCCTCTTGCTTCCAGCAGCACTCAACGGAAAGGTTTCCTTGTAGTGTTTAGTCATCAGGAACTGGGGTCCTCGTGCCTGAACTCCTCATCATGCATGGAGCTCGGTCCCGTTCTGCTCACAGCATTCTCTCACTCCAGACTTTCGCCACCTCATCTTTCACCTGTATGTGCCTGAGAAGTGCAGGGCCCAGTGATAGTGACTCAGGGATGTCACCTCATGAAAAGGGACCAGCTTGACATTCCTTGCAATTCTTTTTTTTTTTTTTTTGACACAGTTTTATTAATTTACTTTTGGCTGGGCTTGGTCTTTACTTCCCGTGGACTTTCTCCAGGTGCAGCAGGCAGAGGCTACTCTCTAGTCGTGGTGTGGAGGTTTCTCATATGGTGGCTTCTAACTGGGGGGCACGGGCTCTAGGGCATGCAGGCTTCAGTAGTTGCAGCCCTCAGGCTCAGTCGTTGCAGCACATGGGACTTGTTACTCTGCGACACGTGAGATCTTCCCGGACGAGGGATCGAACCCATGTCCCCTGCATTGGCAGGCCAATTCTTAATCACTGGGACACCAGGGGAGCCCTCAGCAATTCTTATCCATATAGTACTAACCCC
The DNA here is from genome assembly GCA_006410935.1 of Redunca redunca. NCBI lineage: Eukaryota > Metazoa > Chordata > Mammalia > Artiodactyla > Bovidae > Redunca > Redunca redunca. The sequence continues at coordinate 103,455 of SJYQ01000748.1, forward strand.
ATTTGGCATATAAAACTAGTATACAAGAGAATTCACATCTTTCCTGAAAATACCCCCTAAACGCCCTATATAAACAGTGTTCTGTTTTCATTCCTTCAGTTCATCTATCAGGCATTCAGTGAAGTGCTCTTGCTGAGGTGCTATGAAAAATTTGAAACTGGCAGAAAAACACCTTAGAAAAATTGTCATAGGAAATAGGTCTTAACAAGACAGGGGCTACAAAATGAATGCTGTAGACAGGGGCCCTTGCCAGGCCAAACCAAGCTAACACAAAGGAGGGCACAGGTGGAGGAGGCAAGGGTGGTGTGGGGAGCCTGGGTGTTTGGGGCTGCAGTGGCAGCAGAGGCAGCCAACTCCAGTTGGGCCCGAAAACAATGTGGCCTTTTGGGGTCCATACAGGATTATGACAAGAGGGTGACCCAAGGCCACAGGGGACATATGTCTGAGAATTACAGCCCTCTGATATTGCCAACACTTGGCCTCCCACTCGTAAGCCTTGGGCAGTTAAGGTCTTGAGAGAAAAACACAACTTGCAAATCTATATGCCACTGATGAAATGGAAGAAACTATTTCATTGCTAAAATATTGTAGGAAGGTTAATGCTGCATCCCTCCCTCCAGCCCATCCTTAGGGATGGTAGACTGTATGTGCCAAGCTCTGGTCCAGGCTTACTGATTTGCTCCTGTCCTCTCACTTTTAGTGTTCTTGGATTATTTTCCATGTCCTACATGTAAGCCCGCTGGCGAACAGTACCGTGTCCTTGCTGTCAATGCTTTGCCTGGTAACAGGATAAAGAAATGTTAGTGCCCTAACAGCAGTCCAGTGGCTCTGCCCCTCCTCACTAGGGACAGGGTCACCCTGGTCCTTGGGGATGAGCATGATAAAAACTCAACCCCTCTCAAAGTCATAATGAGGGAAGCAGCACCAATTTAAAGGCCATCTTCAGTCTGAACTAAGTAATTAATAGGAAGGAACATGTTGGCTTTTTAGACCAAATGATGACTGAGGGGGTCTTTTATCCGTCTAACCTCTTGAGAGTTAGAAAGGTGGCCTGACAAGGGGGTCCAGGGGGTTTGTGACTTGTCTTACTGGGACATGAGAGTTGCTGAAGCTCTGGATACTGCCTTAATATTTTAGTCTTGAATGCTAAGGAAAGTTCATCTAACTAGGTTCAACTTCATCCTAACTCAGTTTCTGCCCAGCCAATAATTTGGAGGGAAAGAGGCAGACCACCGTCATTTCTGCATTCGCCAACCTGTCCCCACCCTCCAGCTGTTGTGTCTCAGGACACTGTCAGCTGATTCGGTTCTACCCTCAGGTTCAGGATTCTAGATGGACGGTGAGGTCACCTGGAGTGGGGAAACACCAGAGTCCTACCAGCCCTTCTCCTCACCTAGGAGAGTCCAACACCATCAAGTGATCTAAGGCAGGAGAGTGGAACTAGGCATTTTAGAACAAGACCAGCCACAGTGTGGCACCCCCATGTCATTGCAGCATTACGTGCAACAGCCAGATAAGGAAACAACCTCACTGTCTATCCACAGATGCATGGACAAAGAACACGTGTATACAGGCACGGCTCAGAGATACCGTGGGTTTGGTTCCAGACCACAGCAATGAAGCAGATAGCACTACAACGTCATCGACACGAATTTCTTGTTTTCCTGATACATATAAACATCAATTTATACTGTATTTGTAGTCTATTAAGTGTGCAATAGCATTGTCTTAGAAAACAGCATAAATACCCTAATTCAAAAATACTGCTAAATAATGTTAACCATCATCTGAGCCTTCAGCAAGTTGGAGTATTTTTCCAATAGTAACAGACCACTGATCACAGATCACCATAGCAAATATAACAATGATGAAAAAGCTTGAAATATTGCCAAAAGGACCAAAATGTGACAGAGGCAAGAAGTGAGCAAATGCTTTTGGACGAATGGCACCACTGGACTTGCTAGATGCAAGGTGGCCACAAACCTCAATGTGTAAACAAGAAACACAATATCTGCAAAGTGCAGTAAACTCAAGCACAATAAATGAGGCATACCTGTATATACAATGGAATATTATTCACCCACAGAAAGGAAACTTTGAATTTGCTGCAACACGGATGAACCTTGAGAGCACTATGCTAAGTGAAGTAGATCATAAAGACAAATACTGTATGATATCATTTTTACATGCTGCTGCTGCTAAGTCGCTTCAGTCGTGTCCGACTCTGTGCGACCCCACAGATGGCAGCCCACCAGGCTCCTCTGTCCACAGGATTTTCTAGGCAAGAATACTGGAGTGGGTTGCCATTTCCTTCTCCTTTTACATGGAGGACTCTCAAAGCAAGCAACAATCTGCCAAAAACAATTTTTAAAAATGCTCACACAACAGAACAGATTGGTGGTTCCCAGAGGTTCAAAACATGGTGAAGGGATTCAAAGGTACAAACACTTCATAGGGGGATGTGTAATGTACAGGGTGGTAATTATAGTTACTATTATTTGTATTGTCTATTTGAAAGTTGTTGAGTGGGTAGCTTTTAAAAATTATCATTATAAGAAAAATTTTGATGTGGTGATGATGTTAACTAGACTTATTGTGGTTATTTCAGTGTATAAGATAACTGAATCACTATGCTATACACCAGAAACTAATTCAATGTCTGTCAGTTCAGTTCATTACAGTGCTCAGGCTTGTCTGACTTTTGCCACCCATAGACTGCAGCACGCCAGGTTTCCCTGTCTATCACCAACTCCTGAAGCTTGCTCAAACTCATGTCCATCAAGTTGGTGATGCCATCCAACCATTTCATCCTCTGTTGTCTAGTTCTCCTCCTGCCTTCAATCTTTCCCATCATTAACGTCTTTTCCAATGAGTCAGTTCTTCGAATCAGATGGCCAAAGTATTGGAACTTGAGCTTGAGCATCAGTCCTTCCAATGAATATTCAGGACTGATTTCCTTAGGATTGACTGGCTTGATCTCCTTACACTACAAGGGACTCTCAAGAGTCTTCTCCAACACCACATTTCAAAAGCATCAATTTTTCAGCACTCGCTTTCTTTGCAGTCCAACTCTCACATCCACACATGACTACTGGAAAAACCATAGCTTTGAGTAGACAGATCTTTGTCGGCAAAGTAATGTCTCCACTTCTTAATATGCTGTCTAGGTTGGTCATAGTTTATCTTCCAAGGAGCAAGTGTCTTTTCATTTCATGGCTGCAGTCACCATCTGTAGCGATTTTGGAGCTCAAGAAAATAATGTATGTCAATTGTACCTCAATAAAAAAAATTTTTTTAACTGTGGAGGTGGGGTCACACAGTCTTTTCCCAGGATGTCTGGCAACTATTAACAAAACCATGTCAATTAAACTACACAGTCCACTCAGCATCTTAGTTAATGGTATTTACATGGCACTTAATCATTTAGGAAGTTCCCAGACTACAAATTGTGACAGTGGAAGCCTCCTCTCCTTGCCTAACTCCTCATTTTTGCTCTGTAATTTTAGGATTTAGGATCCTTCCTCTACATGAGTACATAAAGAAGACCAGTGTAATAGAGCTCATTTTTAAAGTGAAAGTGTTAGTCACTCAGTCATGTCCAAATCTTTGCAATGCCATGCACTGTACCCCACCAGGGTCCTTTGTCCATGGAAATTTTTAGGCAAGAATAGTGCAGTGGGGTGCCATTTCCTCCTTCAGGGGATCTTCCCAATCCAGGGATAGAACCCAGGACTCCTGCATTGCAGGCAGGTTCTTTATCATCTGAGCCAATAAGAAAGTGCAATAGAGCTCATTTTGGGAGGATTCAAATGGACCAGTGGTACCAACCAAAATGTACCTCCCTAAACAACCAGAGCCCACAGTTGGGTATGTGGGCCAGCATTAGGTCTCTATTCCCAACAGTGGTTACACGAAGCAAGTCTGTTATATTTGCAAAAGAGAAAGGGAAAAACATATTAAGAGTTTCTTCTTGGGAGTTCCCTCGGGGTCTAGCGGTGGGGATTCTGAGCTTTCACTGCCATGACCCAAGTTCAATCCCTCGTCAGGGAACTGAGATCCTGAAAGGCATGTGGTGTGGACAAGAAAAAAAATAACAGCAACAAAAATGAGTTTCTTTTCATCACTAGAAAAATCATCTGTAACTGTACAGTGATGGACGTTAACTACACTTGTAATCATTTTGGAATGTATGCAAAAAACAAATATTATGTTACACACCTGAAACTAATGTACATCAGTTATACCTCATTGAAAAAGAATAAAGAGAAAAGGATATTCTTGGGTATTCATGCTGTAGTTTGGACATAGATGAGAACATTTTCTCTTTTCCCTTGTTTCTTGTTGCTCTTTCGCCATTCAGAACTCCTCTAAGAGACCACTGTGTAAACCCAGGAGAAGCAAGTCACCAAAACGTCAGGCTTTTTCTCCCTGTGAGTTTTCTTTGCCTGTGTGACAGAGCAGAGGCCTGGGCCTCCCAAGCCCTGGCCAGACAGACTGTGAGCCCAGCCCCTGGCCTTAGGCTCCCAGCCCAGGTTTCCAGACCCGTCACTCCAACCCCTATCAGGTCTGCAGCCCAGGTCCATCACAACCCTCACTCAGGGGCTCTGCAGCAAAGCTAAAATAAAACTTTCCTGATTTTTCCTCCTACCAGTGCTTCCTTGATAGAACTTAAGGTTTTCTATGGTCTCAAGTATTCACCTCTTCACCCCATGACCTAGAAATAAGTCATCACTACTCGAGGAAATGAAAAAGTACTTCTGATTAACACAGGTCCAAATCTACCGTGAATTGACCCCACCAACAACAAACAAATTCCACAAAACCCACTTGTTCCTAATTGTACCACAAAAAGTGGTTTTAAAAAATCCTTAGATTAGAAATTCCTCAAGAGCATATTCACTTATGCATTTGATAGTTTCATAACATTGAATCTGTGTGATATCTTCAAGGTGTAGGTAGACTATATATTAAAATTCTATTTTTTACCCTTTTTGGGTCGATGGAATTTTGTCCGTAATTGTTCATTTTTGGTTTTGTTTTCATTGACAAATTTAGCGCTGCCACTCCCTACCTTGCATTACCAAACGCTGAAAAACAACAGCAGGAGAACGTGGACTTTCAGCTTTCAACCCCATCCATCTCGGTGCAATTAAACAGATGCTAGTTACCCCCATAGTGTGTTCTCTGAACCAATTACTCCCTTGTACCAGCACTGAAATAGTCACAAAATCACTCATTTTACCTCAGAGATTATGCTTGGTTTTGAATATTTCAAATAGTACAATTGAACCCTCTTAGAACCCAGCTCCTCAGTGCATTAAGTACTTTCAGGTCATACTGAGTCCCCATATGAACTACTCATAGGATGGAAGTATTGCATTTAGGAGGGCTAACTTCCTCCCCAAAGGGTATCTGTGTTAGGAGGACCTGAACTTTACAGGAAGAGACTGTATCTCTGAACATTCTGATAGATGGTAGATAGGTAGGTACTACAGGTGTAGGAAAAGTGGTGCCAGGGTCCAGCCCCCGCAGGATCCAGGGAAACCCGAAGGAGAAACGGCGTCAGCGATTGAGATTGATATATAGAGAGAGATAGTTAAGAATGTTGTAGATAAGAAAATAGAGGAGAGA
>SJYQ01000749.1:20137-50930 GCA_006410935.1 Redunca redunca
CTCTTGATGAAAGTGAAAGAGGAGAGTGAAAAAGTTGGCTTAAAGCTCAACATTCAGAAAACGAAGATCATGGCATCCAGTCCCATCACTTCATGGGAAATAGATGGGGAAACAGTGGAAACATTGTCAGACTTTATTTTGGGCTCCAAAATCACCACAGATGGTGACTGCAGCCATGAAATTAAAAGATGCTTACTCCTTGGAAGAAAAAAGTTATGACCAACCTAGACAGCATATTCCAAAGCAGAGACATTACTTTGCCGACTAAGGTCTGTCTAGTCAAGGCTATGGTTTTTCCTGTGGTCATGTATGGATGTGAGAGTTGGACTGTGAAGAAGACTGAGCGCCGAAAAATTGATGCTTTTGAACTGTGCTGTTGGAGAAGACTCTTGAGAGTCCCTTGGACTGCAAGGAGATCCAACCAGTCCATTCTGAAGGAGATCAGCCCTGGGTGTTCTTTGGAAGGAATGATGCTAAAGCTGAAACTCCAGTACTTTGGCCACCTCATGCAAAGCGTTGACTCATTGGAGAAGACTCTGATGCTGGGAGGGATTGGGGGCAGGAGGAGAAGGGGACGACCGAGGATGAGATGCCTGGATGGCATCATGGACTCGATGGACGTGAGTCTGAGTGAACTCCGGGAGATGGTGATGGACAGGGAGGCCTGGCGTGCTGCGATTCATGGGGTCGCAAAGAGTCGAGCATGACTGAGTGACTGAACTGAACTGAAGATGCTCTAAAATGGATTGTGGTGGTGTGAATATATGGTTGACCCTTGAACAACCTGGGTTTCAACTGCGCAGGCTCACTTATATGTGGATATTTTTCAATAGTGAATACAGAAGGTACAGCTGGTTGAATCCACAGAAGCTGGACCCGCGTATATGGAACCATGTGTATAGAACTTCTGTGTGTATGGAGAGTGGACTAAGAGTTCTACTTGGATTTTCAGCTGCACAGAGGGGGCGGTGTCTCCTGCCTCTTCCTTGTTTACTAGTCAACTCTACTTTGTAGGTATACTTGATCAATTGATTTAGGGAAGCTAGGCATTAAAAAAAAATATTACTTAGACTTTCCTAGAGCATTTTTAGGTTCACAGTGAACTTGAGGGGATTTCTCAGATGCCTTCTGCCCCCACACATGCACAGACTCCCCCCGTTATCAAAGCCCCCCACCCCACCGGCACACTTGCTACAGTCATTGAACCTACACTGACGCACTGTCACCCGAAGTCCAAGTTTAGAGTTACGCTTCGCTCTTGGTGTTGCACGTTCTATGGGTTTGAACAAATGCATCTACCACGTGTGCTGGGTCCTGTGTGCCGTGCTCAGTTGCTCAGTCACGTCTGACTCCTTTCAACTCCAGGGATGGTAGCCCTCCAGGCTCCTCTGTCCATGGGGATTCTCCAGCCAAGAATCACTGGAGTGGGTTGCCATGCCCTCCTCCAGGGAATCTTCCCATCCTAGGGATCGAACCCAGGTCTTCCACATTACAGGCAGATTCTTTTTTTTTATTTTAATTTAATTTTTGGGGGGGGGAGGGTAGAAGTTTTTATGTATATATTTTTTAAATTTTACTTTACAATACTGTAAATGTATGGTTTTGCCATACATTGACATGAATCCGCCACAGGTGTACATTCCTGAACCCCCCTCCCACCTCCCACCCCATATCATCTCTCTGGATCAACCCCGTGCACTAGCCCCAAGTATCCTGTATCCTGTATCGAACATAGACTGGCGATTCGTTTCTTACATGACAGTATACATGTTTCAGTGTACAGGCGGATTCCTTGCCAGCTGAGCTACCAGGGAAGCCCGTCTATCGTGTATAAGACAGAATATTTTTGTAAAAATCCTCTGTTTTGGCATTTTTCAAAAAGATTTTTGCTACACTTCCATTTGCTGCTTTAGCTCAGATTTTCAGCTAAATAAGTAAAAGTTAACTGAGGCATAGCCCAGCTACCTCATGAGCTTAAAAAATGTGAATAACAGTGAAACCAAACACAGAAATTAGGTGGTTCCAACTATTCCTGCCAAGTCTTCCTGGTTCTGGACTAATATTGAAAACTGTCTTTTAGCATAAATAATACAATTTATCTCCCCCTCAGTCAGAGTTTATCACCTTCACGCTTTCCAGCCTTGAACTTCACCCCCCTTCATCACAAGTCGCTGCCAAAGCTTGCGCCATATTTTCCCAAAATGTCCTCTAGGGATGTTTATCTGTGTGTGTGTGCCCGTGTGAGTGTGCGAGCCGGTATCAGTGCGTTTGCCTCTTCATCTCACCTCCCCCCCAACTCTATCTGCAGACCCTGAGGCTCCCCACAGAAACCACCAAAGATCATTTGGCTTCCTCCTGGAGATGCAGAAAGTGAATATTATGTTTTGGGGCAAATCCCAAATAGACCCCTCTCCAAATGCCAGTTCCTTCCCTATCGGTTTTACTCTCTCCTAACATGTGTTTGTCTGCATACGTCGCAGTTATCTTTCAGAAACCCGAGCCAGAGAGGGGGCTGAGTTCGCTTCAGGAGCCTGGGAGACATACCTGGCGGCCTTCTGAGTCAGCTCCAGTGGGAAATCCGGGCACAGTAATTGCAGCAAGCAGTGATATTCCCTCATGGTCAGCAAATCTGCAGTGAAATGGAGAGGAAGGCGTCAGACCTCAGAGTGGGAAGTCACCCCAGTCTTTTTGGTCATTTCAGGGGTTTCAGACATACCCTCGTAGAACTGCTCTTTTTTAAACAAATTTTTATTGGAGGATAATTGCTTTATAATGTTATGCTGGTTTCTGCCACACATCAACATGGATCAAGGTGAGTCACTATTAAGGTTGCGTTAACCCAAGGATGATATTTTATGATCAATATTTCTACAAAGTTTTTCCAGGATGGGAGGCACCCAGCTACAACATTTTGGCCAAAGGAGCTTCACTGGTTTGAGAGATGGTTGGGTAAGAAGGGAGAATTAGAGGGGCAACTTTATTAGCCTTCTCAGTTTGATTTTCCTGGTGTCTGAAAATCCACAAAAATGAGTCATTTCAAAGCTGGCTACATTTGCTGAAATTCTCTGGCATGGTAGCCTTCACCACAACATGCCCAAAGACCATGCACAGAGTGTCTGGAAGCAGAGCCGAGGCAGAGGCAGTCTTGCAATGTATGGGGGAGAAGAGTTAGCAGGGCGACCCACAGCCCTTCCTGCCCTGCCATCCAGTACTGGGCAGGCTGGCTTCTTTTGGATGCCCACACACAAATCTGGCTCTCTTACTATAGGAAGCTAAGACCCAAGATCTACAATCAAGGCAACCAAATGACTCCTGATATACAGAAGCAGTGCTCTGGGAGAGATGAGCCAGGATGAGGCTCCGTGGCTCAGCAGAAAACCCAGAGAGGTAAACTGAGGGCTTTGTAGAATGTCAGGGGAGAGGAAATACACTGATGCTTAAAAGCTGTTTTGGGATGATTTGAGAGAATAGCATTGACACATATACATTGCTATGCTAAGTCACTTTAGTCGTGTCTGACTCTGTGCGACTCCATAGACGGCAGCCCACCAGGCTCCCCCGTCCCTGGGATTTTCCAGGCAAGAACACTGGAGTGGGTTGCCATTTCCTTTTCCAATGCATGAAAGTGAAAAGTGAAAGTGAAGTTGCTCAGTCATGTCCGACCCTCAGCGACCCCATGGACTGCAGCCTACCAGGGTCCTCCGTCCATGGGATTTATACATTACCATATGCAAAATAGATAACCACTTTGATGTATGAAGCAGGGCACCCAAAGCCGGGGCTCTGGGACAACCTGGACAGACAGGGTGGGGAGGGAGATGGAAGGGGGGCTCAGACGGAGGGACACATGTACACAGATGGCCGATTTATGTTGATGTATGGCAGAAACCATCACAATATGGTAATTATCTTCCAATTAAAATAAAAAAAAAAGAAAAGAAAAAAAAGTTGTTTTGTTACTGCGTGTCCCAAAGCTGAGGGATTTCAGATCAGTCAGGCGGCTTCAACCCACAAGTATTCCATATACCAAAGCATTTCAAATACGGAAGGGCGTGCTGACGGTAAAGCAGGATGGAGCAACCCAGGAGCCCTCCTAACCGGGAGCCTGGGTGAGAGAAGGGAGCCCAGAGGGCAAGGCCACACTGGGGGAATGAAGATGGTGATCACAGGCACTTGGTTTCTCTGGACCTAAGTTAGCTCAAGCCACAGGAATCCAGATCTCCTGTCCCTGCGAGTTCGGTTGATGCTTTTCCAAGATAAAAACCCCAAATCCCCAGGGACAGGCCTGGGTTTCCTATTCCCTTTTCATCAAGGCTCAATTCAAGGTGAAGGCACAGCATCAGACTAACCGCGCTGCCAGTCAGGGACAGCGAGGGGACAGCATCAGCGCCAGGGTGGGCCAGAGGACCAAGACGGCCTGTGGCCTTCGTCTCGGCCACAATGGGGTGGGGGTGGGGGTTGCTTCCCTCTCCTCGCTCGCCTGACCTCGGGCACCAGCCTAGTCGGATGCTTTGTTCTTCAGGGGAAAGAGTAACAGCTACTTGTGGGCTCCCGGACTTGGGGCGAGGACAGGAAAAACGAAATGGGGAAAAGCCACTGAATCGAATGTGTTCCTGCTTTCCGCTCACTCCAAAGCTCCCTGTGCAGAGAGGAGTGAGTTCTGTCTTTGAATCATTAAAGCTCCTCTAGGCTAAGATTTAGAGAAGGAAATGGCAACCCACTCCAGTATCCTTGCCTGGAGAGTCCCATGGACAGAGGAGCCTGGTGGGCTACAGTCCATGGGGTTGCAGGAGTCGGACATGACTGAGCAACTGAACTGAATTGAACTGAGGCTAAGATTTGGTGGATGGATCTGATACCATCCTTAGGGCGGGCCAAAGTATTTCCCAGTTATTCATATTTATCCTTCCAAGATACTCTTGGGAAGATAAACAGCATGAAGGAAAATGAGAAGCTGAGAGAGAGCTGTGACACCTGCCCCCCAGCCCCAGCTTATTTAATCAAGAAAGACCACGCTGGGACTCCATCTTAGCCTCTAGCCTCCTGGTTTTCCTGCCCTCAGCATTTTTTAGGTTCTTGATGATATTCTAACTCATGTGTTTCAAATACTTGCTTCCTAGGGACAGAAGAGTAATTTACGAAAATAATTTTGTTCTTCTCCAAAGCATCAACAGTTCCAGGAAATACTAAATACATCAGAAAAACAGAATGCATCCTGTTCACCACTTCTGGAACTTGACATTCCCAAATGTAGAGTGAGGAAGACAGTCAGATAAAGAGATGAGTGAAAGTGCAGGCAAATACACAACTTTGGCTACCTTAACTGTGGAAGACAGCAGTTCTATTTCTTTAAGACAGCAATTCTATTAAAGCAGACTCAGGATAATATCAAGGCCAGATGCCTTCAAGGGAGACGCAGCTGTCACTTGGAAACACTCCTGGGTTGCACAGTGGGTATCTGGGAGCAGGGTGAGCGGTTAAGTCTTATCCCGGAATCAGAGCATTGATGAGCAAAGGAGATGAGCTGTTCTTCCCCTGTCCCTCTGGCTCGGGGTCAAACCTTGGCTCTTCGGTTCCCCAGGTAGGCAACCTTGGGCAAATTGCTCAGTCCCTCTAAATCTCAGTTTCTTATCTGTGAAACGGGAATGACGACACCTACACTTCAGGGCTCAAGTCAAGATTAAAACAGGTGATGTCTAGAAAGTACTCGGCAGACTGTCTAGAACACAGTGATGCCAAACAACAGCAGCTATTTGGTTCTGTTTTTAGTGTTCATTCATTTATTTACTTAATTTCTGGCTGTGTTGGGTCTTAGGTGTGGCGCTCGGGATCTTCAGTCCTGGTGTGCCGGATCTTTAGCTGGGCCATGTGGAATCTAGTTCCCTGACCGGGACTGAACCCAGGCCCCCTGCATCAGGAGCACGGAGTCTTAGCCACTGGACCACCAGGGAAATTGCTTGGTTTTGTTTTTAAATCCTGGGGGCAAAGGCAGGAGATGAGAGGTGGGAGAAGTTTCTTGCTGAGATTAAAGCTTAAACCCTTAGGAGTGTTCTGCCTTGAAAATTCTGTCAGCTTGTTTGAATCAAAGCTGTTCTTGAATATTCTTCCGCAGTCTGCATTTTATGCCTCCTCCGTTCCCAGGAAGATCCCCTGGAGAAGGAAATGGCAACTCACTCCAGTATTCTTGCCTGGGAAATCCCATGGACAGAAGAGCCTGACGGGCTACAGTCCATGGTGTTGCAAAAGAACTGGACATGACTTAGCAACTTAACAATAAGAACAACAATATATGGAGGAGGGCATGGCAACCCACTCCAGTATTCTGGCCTGGAGAATCCCATGAATAGAGGAGCCTGGCGGGCTATACAGTCCATAAGGTTGCACAGAGTTGGACACGACCGAAAAGACTTAGCACGCACACCATTCCCAACAAACTGGCGGCCTCCTCAGCTCAGAGGCTCCAATTCAGCCCTTGGTTAATCCTAAATGCTCCTGCCTTTGGGTCCTTTGGCTCTAAAGAGCTCTCCAAGATCTCGAAGACCAGCCTTGCAGGCAGCCCCTTTGTGCTTCAGGAACAACAATAGTGAGTCAGTCGCTGGGCTCTGTGCTCAGGCTCTGAAGTAGCCTGCTTAACTTCACGACAACCTCATGAGAGAGACTCCAGTAGTCCCAGCCCTACTGCACAGATAAGGACATGAAGGCTCAGAGAGATGAAATTATCTAGGAAGTGAGGAGACAAGCGTCCAGAGTGTGGGGATAGGAGGAGCATGTTTGGCTTCCCAGAGCCTTGGCTTAGGCTGGCGGGGGAAAGAAAGTGAAGTGAAAGTCGCTCAGTCGTGTCTGACTCTTTGCGACCCCATGGACTATACAGTCCAGGGAATTCTCCAGGCCAGAACACTGGAGTGGGTAGCCTGTTGGGCCCAAGGGCTGGATAGGCTTAATGATGATAATAATACCTAGGGTGAACACTTACCGGGCACTTACTCTGGACCAGACACAGTTGTTCCAAGGGTTTTACCTGTGCTGTCTCATCTAACCTTCACTGTGGTTATCCCCATTTCACAGATACAAAAACTCAGATCATGCTTAACTGGTGGAACTGGAATCCAAGCTCTGGCAGTCTGGCTCCAAAGTTTACCCAACTAACATTTTCCACACCTTGATCTTATCAATGGTAATGGGTGAAGGCTGAAAAGCTTGTTCTCCACTCCAAACGAACGGTAGGGACTAAATAGCTCCAGGTGAACAGGATCAAGGAGACAATTCAAGAGAATTGGGATTTTTTTGCATGTAAGAAATTGAGTCTGAAAGGTTCTAATTACTGCCAACAGGAAAGACTGCAGCCCCAGCATCGCAGCCTGTGCTGCTGGGCCGGGGGCCACGGGGAGGCAGCGATGAGTACACCTGAGCCGGCGGCTACACCGCGCATCCCGCAGGTGCAGGAAGGCAAGCGGCGTGCGCCGCCAGATGCCTGCTCTAAAGGAATCCCCTAGGTCCTGAAAGTTCAAAGGCAAAGACATGAGACAAGTTTGGTATAAGATCAAAATCAGGACATTCCCCGCAAACTGGTGCTGCTCTTTTTGTGGGTGGCCAGAGCTGTTGATCTTTCTTATTCTAAACCTCCTAAGAGCCCCATTGACTGTGTGCCCGGCTCGGGGACCAGAGGTCTCAACCCCGCTCCATCCTATCGTCTCAGGAGGCAGCTCGGTACTGCATCGTGGCTCCCGGCGTGGACTCTGGAGTTAGACTGCCTGGGTCCAGATCCGAGCCTGCCACTGTTCGAAGTACTGACCTTTAAGCATTCTATGCCTCAGTTTCAACATCCATAAAGTGGGGATAAGAATAACCAACATCATACAGTTGTTGTGAGTTAAACTACTGAGAACAAGGGTCCCATCATAAGTGCTGTTAGTGTTTGATATTATTATTTCAGAAATAAAGAAACAAGGTTTCTTTATGAGATTCAGATGTTTGCTGGTTTAGCATTCAAGGTCCAGCGAGTGGTATTCTAGCAGGTAGGATCTGACTGGTTTGTGGGGGACTTGAGTTCTGATGATAGGATTATTTATGCCAGGTGACTTGCAAACTTTATATCTTAAGGTAAAATACAGATGGAGGAAAACAACAGAATGGGAAAGACTAGAGATCTCTTCAAGAAAATTGACGATATTAAGGGAATATTTCATGCAAGGAATGGCACAACAAAGGACAGTAACAGCAAGGACCTAACAGAAGCAGAAGTGATTAAGAAGAGGTGGCAAGAATACACAGAGAAGCCACATAAAAAAGGTGTTCATGACCCAGATAACCAGGACAGCATGGTCACTCACCTCGAGTGGGACGTCAAGTGGGCCTTAGGGAGCATCACTACGAACAAAGCTAAGGGAGGTAACTGTTTCAAATCCTAAAAGATGATGCTGTTAAGGTGCTGCACTCAATATGTCAGCAAATTTGGATAACTCGGTGGACACAAGACTGGAAAAGGTCAGTTTCCATTCCAATCTCAAAGGAGGGCAAAGAAAGTTCAAACTACTGCACAACTGAGCTCATTTTACATGCTGTTACAGTTATGCTCAAAATCCTTCAAGCTAGGCTTTAGCAGTGTATGAATCAAGAACTTCCAGATGTAAAAGCTGGGTTTACAAGAGGCAGAGGAACCAGAGATCAAATTGCCAACATTTGTTGGATCATGGAGAAAGGAAGGGAGTTCCAGAAGAACATCTACTTCTGCTTCATTGACTACCCTAAAGCCTTTGACTGTGTTCAGTCCAGTTGTCACTCAGTTGTGTCTGACTCTTTGTGACCCCATGAACTGCAGCACACCAGGTTTCCCTGTCCATCACCAAGGCCCAGAGCTTGCTCAAACTCATGTCTATCAAGTTGGTGATGCCATCCAACCATCTCATTTTTTGGGGTGTGTGGATTTGACTGTGGGGATCACAACAAACTGTGGAAAATTCTGAAAGAGATAGGAATACCAGACCACCTTACTTGACTCCTGAGAAACCTGTATGCAGGTCAAGAAGCAACAGTTAGAACCAGACATGGAACAACAGACTGGTTCCAAACTGGGAAAGGAATACGTCAAGGCTGTATAGTGTCACACTGCTTATTTAACTTATACGCAGAGTGCATCATGAGAAATGCCGGTCTGGCTGAATCACAAGCTGGAATCAAGATTGCTTGGAGAAATATCAATAATTTTGACACACAGATGATACCACTCTAACGGCAGACAGTGAAGAGGAACTAAAGAGCCTCTTGATGAGGAGAGTGAAAAAGCTAGCTTGGAACTCAACACTCAAAAAACTAAGATCATGGCATCCGGTCCCATCACTTTATGGCAAATAGAAGGGGAAAAAGTGGAAGCAGTGACAAATTCTATTTTCTTGGGCTCCAAAATCACTGTGGATGGTGACTGCAGCCATGAAATTAAAAGACGCTTGCTTCTTGGAAGGAAAGTTATGAAAACCTATACAGTGTATTAAAAAGCAGAGACATTACTATGCCGACAAAGGTCTGTATAGTCAAAGCTATAGTTTTTCCAGTAGTCATGCATGTATGTGAGAGTTGGTCCATAAAGAAGGCTGAGCATTGAAGAACTGATGCTTTTGAATTGTGATATGGGAGACTCTTGAGAGTCCCTTGGACTGCAAGCAGATCAAACCAGTCAATCCTAAAGGAAATCAACCCTGAATATTCATTGGAAGGACTGATGCTGAAGCTGAAGCTCCAGTACTTTAGCCACCTGATGCAAAGAGCTGACTCACTGGAAAAGACTGTGATGCTGGGAGAGACTGAGGGCAGGAGGAGGAGAGGGCGGCAGAGGATAAGATGGTTAGATAGCATCACTGACTCAATGGACATGAAACTGAGCAAACTTTGGGAGTCGGTAGAAGACAGAGGAGCCTGGCATGCTGCAGTCCATGGGGTCAGAGAGTCAGACACAACTTAGCCACTGAACAACAACAACAACACAGATACCTTGCAGGTGGGCAGGGCAGTTGTGTTACTGCAGAGCCCAGGCTTCGTAATCAGATGCCCTGGCTTCAAAACCTGGTCCCACTAGTTACCGCCAGCGTGACTTGGACAAGTTAGACAACTTTTCTTTTGTTTCCTTTTCCTGTTTTTGGCTGAAGCTTGTGGGATCTTAGACCCTCTACTGGGATAGAATCTGTGCCCTCAGCAGTAAAAGCTCGGCGTCCCCGCCACTGGCCTACTGGGGAATTCCCTAGACAACTTTTCTGAACCTTGGTTTCCTCTTAGTAATGTGACTAACGATAGTACCTGTCTAATGGGATTGTTACAAAAATAAAAGGAGGTAATTTGTATATGAGGTGTTCCCAAAAAATTATCAAAATGCTCAGAAAATGGGAGAACTGTTTAATAATTATTAACTGAAGTCCTGAAATTAAGGCATCTTTGGACCTAACTAAAGTCCTCAGCACAATGTCCGGATTATAGTACTAAACACCCTCTGAAAGAACAAATGAATAAAACACGCATCGCACAGTGACCCAGGTTAAGTTCAGAGGGACGAGCTTCTGGTCGCCGCGTGGACACAGAGACGAGGGGTCTCCAGACACAGGAGGCATGACTGTAAATTTAGGGTCGTGCGAGGGGGTGCCGGGTGCTGGAAGTGGAAAACGTCCTGGTTGGTGAGGTCACCCGGCTCTCAGTGAACTGAATGAATCACAGCAGGTGTAACTACACTCCATGGCCTTGCCGACATCTAGCACTTTCTTAGCAAGCGCTCAGTCCGATCAACCTGAACACTTATTTTCCCTGGAACAGATTGCCAGTTTTACCATGAACATCAGAAGAAGCCTCGGGCTCACTTCCTAGGCATTCAGCTTACCACTGTTAAAACTCTGGGGCTTCCCAGGTGGCGCTTGTGGTTAAGAACCTGCCTGCCAAGGCAGGAAACCAAAGAGGCTTGTGTCTGACCCTGGGTCAGGAAGATCCCCTGGAGGAGAGCGTGGCAACCCACTCCAGCATTCCTGCCCGTGGAATCCCAGGGACAGAGGAGCCTGGAAGGCTCCACAGGGTCTCAAAGAGTCGGACACGACTGAAGCGCTTCACACGCACGCACTGTCACAGCTCTGGCAAGAATACTGAAGCTGTCAACATACCCAACCCCTGACTCAAAATATTCTTTTCTTGGCTGTCCCACTCTAATCCTAGAGAGTGATGGATGATGGATGGCTAAGAAAACTCATTTCGTCAGAAATTAGTCATGCTTAATATGTTCAAGGGCTAACTCGTTCTCACTTCCTCCTTTCTTGGAAAAGAAGGATTGAAGACCTTCTCTTGTCTTTTCTCCATCTGGTCTTGCCTTCCTGCTGTGGAAACTCTAGGCTCTGAAGCTCCGTGGGGGCAGCTGAGTCATCTCTACATCTTCCTCACAGACCACCATGTGGGTCCACAGATTTGGTCCGAAGACCTGCGGCGGTGTGTGGCTGAAGATTCAGATGCCTCTTTGCTCTTCCTGGGAAATGGTGCCCTTTCCAGGGTCAGAGTGGTGTCATGAAAGCAAGGATGAAGGAACAAGGGCCATATCTTTGTCCCTTACTCAGAGAAGCCTTCCCTCAAGCCTGACTGAATCGAGGGTTGTTTTTATTTTTATTTTTTTTTTACCTCTGAAAGTCTGGAGGAGGAACTGGGGTTTAGTCTGAGTTCATTTGCATGAGTGCCTTCAGGCTGAGGGCTGGGACAGGAGCCGGAGATAATGAAACGCTCCCAAGCCACGGGGATCCCAGAGGACTGCGCAGCCTCTAGTCGCTTGGCTGCATGATCTCAGTAGGAACCACCACAGGGCCCAGAGAACACCGCAGCCCACGAGTGGACTCTCCAATTATCAGTTGCCATCGTGTTTATGTTCTTTCATGCAGGGATTGTGAAGTCTCCTTCCAAATGACACTTGCCCCCCAGCCAGGCTGCTCTGCCAAGAGATGCTCGGAAGGACACGGATAATTCAGGGCATGACCATACCACCCCTTCCTTTCCCCAGGGCACTGAGGCTTTGGTACCAGTCCGCAGCTGAGTAAATATCTCAGTGCTACTCTGCAAGGAGGGGAAGGGAGAGAGGGGGGAGTAGGGGGCGGCAGCGAGACATCTGACAGCTTCACCCCTCATGTAGCACTGGGTACCACGAGACACAGGCAAACTGCGAACATCCGTGGGGGATGTTCTTGTCCAGCAAAACCTCAGAAGAAGGGCAGGCCGTGTTCTTAAATTTTATCTTCTTTGATAGCACGGTTGTTTTATATTGTAAATGGAAGGAAATGGTAGTTTACTGAAAGCGAAATGATTTTACAAAAGGAATCAGGAGCAGCAATGGCTTCCAGTGACACCTGTGGGGCATTATTAACACAATTCTTTGCCTGCTCATTAGTCTCCAGACTGCAAAGTGTGTTCAAATAGGGGCAGAGAGCCAGACTCTTTCGTTTTCATATTTGATAACGACAAAGCCCAACACCAAGTGACTATTACTTCTTGACCAGTATATACATTCTAGGCAAAGTATTAAATCAGGTACAGTAACAATTTCACCCCGAATTTTAGAATGAATGAAAGAAATTCCCCAGGGGGACGTTCCAGGGGGTCCAGTGGTTAAGAATTCACCTGCCAATGCAGGGGACATGGCTTTGATCCCTGATCCAGGAAGATCCCATAGGGGACAACTAAGCCCGTGAGCCACAAGGCCTGAGTCTGTGGGCCCTAGAGCCCGGGCTCTGCAATGAGAAGCCACCACGCTGAGAAGCCCGCGCACGGCAACTAGAGGAGCTCCCGGCTCACCGGTGCTAGAACAACCCTGAGCACAGCAGTGAAGATGTAGCACATCCACCAGTAACGACATAAATCCCCCAGAAACTTCATATTACACAAAGATTTAAAGAGACGTGAGCATCTCTAATCAGGGTCTGAAAGCTCTTCCCCAGGGATTGTGTTCAGCACATCCCAGCAGTCTGATCAGGTGAGGGGCTGCGGGACTCAACCGGAGGGCTGGGCTGGTACAGAAGAGCCCTCCAGACTGGGCCAGACCCTCAGGGTGCCACCCTCTCTTCTGAACATCATGATGCAGTTGCTGAGAGGTGGAGGACCGGGGCAAGGCCTGGAGCTGGCGGCAGCGGGGGGCACTGCCTTAGCTCTGATGACCACGTGAAACCCCACAGGTGCCCAGGCCCAGGCTGGGGAGCCAGGTGGCATTGTGGAAGGAGGCACCAGCTAGGAGAAAAGAAGAGTCTCTCTCCAGGAGCAACAGGGCTAGCTCCTCGGGCCTGGGCATGGTCTGCAGACGGTTTGCTGAGGACACGGAGGCAGCTCTCCCAAAGGGCCCAGTAGCCCTTCAAAGACGCTATCTCAAGCCTAGCGTTGCGCTACTGTTCACAGAAGGGAGTGCTTTTAGAGGCAGAGGTTTCACAGCCGAGGTGTGATTTTCATCCAGGAAGAAGCAGGGACCGCTACGAACTCCTATGAGCCACTCCTGTTCCTAATGCAACGGAAATGGTCAAACAGGCGCCAGAGCGGGAGGATGAAGTAGAGGTGAGAGGAAAATCCTGCCCTCTCGGTGGTGGCGCATCTGCAACACCTCACTCAATTTTTTAAAAACAGGCAGTATTTTAAATTTACTGCTGTGTGTGTGTGAGTCCCTCAGTCATGTCCGACCCTTTACGACCCCATGGCCTGCCAGGCTCCTCTTGTCCATGGCATCCTCTGGGCAAGAATAGGGGAGTGAGTTGCCATTCCCTGCCCCAGGGCACTTCCCCACCCAGCCCGAATCTCCCACACCGCAGGCACAATCTTTACCATCTGAGCCACCTAGGGTTTTAATGGCCGAAATGAGGATTTTCGTGCCTTTTTTTTAAAAAAAGTCTGTTTTCCCACAAAGATACCTCCTGATATACAGAAAAGAACTTGGTCTGAGTTCTGCAAAGAACTAATTCTGTGATTCTGGCCACAGGTTTTCTGGACCTCCGTTTCCTCGCCTATAAAATAAGAACGTTGTGGTATGTGAGGGCTGAACAAAATTTTTAAACAGATACACGTTTTAAGGGGCTTCCCTGGTGACTCAGTGGTAAAGAATCCACCCGCCAATGCAGGAGACGTGGGCTGGCTCCTTGGGTCGGGAAGATCCCCTGGAGAAGCAAATGGCAACCCGTTCCAGTCTTCTTGCCCGGGAAACCCCATGGACAGAGGAGCCTGGTGGGCTGCAGTCCATCGGGTCGCAAAAGAGTCACACATGACTTTGTGTCTAAACAATACAACAATGCACTTTAAAAAAAAAAAAGGAAACCTTGGGAGCTCCCCGGCCATCCTTGGACTCTGCCCTCTCACCGCCAAGGGTGTGAGTTCAATCCGCAGTCCGGGAACAAAGATCGCACCAGCCAGAAGGTGCAGCCCCTGCTCTCCCCCGCAAAAACGGAAATCCTGCAAGGAAACTTAACGTATAACAGAGATAAAAACAAGCCTTTTCTGACCTAACTTTGTCCTCAACAGCTTTCACTAGAGGTGTGGGGGCTGAGGAGGCTGAGGGAGAAGGCCTGAGGAACTGCTTTGAAACTGTGGGCTCTACCCACGCACCCCAGCTCCGGAGCCCGTGCGCGGCAGCTAGAGGAAAGCCTTCACGAGCAAGGAGAGGACCATGGGCCGCAGTGAACGCCCTGCGCCCCGCAGCTCAGACCTGATGCGACCAAAGAAACAAACACCTACGCAAGCAAAATAACACGCCGGGCTCTGCGCAGGACGGCTTACAAATCGCTGGCCCCGACCCCGAGTGGGTGTCATACAGCGTATGGCTAAGGGTGTGGGCTCCTTGAATCAGCCGACCAGGATCTAAATCCTGGTGCTGAAGCTAAGTAGCCATGTAGCAATGAGCATGCCCACTAGAAATGGCCGTTAAGTCATCATCATATGAATTGAATGAAGATGATGCTAATACTAATCGTGAAGAGCTGTTGAAAGGATTCGAACAGGTGATCAAAAAAAAAAGAGAGGGGTAGTAAACTTCACGTTCTAGTACACGGCACGGGGCAGGCGTTCAGCAGAGTGCCTGCTCCTGTGTCTGAGGCACGCAGGCGGGATGGCACCTGCAGAACAAAGGCTCAGTTCATGGAAGCTCTCCAGCTCCAGCCAGTGGGTGGCTAGAGCCATCTCATGCCTTATCTCATAATTATTTTCTCTCGCTGCCTTTGTTCTTATTGACGAGTGAATAACAGACTTCCTGCCCCAAGGCAGGTGCACACCACCTTCCTGGATAGTCAGTGCGCTGCCAATCCTCTCTTCTTACAATTAAAAGTAATGATGAGTCATATTTATAGAGAGACTGTATAATTATGCAAACTATTTTCATATGCATTACCACTTTTGATCTCCATAAGAAACCTGTGGGGCAGAGAGAGGAAAGTCGGAATAAAAGTATTCCCATTTTTATAGATGAGGAAAGTCAGCCTCATTCAGGGATAAAATCACCAAGTAAGTGGTAGAGACAGGATGCGATCAAGCCTTCCCACTCCAGGGAATGGCCTCTTTCTACTATGTAGGCCAGTTTCCTGTGATGCCATACGGTCCCTGGGACCCCAGGCTCTCAGCCTGCTTTTATTTCTCCTAGAGAACTCAGTAGTGAGAATGCAGTAAATGTTAGCGAAAATGCTATCACTGTCATTTCTGTTACGTTGAAATCTACCACCAGGCATTCTAACTCTTTCTAGCATCCTTCTCCTAGGCTGACCGCACGGTCAGGTGTCGTCTGTCTGGCTCCCAGCTTCCTGGTTGCCCCTCCAGTCAAACTGAGAGGGCCCTTCTATTTTAGGTGACCCGCTGCTAATCTTAAAAGAAAATAGAGAAGGGAAACAAACACAATAAACACGCTGAGTCATTAGAAGCCTGTGTCTGCAATGGTAACAGGCCCAGACATAGGTTAGCAAGAGAAAAGTATATTGAATGTACACAAAAAATACTTCCAACTACCTTTTTTCCTTTTCCAATTTAAAATGAGGCTGACAACCTGAAACGACAGAAGTCAACTATACTTCAATAAAACATATATAGTTAAAAAAATAAAAAATAAAATGAGGCTTAAAAAAATTGGCATGGAGTTTTATAAGCTATCAGCAAAACTATCTGATGAGGACTTGTCTGAGAAAGCAAGCCACAGGAAACAAAACCCAATAAAAGTTATTATTTTTCTGGGCTTTCTACTGTCCAAAGTAGCCATAGAATAAATAAGAAGTGGAACAGATTATGCATTTGTTTTGCTTAAAATGCATTTTCCTTCTTTTCTAAATAAATATACTAAGAAGTGGTGGCTAACAGAGTTACTCACTGAGGGTGAGCTGAACCAAGACAGACTAAAAATAAAAAACAATCTAAGTTCCCTGGTTCTCAATGATGGCGCGAGTAGGGGAAGGCTGTTGCCAGCCTGTAGGCGTATTTATAAAGACCACAGCCTGTTCTCTTGTCAGAGTCCACTAACTTCCACCAAGGATGATGCATTTCTGGCTACCCATGAACTAAAAAAACAGATTTCACAAACAAAAACAGAAGGAAGCAGAAAGAGGGCTGGAGGTAGATAAACATATGCACTTCTCGAGATGAATCCACCTTTGCCTTTCCTGCTGTTTTCTGTCTTCTGCGGGCATAAATAATGCACCGTATCTATAATTATACGTATATGTGTGGGTCAGAGAAAGAGGTGTCCAGAGACAGAGAGTGTCTGACTTTTTTTGGGATTGGATGGGAAAGGAAATTGATGTTAGCAGTTTCTGTTCCTTAAAGCCATCCTCTTTGTTTGTCAAAGTATGGTTTTCCTGGTAGAAGAGTCTTTGCCTGTAACACGAGTGAATCACTCATCTCACTTTAATAAAGATTCAAACCAAATGCTAGCGGCTCTGCATGCTGGGAAACGACACAATGGCTGGGCTGTCTCAACTCGGATCCTCATCTTTCAGTGCAGCTGGCAGGCATACAAAAGGAAAGGAAACAGGTACACACAAAAAATACCCCAGTGGCATCAAAGGATGAACCCACCCAGTTTCCTTCAGTCATAAATATGCTAGAAGACAAAGCCTGGTCTTACAGCGTTTGGATAAGGTACTCGGTGTGCCCATTGACATGTGGCCTTTAATTGGGCACCAACTCTCTCTTTTTTTTTAATATTTATTTGGCTGCTTCAAGTCTTAGTTTCAGAGCACAGACTCTCTAGCTACGGTGCTTGGGCTTAGTTGTTCTGAGGCATGTAGGATCTTAGTGCGCTGACCAGGGACCGCATCTCAAGGCAGATTCTTCACCACCAAGGAAGTCCCAACTGGGCACCAATTCTTTGTACCTCAGTTCCTTTTTCTGTAATGCCTCACATATAAATGATCGGGGTCGATTAGACTAAGTTTAAATATGTTTTAAAGTATGTAAGCATTATACCTTTTGAATTTTGTCACATTTATGTATAACCCATTTTAGAAAAATCAAACAAAAATATGAGCAGTGGGCAGACATCGACAGCTCTTAAAAAAGACCATAGAAAAAGAAAAAAAAAGTAAGACCATTCAGAACTATATAAAAAACTGCAAATTATTTGTCTCAATAATCCCCAGGGTTCTATTTGGATCTAGCATTCTAGGATTCGTTAACTGCAATTCTCTGTGGTTAAGGCAGTAACCTAAAAATCAGGGAGGACATACTTTGAATCTAGGTGTCAAGGCTGTATATTGTCACCCTGCTTATTTAACTTATATGCAGAGTACATCATGAGAAACGCTGGGCTGGAAGAAGCACAAGCTGGAATCAAGATTGCTGGGAGAAATATCAATAACCTCAAATATGCAGACGACACCACCCTTATGGCAGAAAGTGAAGAGGAACTAAAAACCCTCTTGATGAAAGTGAAAGTGGAGAGTGAAAAAGTTGGCTTAAAGCTCAACATTCAGAAAATGAAGATCATGGCATCCGCTCCCATCACTTCATGGGAAATAGATGGGGAAACAGTGGAAACAGTGTCAGATTTTATTTTGGGGGGCTCCAAAATCACTGCAGATGGTGATTGTAGCCATGAAATTAAAAGACGTTACTCCTTGGAAGGAAAGTTATGACCAACCTAGATAGCATATTAAAAAGCAGAGATATTACTTTGCCAACAAAGGTCCATCTAGTCAAGGCTATGGTTTTTCCAGTAGTCATGTATGGATGTGAGCGTTGGACTGTGAAGAAAGCTGAGTGCTGAAGAATTGATGCTTTTGAACCGTGGTGTTGGAGAAGACTCTTGAGAATCCCTTGGACTGCAAGGAGATCCAACCAGTCCATCCTAAAGGAGACCAATCCTGGGTGTTCATTGGAAGGACTGATGCTGAGGCTGAAACTCCAATACTTTGGCCACCTCATGCGAAGAGTTGACTCATTGGAAAAGACCCTAATGCTGGGAGGGATTGGGGGCAGGAGGAGAAGGGGACGACAGAGGATGAGATGGCTGGATGGCATCACTGACTTGATGCACATGAGTTTGTGTGAACTCCAGGAGTTGGTGATGGACAGGGTAGCTTGGCGTGCTGCGATTCATGGGGTTGCAAAGAGTCGGACACGATTGAGCAACTAAACTGAACTAAACTGAGCACAGAACTTGCTAGAAGAGTGAGGATGCTATAAACCCATGTTATTGCCTTCTAGTGCAGCACACGTAGTCACTAACAGCATGAGATTTGGAATTAAAGACAGGCCCGAGTTCAAAATAACTGTTATTTCCTTGCTATGTGTGGCACGGGCAAAATTCTTTGAGCCCTAGTTTTCACACCTGTAAAGTAGAGTAAGACTTCATCCTTCTCAGACTCCATCCAGTGGGGGCCCAAACTGCATCTCTTACCCCCTGCTCAGACCGTTCCAGCCACACGGCTTTGCTGTTTCTTGGCTAGGTCACGCGTGTTCTTGTCTCAGGCTTCTCAACCTGCTGTCTTCACTCGTCCCTGTATTGCGCTGACGTCCTTCAGGTCTCTCCTCAAATGCCATCCTAGCAGTACAGCCTTTGGGGCCACAAGTATTTAAAACAGCCACTCCCCTACCCCTATTCCCTGTCTCATTCTCCTGCTTTATTTTTCTCCATAGTACTTATCACTGTATGATGTATTATATATTTTTTAACTGTATTACCTACTAGGATACAGTAGTATTCTATTTATCTCCCTACTAGAATGTAAACTCCAGGAAGGCAAAGATTTGGATTCTTTTATTCACTGTTGGTTCTCAATGAGTAATTGTTAGATGAACAAGACTTCCGTGATGATTAAGTGAGATGATGCTTGGGAAGCTCTTGGCAGTCACTGAGACAGAATATGGCTGGAACACAGGTTTTGTTTGGTTTGAACTGTATTTTTTAATTTTTTGAGTTAAAACATTAAAAAAATCAAGACAATTCCCATAATACAATCTAGGTTTCAGATACCCCTTTAAAAGCTTTTATAAAAGTAATTTTATTTTATCTCTGGCTGTGCTGGGTCTTTGTTGCTCGCTGGCTTTTCTCTAACTGCAGAGAGCGGGGGCTTCTCTCTAGACGCAGTGCGGGAGTTTCTCAGTGCGGCGGCTTCTCTCCTAGCGGAACAGGGGCTCGGGTGCACAGGCTCAGTAGTTGCTGCCTGGGCTTAGCTGCTCCTCGACACGTGGGATCAATCTTCCAGGATCACGGATCGAACCTGTGTCTCCTGCATTGGCAGGCGGATTCTTTGCCACTGAGCCACCAGGGAAGCCCTAAAAAAATTATTCTTAGAAAGGCCATTCCTTCACGGCCATGATCAGCTGAGCTGGGCAGAGGACGCCCTTGTCAGGTACCCACAATGCACTGCACCGAGTAACACCTGTGCTCCGTATATTACCCGTCTGGCTGCTGCAGGCATGTGAATTTTCAACCCCAGATGTAGAATTTCTCTCTGGAAGCATTTATGATAAAGATTTGAGCCATCTGACTAAACAAGCTGAAGATGAAAAGAAAGAAACTAGATAACCTCATAATTATTCAGGGAGAGAGCGAAAAAAAAGGCTATACACTTGCACAGAAAAAAGAATGGGCTACATCAAAGTGCTAATAGTGGTGGTTAACTCTGGGTTTGGGGATTATGGGTGATTTGCATTTTCTCACAATCAGACTAAAACGTACTTCACAAAAGCCACCCAGACTAATGGTATGAAAACTATATCTCAGTAAAGCTGTCAGAGAAAGCAAGCAGACCAGCCAGCCGTCCAGAGAAAATGTCAATTCTGCATCTTCCTTCGGAAAGCCACTTCCATGCCCCTCATTCTCAGTAGCCCTCTCTAAGTCACTTGGTTTTGTCCATAATGAAAAGAATTTGCAAAGCTGATAATCATCTTTCAAAATCCTTAACATGCTTCTGGATCTTGTTATAACGCCGTGTGCCTCTGCCTTATACACGCTCACGGTTTGGGCCCATGGGGCACAGTAGGCAGGGGTCGGGGGGTCGGGGGAGACACCTATCAAAGTCAGGGCTAAAACTGATCAGTTACAACACTAATCAGACTTCACTGCCTTTTAGTCACAGTTATTGATGGTTTTCCTTCCTTTCTACAGCCCATGATGATTCTCTGTTTCCTCCTGGCAACAGTGTGGCTGAGCAGAGGGGAAGGGAGGCTCAGGAGACTTGGAACTCTGCCTTGGCTCTGCTGAGCTACCTCACTGGAGCAAGCTCCTTACTCTGTAGGCCTCAGTTTCTTCATCTGTAAAATGGAGGTAACGCTCAGTTACCTGCTTGAGAGCAAGAGGCCAGGTCTATGGCCTTGTGATTGCCAAGGCTCTTTTAAGTCACACAGCCACAGAATGGACTAAATTCCGATCCTGAGAACAAAAATGGATTTTCCAGGTGTCTGTACCCTGCACAATAATACCTATGCATTTTAAGTATTTTTTTTTTGATGTGGACCATTTTTAAAGTCTTTATTGAATTTTTTACAATATTTTTTATGTTTTTATGCTCCTTTTTTTATGTTTTGGTTTTTTGGCCATGAGGCTTGAGGGAATCTCAACTCCCTGACCAGGGAGGAATCAGAACCTGCACACCCTACATTGGATAGTGGAATCTTAACCCTTGGGCCACCAAGAAGTCCACCAAATGTATTTACAACTTAACTAATAGGAAGTCTCAAATATCTAGATGCCAATAAGCCTCTAAGTAGGCAAAACAGATGTCACAAAGTTCACACACTAAAGCTTGTGTGGTTGACGTACAGGCTTTCGAGAAATGCCCTGGTTATATTCACAGTTTTTAATAAGCTTGGCCATCTAGTTTCTAAGCCCAGTACAGACTAGACAAAGTAACCTGGGAGAGGAAAAGGAAGTATGAAAGGCAGGTTCTAGGACAGCAGTGAGAAGTTAGGCATTAACAGCATGATAGAAACTTGATCGAGAAGGAGAAATATTTAAAAGACAACTGATGCTTTTAAGGTACACTTCCACGAGCTTTGCTGGCAGCAGTGTTTTCCAGCGTAATGTAATTCGTAAGTATATATTTAGATGCAAGGTAAGTTCTATTTATGAATGCAGGGGGAGAAAAGAACGTAGAGGATAGTAGTATATATTTATTTAAATGTATTTTGAAAAGATTTCCATGTAAGTTATATTAAAAACGATAAAAAATTTTGGTACTCTAACCATAAAACAGAAGGCTGTAAAACGGTAAAACTCTCCTTCTGAGTTTTTCTGTGTTTACTGTTTCTAAGCCACTTATTTATCACTTTTTATCCACTGCCTCCTGATGTTGGCTATCCATTTTTAAACTACCTTTCTGAATTCTGTACACACATGACCTCATTTAATCCCTCGGTACTGTCGTATTAGGTAAATATTGCTGTTCTCATTTTAGCTGCAGACACGCGGAGGTGAAGTCATTTGCCATTCCAGCTTTGAACTGTGGGTCTGCCTGAATCTAAAGCCTGTGGCTTTTAGTATTCCACGGTTTATTAATAATATATGTACCTGGCTGCCCCGTTACCCCCAAAAGGTTGAGTCTTGAGAGTGAGGCTCTGTCTCACCTGCTTTCATATGCCACAGGGGCTGGCACATAGTAGGCGCTCAGAACATGTCCTGTGGACTTCATTTCTACATCTCCTTATAAAGATCCCAAGCCCTTAAATGCAATATAGCGTATCCCAAAGTCTCCCCCAGTGTGGTTCATGGAGCATCTGTATCCCAGACCTACAGAATCAGACTCCTCAGGGTTCGGATGTGTGAATGTGCATTTAAATAAATAGACTTTTAATTGTATCCAAGTTTGATGGGAGGACTTCCCTGGTGGTCCAGTGGGTGAGGATCTGCCGGCCGATGCAGAAGGCGTGTTTGACCCCTGGCCTGGGAAGATCCCACATGCTGCCAAGCAGTAGGAGCCGGAGCAGCACACGTACTGAGCCCCTGCGCTCAGCCCCTGAAGTCCGAGTGCCTAGAGCCAGTGCTCTGAACCGGGGGAGCTGCCACGGCGAGAAGCCCCCGCGCCACAGAGAGGAGCAGCCCCGCTCACAGCTACTAGAGAGAGGCTGCCTGCAGCAATGAAGACCCAGAGCAGCCAAAAGTAAATAAATTAAGAACAAACTCTTTAAAAATAAAGTAAAAAAAAGTTTGATGGGACTTCCTTGGTGGTCCAATGGTTAGGACTCTGCTTCCACTGCAGGGGACCGTGGGTTCCATCCCTGGTCAGGGAACTAAGATTCCGCATACTGCATGGTGCCGCCAAAAAATTAAAAAACAAAAAGTCTGAGAACTATTGACCTAGTGTTTGAAAGCACATTCTTTGGAGTTAGTTAATCCTGGCTTCAGATCTCAGCTCCATTACTTAATAGCTGAGTGATGTGGGCAAATTACTTACTTACATTCTTTGAGCTTTAATTCCATCATCTTTAAAACGGAAACAACAGAAACATCCACCTCACAGGATTCTTGAGGGGACAAAGTTCATCCATTTAGCAGGAATCATGGAACATCTGAAATGTGCCCGATACTGCTTTTTAGGTGCTTAGGATATGTTAGGGCACAAACAGACAAGTTCTTTGCCCTCCTGAAGCTTACCTTATGTTGGGAGAAGACGGATAAACAAAATAACTATATAGTAACTAAGTCGAGTGGGAAAAACAGAATAGAGGAAATTGGAGAAGGCGTGTGAGGCAGCAGCTGTAGCGTCGTTTTATAGAAAGGAGTCTGCTGCTGCTGCTGCTAAGGCGCTTCAGTCGTGTCCGACTCTGTGCGGCCCCACAGACGGCAGCCCACCAGGCTCCGCCATCCCTGGGACTCTCCAGGCAAGAACACTGGAGCAGGTTGCCATTTCCTTCTCCAATGCATGAAAGTGAAAAGTGAAGGGAGTCTAGTTAGGTTTCATGAAGACGGTACCAAGCAAAGACTTGGAGGAAGTTAAAAAGTGACTTTGGCAGACACCTGAGGGAAGAGCCTTCCTGGCAGAGGGGGCAGCCACTGCAAAGGCCACGTGGAAGGAGCGGGCCTGGCGGGCAAGAGGGGCAGCATAGGAACCGACGCGGCTACAGCCAGAGCAGAGCAGAAAGGACTACAGGACGAGGCTGGAGAGATAACCGGAGTCAGTCCACGGGTGGCTTTCTAGGCCTACACGTGAGGATGAAATAAGATAGTCATGTTGGGCACAGAACAGTACGTGGTATGTAGCCAGCATTTAACGGACGGCATCTGCATCTGTGTTGACATGAACACCTTCTGGTCCCTAAGTAGAGCTAGTCTGGAAGGTCAGGCTACAGGGATAACAGCACCTTTTATGTGCTTTGGTGCGGTTTCAGAGTCCTTCAACGTTTCCCAAAGTACAGAAGCAAACAGATCAAAGGCCTGGGTGATCCCCAGCAGCCAGTAGAGATGGTTAATTCTCTGCAGGTGCTCAGAAAACTGAACTAACAGAGACACTCAAAGTCAACAGAGCATCAATAAAAGACAGGGAGAGGGTAGGGTGTGGACGGGCTGGGCTTGGCTAAAGGCTGAAACCAACAGAAGAGTCGTTAGTAACGTAACAGAAAAAGCAGTGGAGCGTGGAGCGTCACCTACAGCAGATGAAACACATTCTAATATCAATGAGACCACAAAGTCCAGAGGATAATGACTACAAACCGCCGGGGAGTGAGCCAGGGAGCCCAGAAACATGAACGCACTTGTATGGGGGGAAACAAATTAAGAGATTCAGGCAAAACTATCCCGTTTCCTGGTGGAGGAGGCTCTTTAATCTTTAATATCTCTCTCCTGACACGAGGCATGGATCTTGCCCCAACAAGACAAAGGATGGTGTCTGTGAAGTTAGTACTTCTCATTCCAGCAAAGGACTCCCAAGGAGATGACTGCCATGTGGACGCCCGGCTAAAAGGATGCGCTGTCTCAGTGACGGTTTCACTGCTGGGCATGAGTGGGTGCTCAGTCGGTCAGTCGTGTCTGACTCTTTGTGACCCCATGGATTGTAGCCCGCCAGGCTCCTCTGTCCACGGGATTCTCCAGGCAAGAATACTAGAGTGGGTTGCCATTTCCCCCTCCAGGGGATCCTCTTGACCCAGGGATCAAGCCTGCACTCCTGCATTGGCAGGTGGATTCTTTACCACTGAGCCCCCCTGGAAAGCCCTTCACAGCTGAGCAGATCGGAGCTAAGACACACCCACCCACCCTCCAGGGTTCTCACAGTGGAAAGAGCTGCCTGCAGGGCCCCAGAGCTCTGGAGAGGAATGTGAGCTCGTTGGGACCTGGAGGCAAGCAAGGGTGTAATAAAAAGCAGATAAAGATACCCAGGCTGGGCTTTACACTGCTGTACACCTTGATGCCAGTTTCTTCTGGCACCTGCCCTCGGGAAAGCTAAGCCGGGGGCACTGTCCAGTGGAAATCTGGAAGTGGGCATCCTTTGAGGCCTCAGTTATGCCAGCTTGGCAGGGAAGGGTGTCGTGCTGGTCTCCATGACCCTGACCTAACCTACTCAAAAGGGAGCAGTTTAGTCTGAGTCAGAGGAAGTGAAGAGAGCAACTCACTTTCTGTGATGTTTGACTCAACACATTCGGTTTGGAATTAAAACCATTATGAAAACCAACACGAGAAACCCCTGGGCTTTTATTCCATTCCTCAAACCATGCGTCAGTCTGCCTTCACCATCTCCTGAGAGAAACCATATATTTGCTCTGGGAGTTCTTAATTGCTACATTCCTACCGACTTCTTCAGTTAATAAATATTTAAGTGCCCACTGTGTTCCGGGGGGAGGCGAGGCTCTGCAGGAACAAGAATGGTAAGACAAAAGTTCCTATTTTTACGGAGCTTGCTCTCTAGCGTGGGTGCGTGGGTGAGGAGAGAGAGAAATGAAATCCTTGCGGAAAGTGAGAAGGGCGACGGCATGAGCAAAGCAGGGCAGTGTGACGTGGAGCGACTGGACGTGAGACCCTGGACAGGGCGGTCAGGGAGAGGGTGCTGTCTGAGCCGGGGCCTGGCCGGATGAGAAGGGGCCAGGCATGCGATCGGGGGCGGGGGGTGGGGGGAGCGTGAACAGCACTCGCACAGCCAGGAGGTGGGAAGGGGCAGCGAGACCGCTTTGCTCCCCGGGTCCCTGCTCTGCACTCAAGCACGACTCCTCTGTCTCTGGCCTCGCTGCTGCTGCTGAGTCGCTTCAGTCGTGTCCGACTCTGTGCGACCCCACAGGCGGCAGCCTGCCAGACTCCCCCGCCCCTGGGATTCCCCAGGCAAGAGTACTGGAGTGGGTTGCCATTGCCTTCTCCAAGCTGGCCATGCTACCATCTGCTAAAGAAATTGCTCTAGGAGGCCTAGGAAAGGAATGATACTGAACGAAGCGGAATCCCAAGGCTGACTCATTAGTACTGGAGACACGTGTTGACCTTGGGGGAAGGGTTGGGAGCGTCAGTAGATACTCTGATCCCAGAGCAAAGATAAGGCAAGGGCTGTAGGAATGGCCGCTCTTCCCTACTGTGGTTAACTGGCAAAGCGGCCCGTGTGAACAAGCGCAGGATGTCCAGAAAGCAGCACTGTTTCACACATCATCATTTCAAGTCACCAGCCGGACAGGATTTAGCACTCTGTGTCTGGCAGCAACCAGCAGGGAAGCAGAGAGAATTCCACTGGACTATCCAGAGCATCTGACCCACAAATGAGGAGCGAGGAGAGCATTAAAACCAAGCCAAACAACAACCATTCCTGAATGGTAGAGTGAGCCAATTCGACGTCGACCAGAGATACACACACATATCTGGGCGCCTCTGAGGCAAAAGGTCAATTTCTTGTGCTGGTCCCTGATCTTCAGCATCCAAGTTCTTGATCTGAGCTCGGTCCCTCATTTCCAAGCAGAGTCGGGCCAGATGGGCTGCTCGAGGTCAACAGTCCCTGGTCTGACTCCAGAGGAGCCTTATGGCTGCAGTGGACGCTAGCAGGGCTGGTGGGAGAGGAAGAGGGTGCAGGCAGAAGTCAGGATGTGTCCCCTAAAGATACAAGTTCTGATTGCTTGGTTTTTCAGTTGAAGAAACGGATCTTTGCAGCCAGATCTTTATCTTTGGCAAGCCCACCACAGGTCCCGGGATTGGGATGAAAGGACAGAAAAAAGGAAAGGAGGAAATCTCCATCTCATGAGATGTAGGTGGGAGTCAACTGTCCTGCCTTGTGGATTTCTAGTTCTCTTCATCAACTCCAAGCCCACCCTCCCATGCCGCATCCT
Organism: Redunca redunca; assembly: GCA_006410935.1. Taxonomy (NCBI): domain Eukaryota; kingdom Metazoa; phylum Chordata; class Mammalia; order Artiodactyla; family Bovidae; genus Redunca; species Redunca redunca. Next base: position 46,820 of record SJYQ01000749.1, read on the forward strand.
TCTCTCCTCTAAGTCCTTCTCACACAGTTATTAGGTAAGATTTAGTAGGCAGAATGTGCTTGCAAAATCTGTTTTGTTCATTGGAACATGTTTATCTAGAAGGAAAGGGGTAAAAAAAAAAAAAAAAAAAACCACAACCCTGTCCCTTCTCGCTATTTACTTTTTGGTGACTGTCTTCTGGGATTTGGAACTGGATAAACAGATGGCTTTCATGGAAGGAATCAGGAGAAACGCCAGGGTGTGTGTAAATATCTTGGTCTCAGTGTATATATGGCAAACGGTTCCTGTCCACACAGCTGTGCTGGTTTTGGAGGGATGTGAGGGGACAGTATCTTCTGGACGTGAGGACTCCCACTGCTCCAAGGTGTGGTGCTCCAAGGATCCCCTCCGAGGAGCACCTCCCTGGCAGAGTCTTGGGCCATGGGGTGCCCAACGGTTTATAGAGCTCTAATCCCAGATATGTGACCCTGGTTTCGTTTGCTGGCCTCTGGCTGTGGTGATTAAGGGCTGTGCCAGATTCAAAACTGTTGCTATGATCTGTGCTGGGTGGGTCTGCGCACGCGGGCGCCCGCGACATGCTGAGTGTGTGCACGGCCTGCAGAGCCCCGAGCACCTCTGCAGTTCACTGGGTGCCTCTGTGCTGAGGGCACTCCCATGAGGGTCGTGGCTGTGCTGTGCGTGTGTGCACAGAAGTCATGGAAGGCCTGAGATACAGTGACTTTCCAGGCCACGGAAAAGCATGACCGCCAGAGGGAGTAGGGAACGGTGATCCCTTCCGTGTCCCCCAAGCTGATGGTGACTTCTTGGGGGACTGGAGAAACGGTGTCCCTCCTAATTTTTTGACCTCCGATATAAAGGGCTCCCCTGGTGGCTCAGATGATGAAGAATCTGCCTGCAGCGCAGGGGACCCAGGTTCAATCCCTGGGTTGGGAAGATTCCCTGGGGAAGGGAATGGCAACCCACTCCAGTATTCTTGCCTTAAGAATTCCATGAACAGAGGAGCCTGGTGGGCTACAGCCCATGAGGTCGCGAAGAGTCAGACACGCCTGAGAGACTAATACACATAGGCGCACACGCATGTGAGTGTCTACTGCAGGGGGTGGTGATGGAGGAAGCAACTCTTCCATAATAAGTGTTTCAATTCCAAGGTTTGAAGAAGTCTCATTATATTTCTAATAGTCAAATTAAAAAAAAAATCTTCATTTGCTTCACAGAAAAGGGTTCAGATGGATGTTTTTTCTCACCCCTAGCAAAAATGCCTTTAAACAACCATGAAAAGAAAAGATGACAATACTGTCCAGGCAGAGAATTGGTGCCAAACAGAGTCAACTCAAAACCCCCAGAAACCCCGAACGACAACAGCAAACACTTGAGATAAACTGGCTGCGTTCATCAGCTTCAGGCAGCTCAAAGACAGGAGCATGGCACGCTTAGACTCTAGGAGAGCAAGATGCTGGAGGGAAGGGGACCTCGTGGAGAAAGAACAAAAGATCCTGTTTCTCACAAAGCATGTGCAGACCCTTAGACTACAGTGAGCGGTGAGCGTGAGGGATGCCGCCCAGGAAATGAAAGGACTCCCTCGTTCCTCTTCAGCGAGCGGAGCCCAGGAAGAGTGTTCCAGGGCACTCTCACAAACACTCTTCAATAACAGCATCCAGAGCCTTTGATTCAAGGAACATGCTGAAGAATAAACAGCCTATTAATCTGAGTTTTCTGGTGTGCCCGAGTATACTAAACAGCAGTGAACTAACCCCTTGGCTCTCGCCCATGTCCCGACGGCGCACCATCCGGGGCTGCGCTCCACCCCTCCGTCTCCACCGCGGCATGCAATCTGTCCCTGGAAAAGCTTCAGGTTTGGGGGCCCTGGTGGTTTCAACTAAGGATGCCGAGGCCCAACCCCGGGTGCAAAGAACTGGAAACAGCGCATCCTTGTTTGGCCATGAGTAGCAAAGCCATGTGACTTGGGACTCAAACAAGACTGTGTGGTAGTGAGCCTGGGTGAGGAGCCGGAGTCATCAGTCTGCCTCTTTCTGAGGCAAGCTGACAGCCACAGGCCTGGGAAAGGAAGGCCCCACTTCAATTGCTTTCCAGTCCTGGTTACCTTAGTGGCGGGAAGGGTGGGCTTTGGGTGCCGCTCTGTGGAAATATTCCTGGGCGTTTTGCCTAAGTAAAAATGACCAAGCAAGGTCCCTGAGTTTTCAAGGAGGAGGGGAGAAGAAAGATAAGTGACCGTTTCACTCTCAGACCCTTTCTCTGTGAGTTGTTCTTTAAAAACAATGAGGTGTAGCTTTTGTGATAACAAGGATTTGATGAAGCATCAGGTCCTCCTTCCCGCCCCCAAGGAAATCACAGATAAAGAAGCCGATCGTCCGAACGTTAAGTAATAAACCAGGTCCGGTTGTTGCAACAGTGTGATTGAGGCTAAGATCATAAGCTCTAATCAGCCCTGGGAGCCAAGTGGCTTCTTTGTGTCCACAGTCACCGATCTCACACAGGTGTGTGCTTAATCGTAAAAGGAACTGACCTGGTGAGCTGGATAAATCAGTATCAGTGCTACTCATCACACACACACACAACCTCAAAGCACACATCCCACTGACCTCAAATTTATACACACAGGAAAACATGAAATTTTTTCAGAAAGTATTTTAGAAAGGGTCCTTTCTAAAAATAATTTCAAAGAGGTGCTTTGATTAAAAAAAATAATAATAATTCTAAAGTCCTCTGACTCTACTTTCAGAGAACCATATGGTGTTTGGTCTGCTGAACTGGAGAAGAGAGGACAAGCATCTTACAAAAGAGATGGGACAGCAAAGAAGCTCACATACTTCCCGTGAGTGATGCTGAGATGCCCCAGGACGCAGTGATTAATCTGGGACTCGCAGAAAGCAGGGGCCTTGCAGACACACAGGTGGAGCCCTGTTGCTGGCTGCGTGTGATCTTAGACGCGTCACATAAGATCAGTGAGTTTCACTTCCTCACCTGTGAAATGGGAATCATCCTCAAAGGATTAGTAGGAGGGTTATATAACATATGAAAAAGGTTTTGTGCAGCGCCTGGGACACAGTAAGTGCTCAATAAACAATAGGTGTACTCACCACCCTTTGTGTGTGTGTTAGTTGCTCAGTCATGTCTGACTCTTTGCGACCCCATGGACTATAGTTTGCCAGGCTCCTGTCCATGGGATTCTCTAGGCAAGAATCCTGAAGTGGGTTGCTATTCCCTTCTCCAGGGGATCTTCCTGATCTAGGGAACAAATGTGGGTCTCCTGCATTTTGGGCAGATTCTTTACCGCCTGGGCACAGGAATCAAATATGACTCTGGGGAGGGACCTAAGGGGCAGCGGGCACATGAGCTTCATGAAACAGGAGCTTCATCATCTCTTTATTGGGCTGGGCTTAGAAGGCCTCCACCGCATCCCTTAGTACACTGGAAACAAGAGCTTGCATTTTGTAGGGTTACTGACGAAAGGGCCATGAGAGATTCAATCCTGGTACTCTGGGGATGTCCTTTTGGACTTGGGAACTGCAGATGGACTTGGCATTTTCCCACCCCAGAGTGTGGCTTGAGCAGATACAACCCTCTTCCTCATGGCCTCCACCTGTTGAAACAAACAGATGTCTTCTGAACACAAGAGGGGCCATGCAAGCACAGATCTGGTATCAGACAGCCTTTCCCTGCAGCAGTCCTGGGGTGGTAAAATGACAAACATTCCAGCAGGCTGAATCGAGTCCTTCCTGCCCTGTAATGGGGGCCTTATGAAGCTGCTGCTTGTGATCTGAGCCATCAGGACCTCACTCCAAGGCTGTGGGGTGGACTTCATTAATATTGATGAGCTGCAGCTCGTTAACCTCATTTGATGTTTATTTACAACCATTCTTCTCATATGCTAACGAGTGACACTGGGCTCTTCAGATAGAAAGGAGAGAACTGGACCCTCTCTGCCAGCATCCCCTTGGCAAACTCCTGTCCCTTGCCACAGCAGTTTGCGCAGAGGGAAGGATGCCAGACGCAGGAGACGCGGCAGTGGGGACAGAACGATGTGAAAAGAATGTCTGCAATGCGATGGGGGGAGCAGCCCAGCTGCTGGGGCCGCGGGGGAAGGGGTCCG
>SJYQ01000749.1:50961-64922 GCA_006410935.1 Redunca redunca
GTCGGAAGTGGGAGGGGGGGGGCGGCCGGGCGGCGGGGGCGGCGGGGGAAGGGGTCCGGTGGGGGGGCGGCCCAGGGGGTGGCAGAAGGAAGCGGACGGGTGGCGATCCGAGGACCAGTGAGACAGCCAGGAGGTTAGCATTTGCAGCTGGGGTGGGAGGTGGAGATGAGTGGGTCCCCTGGGCGTCAGTGGCCTTGAAGGCCCCTCTCCAGGTCATTTCACTTTCTTCTAAGATCTTAAGGAAATCAACAAACAGGGGGTTGGGGTAGATTTCTGTAAGGCAGTTAAATGCCCACAGTAATGAATGCTTAGTAAAGGCTTGGCTTGGGGAAAGAGCACTCATTGTCCAGAACATCACTGTAAAATCGGTAAACGGGGAGGGAAAAAAATCACTTTCTCTTTTTCTCTAAGTTATGGGTATGTTATGTATATCAAAGAACAGGATGATGAAAGAAGAGTCAGAGATGGGGGTGGGGGGGTTGGGGGGGCTAGTTTTTAAAAATATGGCCAGGATTTCCCTGGTGTCCAGTGGTTAGGAATCTGCCTGCCAATGCAGGGGACACGGGTTCCATCCCTGGTCTGGGAAGACCCCACACGACGTGGGGCAGCTTAGCCCGTGGGCCGCAACTCCTGAAGCCCTTGCACCCACAGCCTGTGCTCCGCAACAAGAGAAGCCACCGTGATGAGAAGCCCGCCAACCACAAGCAGCGGCCCTCACTGGAGGATGCCTGAGCGACAAAGACCCAGAAGTAAATTAATTAAAAAATTTTTGTAACATCGGTCACGAAAAACACGGCCATTCTATTTTTTCAGGGCTGCTGAGTCTGAAGAACACAGGGCCTCTTCCAAACTTCAGAGTGTGTAGCAAGCCAATTTTGAGACATCTCATCCATTCAAAAGGCATGAAAAGACTATGTAAGACATACGAGGGGGATGGAAGGATTTATAAATGTTTATTAATATCAGCACCAACATCAAACTTAAAGTTTCCTAAACACTTAAATGCCAGTTCCCCACCGTATTTCTAGTCTTTATTCCTCTGCACATTACATTACTATTTAGACAATTATTCCCTTCCTGCCTGCGGGGTCCACACCCTCTCTTTTCTCTCCACCTGACTTTTTCTGTGAACCACTTTGAAGATCGCTTCTACCCTTGATGTGCCTTTCTGCAAGACTAAAGAGGCAAGAGAAAAAAGGAATCTCTTACCTTAAGGATTTAACCACATTTAAGTACAAAGTATTGGTAGGGTAGATTTTATGTTGAGTTGTTTGTGTGAGATCATTATCCCTTAGGGTATGAACTGAATCTCTTTCAAGTTTCCTATGAACTCAGTTCTTGTTGGATTGAAGGAATCAATGGCAACCTGCATTCAGCCTGACTGTGTGCAGCTCACCCATCCTTAGGGACATACCTCTCTAGGAGACTAACCGAAGCTGTACGCCTGGGCTTCCCTGGCGACTCGGACAGTAAAGAGTCTGCCTGCAACGCGGGAGACCTAGGTTTGATCCCTGGGTCAGGAAGAGCCTCTGGTGAAGGGAATGGCTACCCACTCCAGTATTCTTGCCTGGAGAATTTCACAGAGGAGCCTGGTGGGCTATAGTCTAAGGGGTCCCAAAGAGTTGGACAGGACTGAGAGTCAAACAAGCTTGTTCTAGACTGCAGCCGCGTTTCCCGACTTTTTAAAATCCCACCCCCAGCCCTAGTCTTTTAGTAACATTTTTTTCCAAGTGCCCTCTTCCACCATGAAATTTTAATACCATAGAAATACTGCATGTCTATTTTTTTTAGTGGAGGGCCACAGACCATTATATTATTGAATTTTTTTTTGCCTCTCAGAGAACTAATATTTTCTCCCTTCAGGGTAAACATTGCTTCTATTGAAAATGCATGCTCTAGAGACTTTTTAAAAAGTATATCATCTGATTTAACATGTTCCAGGACTGAACCCAACACTCTCTCAAAGTGAACCATCAAACCCAATTATGCCACTGTTCTGATTTCAGAAAAAGAAAGAAAGAAAGAAAAAAGGACATCTTTGAGCCTATCCAGTGATAGTTTTTCCAAAGAGATCAAAATCCTTTTTTTTCTTCTGCGCTGGATCTGATCTATCAGCAGAATAAATGGCTTACTTTTTGGCTGTGGGTTAGCGTTTTACAATAGTTCCATTTGAGTGCTAGAGAAGGTAACAGATCGTCAAGTCCCTTGGGGACCCCCCAAATAGCTAACTCTCCTAAAAGTCAACAATATATTCCTTTGTAAGAGCAGAATTAAGTTCATTATCTCATTAAATTTCTCCCAAACTCCAGAGTAAGATAGTGATTGGTGTTGCTATTCCTCTTTTACAAGCAGAGAAATGATGACATCGAGAGATTAGGTAGCTTAAATTAGGTCACAGGGACTGATGTTTCTTCATATAAATATCTTATTCGTTATACAAGGTCACTATGAGGATTTCTAGAACTTATGTCTTCTGGTTCCTACTTTAATCTAGAATCATGGTACTCTGCTAGAGAAAAATTTAAAAAGGTCATTCTGCCTCTGATGACCCGTTTTCTTGATCTAACAGCAGAAAAGCAAAAGAAGGTGCTAACAGATAAGAACTGACTGATGGGAAGAAAGGAAGAGAACTCAGGCTATTATTCTAAAGGTTTCTATTTTGCAAACAAATGGCTTATAGTCAAAGCCATGGTTTTTCCAGTAGTCATGAGTGGATGTGAGAGTTGGACCATAACGCAGGGTGAGCACCGAAGAATTGATGCTTTGGACTATGATGCTTGAAAAGACTCTCGAGAGTCCCTTGGACTGCAAAGAGATCAAACCAGCCAATCCTAAAGGAGATCAACCCTGAGTATTCACTGGAAGGACTGATGCTGAAGCTGAAGCTCCAGTACTTTGGCCACCTGATGCGAAGAGCCAATTCACCAGAAAAGACCCTGATGCTAGGAAAGATTGGGGGCAGGAGGAGAAGGGGACGGCAGAGGATGAGACAGATAGCATCGCCAACTCAATGGATGTGAATGTGAGCAAACTACGGGAGACAGTGAAGGACCGGGGAGGGGTCACAAAGAGTCAGACGTGGCTTAGGGGCTGAACCACAGCAGCACCACAGCAGAGCACACTGTACGGGGAGGCACACAAGTCTCTTCTGTTCCATCATCTTTCTGGGCTTGGACAAGGCAGAGTAAACCATGATATATAAAGACTCAAATCAAGAACTCGCTCAGAGCACCTCCCTGGCGGTCCAGTGGTTAAGGCTCTGCACTTCCACTGGGGCCTGGGATCAATCCCTGGTGATGCTAAGATCCCACATGGCCAGAAAAAATAAAAAAGAAAAAAGAATTCTCACAGAGAGTCTTCAAGTAACATGAAAAATTCATATTTTAATTGGTAGTCACAGAAACAGATCATGTCTTAGAACTAGCCATACTTGAAACTCACTATAACAGGGTGGGAGTCAGAGGTTGGCAAACCAAATAAAAACTGCTACCTAAAAGGACTCTTCTCTGTAAACTAGACTTAAGTTCATTTCAATTCTCCCAGTTAAATCAGTGTTAAAATTCCCTAAAGAGTAAGTGACTTCAAGAGATGAAGTCCATCTCAGGCTCTCAAGTAGATCTGTATGTAATTCATTCCTTATTACCAGGGTCTACTCTATTAAAACAAAACAAAGAACTTCAGGAAAGGATATTCTGCAGTATTGCTTAGGAACCTCACATGACATTGGATAACATTACCTCTAATAAATTTGCCCACATATGTGACCTCTGCCCCTCACATTGCAATAGGAGTTCATTCTTTTTTGTTTGTAGAGGTAGAGATGAGCTAATGATGGGTTAAAGGCTTTAATTTTAATTGAGAATGCCCAGGGCCAAAAGAGACACCCCAGATCAATGGGAACACATTAAGGAGAATTTCAAAGTAGTATTACGTTCGGTTCAACTAGCTTCTGATACAGATATGTTATTCTAGCTGCTTCTTTTGCTATAAACCAGGAACAAATTTGAGAGAGGGCAAACACAAAAAACGTTCATGCTTTGCCTTAAAAAAATAAAATTATAACTATTTTGAACTAAAACACAAACTAGAAGATACAAGGTACAAATATCTAAAAAGGGATTCTTCTATTACAGAGAGGCATTGAAACAAACAAACAAAAAACCATTTCCTACTGGATGCCATTAAACAGGAAAATAGGGGTGGAGGTAGGGGCAAGCCCTTTAAAGTCTTGGACTTCAGAACAAAGGAACCAACTGAAAACATTCCAACTTGGGGTTGGTGAGGAAAGAAAGAGCCCCACGGAAACCCCGTTCATGTTGGTGGCAGCAGCTGTCGATGAGTTGGAAAAGGGCAACGAACAGGAATGAGCACCACTGTGAGACTGATTCGTTTATTTCAGAAGCATTTGTCTATCTTGTTCTACCAACATAACTAGCTAAAGAAAAAAGCCTAGATTCGGGAAAAGGCTAATTTTTTTCATTGGCGGGTGACCAAAGAAAACACATTCTTCAACAGGCAGTACAATAAAGCAATAAAAACAAGCTGGTACTTATCAAACGTTTTTATCCAAAGTGCTTAAAACATATGCCCATGTTATACCTAGTTTTCACTTCCCCTTCACCATCTTCCTCACAGTTGTGGGAGGAAACGCCAGCTTTCTGTGGGAAGGATGTCTCCTCTGCAAACTGACGTAAGTCTGCAGATAACTTTAGGAAAAGGACCTCCCAAAGAGGCTGTTGGTGGGAACTTTCACGAAAGTTTCCGTAAAGGCTTGGCTCTACCATTTCAAAGGTGGGGGGCAGGGCGGGGGGGGCAAGTCCTTCTTGGTAGCCATAGATGCTGCCAGGAAGAACAATTCTTCATTTGGGCCAGGTACGAAGAGGGAGAATACAGAGGAAAAGTAAGATGGCATTTTCCCATCCAGAGATAAGTAAGGAAACAAACCCACAGACTCACTAATCTCTTTTTCTAAAAGATGGTATTATTAACCTGGTTTTATGCTCAGTGAAGTTGTATGGAAAGTTAAGTGTTCAAGAAATAACTTGCTCAAAGTTACAAAGTAGGTCTGTAACAAAGAGCATTGTAAAACCCAAGGGTCAACTTCAAAAAGTGAACAGATGGAGGTTATCGGAAAGGCCCTTACAGGTTTGAGAATTAGAAGTTGGAACACTTTTTTTTTTAATGGTGAATAGGAATGTGTAGGAAGACCTTAGACCAATGACTTGTCATGATACAGTGGTCCAACCCCATGGGAACAGAGATTAAAAGCAATTTTATAATGCAAGGTTTAAGTACTTAACAGGTAGTTCCATAGTTTTGCACAAAACATATTAAGTGAAAGTGTTAGTTGCTCAGTCGTGTCTGACTCTTTGTGACCCCATGGACTGTGACCCACCAGGCTCCTCTGTCCATGGGATTCTCCAGACAAGAATACTGGAGTAGCTTGCCATTCCCTTCTCCAGGGGATCTTCCTGACCCAGGAATCAAACCCTGGTTTCCTGCATTGTAGGTGGATTCTTTTTTTTTTTTTTTTAGGATTAGTCTCTTGGCATATTTTATTTATTTAAAAAATTAATTGATTAATTTTAACCAGAAGGTAATTACTTGATAACATTGTGATGGCTTTTGCCGTACACTGACATGAATCAGTCACGGGTGCACGTCTGTCCCCCTATCCTGAACCCCCCTCCCACCTCCCTCCCCACCCCATCCCTCCGGATTGTCCCAGAGCATTGGCTTTGAGTGCCCTTCTTTGTTGTAGGCGGATTCCTTGCCATCTGAGCCACCAGCGAAGCACATAATTAGGTTTCTAAGGATCAGACTTTCACGGTCAGACAGTGAGGGTGGTGAGTATGTCACAGACAGTCTTAAAAGCTTGAGGAACTGGGGCTTCCTTGGTGGTCCAGGGTAAGGAATCCACCTGCCAGTGCAGGAGACGTGGGTTTGATCTCTGATCTGGGAAGACCCCGCACGCCGAGGAGACCCTAGGCTCGTGGGCCACGACCATGGAGCCTGTGCTCTAGAGCTGGGGAGCCACAGCTACTGAGCCCACGTGCCGCCACGACGGAAGCGCGCATGCCCTCGGGCACGTGCTCCAGAAAGAGAAGCCGTGGCAAAGAGGACCCGGAGCACTGCAACTAGAGAGGAGACCCCACTCGCTGCACCTAGAGAAGAGCCCACGCAGCAGTGAAGACGAGCACGGCCCAAAATAAATGAATCACACACATACGTTTAAAAAGCTTGACGAATATGGTCAAAATACACATTTCCAGTAGTGGCTATTTCCTGGGCCTCTTTCCTGGGCACAGATGCCCTACTCTGGACAAGATGAGAGTTATTTTTTCCCCAGAGTAGTATGCTGAGCATGTAAGATGTTCTTTGCTTCACTGGGACATCTGGAAGAAGTCAGTAGGGCTGCACTCAAGAGCTAAGTCTTGTGGACAGGATGACTTGGAATTTTCAATTTGTGATGGCTTGCAGTAAACGCTGTTTATAAAAAGAGACTAAAAAGTCCTAGTTCTTCTGGTTTTGAACTTTGGAACCATTTTAATAGTAATATTCTCCTCAAATTTTTTTTCTCTGGGCCTTGATATGACAGAAAAATCTTCGAAAGATATAACTGAAAGATGCTTGTTACTTTTTATGAGAAAAGTCAGATAAAGTGCCACCAACTAATCAGTAACCATCTCCAATGAATAGACTTTATAATGAACACACAGGTTATGATAAAAATGATTAGGATAAAAGGAATCTACATGATTTCATGAAACCAAAGTTCATGAGTATAATTTTCTATTGCTTGAGATAAATCCAATAAGTCTGAATATGACCTTGGCTTGGCAGATCGAGGGACCTACGCTGTTTGATTCCCTTCACCCCGACTCATGCCTCCAGGCAAGAAAGCAATTAAACTTCGGACAGAAATCAATTATCTGTCCACTTTTATGTGGTACCTAGAAGAGTCAAAGTCATAGAAAAAGGAAGGAGACTAGAGGACACCCAGGGCTGGGGCTGGGAGAGGGAGAAGCGGGCCGTCTTTAATGGGTATGGAGTTTCAGGGTGGGACGATGCAAACGTGCTGGAAATGGATAGAGGAGCTGGTGGCACAACGCTGGGAATGTGCTTGAATGTACTTAATGGCACGGAACTGTACGCTTATCCACGGTTAAAATGGTGAATTTATTACGTGTATTTTACTATGATAAAAAATGATCTGTCTTGTTTTCAAAAATATCCAGATAAAAGGTTCTTCAATCATTCTTTTATACTAATGTGGCTCAGGCAGTTCCCCAAATTTGTCTGCTCATCAGAATCATCTGAAGTGCTTGTTTAAAGTTACAGATTCTCTGGCCACGTGGGAACTCCTGGGCCCTAAGATAGGATCACGAAGAGACAGCTGGATGCTGTCTGTATTGGGGCACCATGGTGCCAATTCAAGAAGCTTATTCACCCTTAGACCTCTTCCTCTGTCCTGTTTTTGCTTTTTTCTTTTTAATTGTGGTAAAATACACATCACAAAAAGTTCACCACCTTAGCCATTTTTAAGTGGGCAGTGCAGTGGTGTTAGGCTCATTCACAGTTACGCAACCATCCCCCATCTATCCCCAGTGCCTGCTGTATCTTCCAGAACTGAAACTCTGTACCCATTAAACTACACTCGCATTCCTCCAGCCCCTAGCAGCCACTGGTCTGCTTTCTTTCTTTGCGTTTGACTCCTCTAAGTGCCTCCCGTGAGTGGTGCTTGTGTTTCCGTGGCTTGTTGTTTCATCCAGCGTGGCGTCCTCAAGGCCCACCTGTGCTGTAGCACGTGTCAGGATGTCCTTCCTTTTGAGGCAGGTAATGCTTCGCTATGTGTATGCACCACTGTTGGCTCACCCGCTGATAGACACTTTGGTTACTTCCATGTTTTAGCTGCTGAGGACGTGGGAGTACAAGTGTCTCTCTGAGACTCTGCTTTTGGTTCCTTGGCTACGCACCCAGAGGTGGTAGGCCTGTTTTTGATTTTCGGAGGAGTCACTGTACTGCTGTACACAGCAGCGGCTCCGTCGTACATTCCCTCCAACGGTGCACAAGGGTTCCGGTGCCAGTTTCTCCACGTCCGTGCCAACACGTGTTCTTTTCTTTTGTAATAGGAGCCCTCTTAATGGATTTTTTTGGTTTTCATTTCCCTAATGATTAGTGATGTGGAATGTCTCTTCATTTCACTCATGGCTTATTGATCATTTGCATGTCTTCTTTCATCTTCTTCTTTGGAGAAATATCTATCGAATCCTTTGCCAAGTTTTAAATCAGGTGGCTTTTTTTTTTAATGGTTGCTGTTCTTGTGTTTTAATAGTTGTCAGCCTTACTTTTCATGGAGAAGGATATGGTTTGAGCCTCCAATATGTGTCATATTTCAGAGATAGTATGTTGTTGTTTTGGGCTTCCCAGGTGGTGCTAATGACAAAGAACTCTCCAGCCAATGCAAGAGACATGAGACGAAGGTTTGATCCCTGCAGCACGCCAGGCCTCCCTGTCCATCACCAGCTCCCGGAGTTTGCTCAAACTCATGTCCATTGAGTCAGTGGTGCCATCCAACCATCTCATCCTCTGTCGGCCCCTTCTCCTCTTGCCCTCTCTTTCCCAGTGTCAGGGTCTTTTCCAGTGAATGGGCTCTTAGATGGTGGGGGCATCTTTAAATGGTTTCAAGTACAAGAAGAAGAGCAGTATAGTCAGATTTTCTTTGCATATAGATCACTCAGCTGTAAAGGGAGCAAAATTTCAAAGGTTCAAGCAAAAACCGCAGCAGTGATCACTGGAATCAAGAAGACAGATCAGGAATTTAAGAACTATTTTGAAGGGAGAACAGTGGGACTCTAGCTGACTGCATGTGAGCGGTGACGGGGGAAAGAGGAATCTAGAATGATAAGAGGGTAACTTTGGGGAGCCCAAGAGAGGCAGATTCAAGGGTGAGGAGTTCTGCTTCTGACATGTAGAAACGCGTGACTGTCAGACATACGTGTAAGTAGCGGTGTCTGAGGCTGGTAGCTGCATGTGTGGGTCTGAGGCTCAGGGGGAGTTTAGGGCTAGACAGACAGATTTAGAAGTCATTTGCCCAAGATAGTAGGGGAAGTCAAAGGAGACAGGACTGCTCAGTAACCACGCTCAGTGAGAAACGTAATGAGTCAAGAATGGAATTCTGGGACACAGCAACATTTAAGACAGAGGAGAGTAACTTTCTAAAGATACCGAGGAGGACTGGTCAGAGGAGCAGGAAGAGTGAGTTAGTGGAAAGGGCATGACTCTGAAGCCACAGAGAAGGTTTAGAATCTCTTCTCCACATCCTATTGCACGGCCTTGAACAAATTAGTTGTGAGCTTTAGTTCTCTTGTCTGTAATATAGAGACAAGGCCTTGTAGACCGTGATGAGGATCAAATGTGATACTGTAGCCATTGTAACTTTAGGAAGCGCCTGTCACAACACCTGCCTCACAGAGGCGCTCAACAAATGTCATTTCCTTTTTTCCTGTTAGTCTGGTCCTCTCCTGTTTCTCTGTGAGTAACAGGAAGTAGTGTATCCTTAGTTTTTATACAGTTTCTAGCTTAACCAGGGGTCACACTGGAGACAGCTCGGCCTCTGTCCGTCTACATTTACTCTAAACTGAAGCCACAGAGATGCAAGAAATGCAGGTCTGCAGTGGCATTCTCGATGCCCACGCGACTGCTGCTCTCCTACTGTGGGGTCTCTGGTTTTCTAAGACACTGGCCCTTGCGAGTCGCTCTGCAATGGCTAAAGTGGGTGAATAATAACATATTTGAAAAGGACTAGGAATACAGAGCTATTAGAGGCAACACCAGGTTCATCTTTGGCTCAAGGGAGACACAGGAGATTTGTGTATGGCAGGCAGTGAAAAGGTGCTGGAGTACTCCAAAACATTAAAATCAGAAAAGAAAAAATTCTCCATGACTCGAAGATTAGTTTTATGGAGATTCTTCTTTTCTGTTGGAAGCTAAAACATATATTACATCAATCTGGCAGGTCTGCTTTTAATGATTTGTAAGCATCTGGTCCCATCACTTCATGGGAAATAGACAGGGAAACAGTGGAAACAGTGTCAGACTTTATTTTTTGGGCTCCAAAATCACTGCAGATGGTGATTGCAGCCATAAAATTAAAAGATGCTTACTCCTTGGAAGGAAAGTTATGACCAACCTAGATAGCATATTCAAAAGCAGAGATATTACTTTGCCAACAAAGGTCCATCTAGTCAAGGCTATGGTTTTTCCAGTGGTCATATATGGATGTGAGAGTTGGACTGTGAAGAAAGCTGAACGCCGAAGAATTGATGGTTTTAAACTGTGGTGTTGGAGAAGACTCTTGAGAGTCCCTTGGACTGCAAGGAGTTCCAACCAGTCCATTCTAAGGGAAACCAGTCCTGGGTGTTCATTGGAAGGAATGATGCTAAAGCTGAAACTCCAATACCTTGGCCACCTCATGTGAAGAGTTGACTCATTGGAAAAGACTGATGCAGGAAGGGATTGGGGGCAGGAGGAGAAGGGGACGACAGAGGATGAGATGGCTGGATAGCATCACCAACTCAATGGACGTGAGTCTGGATGAACTCCGGGAGTTGGTGATGGACAGGGAGGCCTGGCGTGCTGCGATTCATGGGGTCGCAAAGAGTCGGACACGACTGAGTGACTGAACTGAACTGAACTGAAGCTTCGATGAAGCACGCATCATTTAAGGCTTTGAAGGGAGAGAAAAAAGGGTTTTTTAAGTCCCTCAAACAATTTCCTGCTCCAGTATTCCTAAGAATCATGTATTTTCCCTTTTGACTGGAGAGCAAAGGAAAACGGAAACCTGTGGAAACTGGAGTTGGACAAGACGCAAAGCTGCTAGACGGCATCCTGTCCAATACCAACAGCTGAGACCAGACTCAGCTCATGTCCTGTGCAAAACCAGCCCAGCTCAGGCTCTTCTCTTCCCCTCAGTGATTTTTAAGTGTCACAAAAGGCTTTCAGGCTGAACTAAACAATCATGGGAAAGTTCTTTCAGGAAAAAGATACAATGATTATTGTCTTGATTATGCTCTGGGTAGGCCACTTCCCTGTTAGAAATTTATTTCTTTAATTGGAGTGATGAGCTCAAAAGAAGCAATTTGAAGTCAACGAAATAAAAATATCTCCGAATAACACAATAGTTTTATTTCTGTGATAATTACTTTCCTTTATTCCAGAATGAGACTGTGCCTATCTCTGTATTATTACTGATGGTTAAAAAAGATGACCTTTATGAATCTATAAACTAGTGCCTGGGATACAGTAGGCCCAAAAAATACTAATCAAATGAAAGAATGAATAAACAGAACAAAACAACCATCTTCTCCTTAAGACCTCTGTTATTTTTGTATTACTCTAAGGCTAACTTCGGAGAAGACAATGGCACCCCACTCCAGTACTCTTGCCTGGAAAATCCCATGGATGGAGAAGCCTGGTAGGCTGCAGTCCATGGGGTTGCTGAGGGTCGGACACGACTGAGCGATTTCACTTTGACTTTTCACTTTTGTGCATTGGAGGAGGAAATGGCAACCCACTCCAGTGTTCTTGCCTGGAGAATCCCAGGGACGGGGGAGCCTGGTGGGCTGCCATCTAGGGGGTTGAACAGAGTCGGACATGACTGAAGTGACTTAGCAGCAGCAGCAAGGCTAACTTAGGTTTGTGGTGGTTACATCATTCTGTGACCCAATAGTCAATTTAAGTGTCTTCGTAGTCTCACTGTTAAGTTGCATGTCATCGTGAATCGTGGCCATGCTGTACGGCTTGCAGGATCTTAGTTCCCCAACTAGGGATCAAACCTGTGACCCCTGCAGAACCCTAACCATTGGACTGCCAGGGAATTCCCATCCCTCTTTTGTCTTGACCAACTTTTTCAGTTGGTTATTTTTTTAAAACAATTTTAATGTATATTTTCCTATTTGGTTTGTAAAATGAGCCTGTTGTTGGAACATGAGGCCCTGGAACACAGAGGTAATAGTTAATATACAAACAACAACAGATCAGCCTCTTTGGCATCCTCTAAATCACCCTTCATGACACTCATTATACTTGTATTACTGATTCATTCACTCATCTATTTATTTAACAAATATTTACTAAGTCTTAATAAGTGCCAGGCCCTATTCTCAGTGCTGAGGACATAGCAACGAACAAAAGGGACCCAAATCCCTGCCCCTGTGGAGTTTACATGAGAGCGCAGGGAGGGTCAGGCTAAACACCAGAAAATCACATCATGGGAAAGAAAACGGCAGTGTTTGTTCTAGATTAAAAGGAGCTAGAGGGATGTCACCAAGCACAACTGCGAACCTGGATCTGACCTTGGGTCAGAAAACAAGCTTCTTTTAACATATCTGAGTACAACCAGGGAATTATTGTTCATTTTCTTAAATAATGAAACTGGAGTTACGCAGACAATGCTTCCTTTTAGGGGATTAAGTATACAGGGGATATATATATATTAACTTATATATATATAAAGCATATAGGGGTTGCATCTTCCCTGGTGGCTCAGACAGTAAAGCGTCTACCTGCAATGTGAGAGACCTGGGTTCAACCCCTGGGTCGGGAAGATCCCCTGGAGAAGGAAATGGCAACTCACTCTAGTCCTCTTGACTGGGAAATTCCATGGACTGAGGAGCCTGGTGGGCTACAGTCCATGGCGTTGCAAAGAGTTGGACACCACTGAGTGGCTTCACTTTCACTTACATAGGGGTTAAGTGTCATGATTCTTATAACTTAGTTTTGAATTATCTATCTATCTACCTCCCTTCCTACCTACCTGTTGTGCACAAGTGTAATAGTTGGTAGCATTTGGTGAATCCAAGTTACTTCCATAGCTTTCTTGAAGGCTGGAAATACTTTTTTAACGAGGAGTGGAGGGTGTAGGGGAAATCTACTATATTTTAGTCAGAGATGTGGGACATGATTACTGATTTGACCTTTGATATTCAGTATTTTTCCATAAGTGTGTTAATCCTTCATCTTGTAAAGATTTCCTTTCATTATACATATAGTAACGCTGGTCCCATCACTTTCCCTTTTCTACTGTAGCAATACAAAAGGCTGGGATATGGGAAGCCACAGGATTGGATAACCTCCTAAAGCACCTCTTTGTTATGACTTTGTAAACCAGCGTTTGCTAAGTGGAGTATAGGGTAGCAGGTGGTGAGTTTTGTTCAACAGCTGACCACAGAAAAAACTGAAATAGAGATGTTTATTACAGTCAGGTCTTGGAGGAAGCGCAAAGCACATCTCAAGGGGTCACAGCGGGAGGTCAGGGCAGAGTGCAGACAAGAGCATCAGGCCCTGTGGTAACAAGTCCTTATTAGGGTCTGTGGGTGAAGAACTTTGGGATTTCTGGGCTAAGGCTGGATCGGTCAATTCAAACCAAAAGAGTGGGCTTTTGGTAAGCTCCCACTTGGGTCTTATCTGAGGGATGACGTGAAAGCCCTGGGAGGCAGGGGCGACATCTAACCCAAGGGGAAAGTCGTATCAGGACCTTATGTTTGCTTGTGACGTTGCAGGCTGTTATCCAGGGCATGTGCTTGCTGAGGGGCTGGTATCATTTTTAACATCTCTGTGGACCAAGATATTAAGAAGAGGTGGCAAGAATACACAGAACACCTGTACAAAAAAGATCTTCACGACCCAGACAATCATGATGATGTGATCCCTAATCTAGAGCCAGACATCTTGGAATGTGAAGTCAAGTGGGCCTTAGAAAGCATCACTACGAACAAAGCTAGTGGAGGTGATGGAATTCCAGTGGAGCTGTTTCAAATCCTGAAAGATGATGCTATTGAAAGTGCTGCACTCAATATGCCAGCAAATTTGGAAAACTCAGCAATGGCCACAGGACTGGAAAAGGTCAGTTTTCATTCCAATCCCAAAGAAAGGCAATGCCAAAGAATGCTCAAACTACC
>SJYQ01000749.1:72694-99037 GCA_006410935.1 Redunca redunca
TCATGTATGGATGTGAGAGTTGGACTGTGAAGAAAGCTGAGCGCTGAAGAATTGATGCTTTTGAACTGTGGTGTTGGAGAAGACTCTTGAGAGTCCCTTGGACTGCAAGGAGATCCAACCAGTCCATTCTGAAGGAGATCAGCCCTGGGATTTCTTTGGAAGGAATGATGCTCAAGCTGAAACTCCAGTACTTTGGCCACCTCATGCGAAGAGTTGACTCAATGGAAAAGACTGTGATGCTGCGAGGGACTGGGGGCAGGAAGAAAAGGGGATGACAGAGGATGAGATGGCTGGATGGCATCACCGACTTGATGGACTTGAGTTTGAGTGAACTCTGGGAGTTGGTGATGGACAGGGTGGCCTGGCGTGCTGCAATTTATGGGGTCGCAAAGTGTTGGACACGACTGAGCGACTGAACTGAACTCAACTGAAAGAACCATGAGGTTTTCTTGTCCTGCTCATAGTGGCTTTATAGAAAAGACCTTATGTATTAGGTGTATAGTAGTAACAGCATAAAAACAACTGCCATTTATGGAGCACCTAGCAACGAAGGTCTGGTCAAGGCTGTGGTTTTTCCCGGAGTCATGTATGGATGTGAGCACTGGACTATAGAGAAAGCTGAGCACTGAAGAATTGATGCTTTTGAACTGTGCTGTTGGAGAAGACTCTTCAGAATCCCTTGGACTGCACGGAGATCCTACCAGTCCATCCTAAAGGAGATCAGTCCTGAATATTCATTGGAAGGACTGATGCTAAAGCTGAAACTCCAATACTTTGGCCACCTGATGTGAAGAACCGACTCACTGGAAAAGACCCTGATGCTGGGAAAGATTGAAGGCGGGAGAAGAAGGAGACGACAGAGGATGAGATGGTTGGATGGCATCACCGACTCAGTGGACATGAGTTTGAATAAACTCTGGGAGTTGGTGTTGGACAGGGAGGCCTGGCGTGCTGCAGTCCATGGGGTCACAAAGAGTCGGACTGAGCAACTGAAATGAACTGAATCTTGTGCAAAGCACTAGCAGAGTACTTTCCATAATGTGGTGGTTTTAAGATATGTCCACAATATTCCATGATACTCCCCTCTCTGCCCCTTGAGTATGGGTGAAACCTAGTGATTCACTTCTAAAGAACAGAGTAAAATGAAAGAGCCATTATGTGACTTCAGAGACTTGGTCATAAGAGGTACTGATGCTTCTTGCTTGCTCTCTCTGAGTCCTCCTGCTGACAGTGATGAGTGACTTTAGAAACAGATTTTCTGGTCCCAGTCAAGCCTTCAGATGTCTGCAGCCCTGACCCAAATCTTGATTTTTTCTTCTTTTGTAAAAATCTATTTGTTTGGCTGCACTGGGTCTCAGCCGCCTCACCTGGGATTTCCGCTGTGGGTGAGCGAGCGTCTCTAGTTGCACCCTGCAGGCTCTCTAGCTGTGGTGCATGCGCTTAGTTGCTCTGTGGCTTGTGGGACCTTAGTTCCCTGACCAGAGATCGAACTCACGTCCCCGGCTTTGGAAGGTGGATTCATAACCACACCACAGGAGTCCCCCAAATCTTGATTTTAACCTTATGTGGGACCTTGAGCCAGAACCATCCCAGTAAGCTGCTCCTGGATTCTTAACCCTCCGAAATGGTGTGACCTAAGTATTTATCGCTTTAAGCCTCCAAACTTTGGGGGTAATTTATTATACACTGATAGATAACTGAAATATATTTAACTAGTACACATATATTATCTTTTTTATTCTCACAACCATCATGGAATAGGTGGTATTATCTGCAAGCAAATAGGAAACAAAGGCTCAGGTAAATAATTTTTCAAGGTCATAAGCTAGTAGTGGTAGACCCACCCCCCATATTCTTTGTAGTATATTATACTATGGCTTTTCAGGTTCTCTTTCTTTCAGGCAGCTTATTAGCTATCTCTCCCACCTTTGATTAGCCTGCTATCCATGCTTTCATGCAAATAATGGATTAGAAAAAAATGACATAATCCAGCATTATACTTCTGGAGTCTTCCCTTCAGCATGACATGAACCCATTAATTAGCACATTTGGATATGACTGTTCAACCTGTTAGATATCATCCAGCCCTACATCCTTTCTGCTTCTTCACCAGGATATCATGGAGATGTTGACAAGGTCTTGTTGAAATCCAATTAAACTAAACCAACACAATGTGAGTCAGAGAGTGGGTGTTGAGTCATGTCTGACTCTGAGACACCATGGACTGCAGCACACCAGACTTCACTGCCCATGGAATTTTCATGGCAAGAATACTGGAATGGGGTGCCATTTCCTTCTCCAGGGGATCTTCCCAACCCAGGAATCAAACTCGTGTCTTTGGCATCTCCTGCAGTGGCAGGTGGATTCTTTACTACTAGTGCCACCTGGGAATCCCAAACCAACGGAATAAATATAGCTACATTTTATAATAATTTTATAATGCTGCTGCTGCTGCTGCTAAGTTGCTTCAGTCGTGTCCGACTCTGTGCGACCCCATAGATGGCAGTCCATCAGGCTCCCCCGTCCCTGGGATCCTCCAGGCAAGAACACTGGAGTGGGTTGCCATTTCCTTCTCCAATGCATCAAAGTGAAAAGTGAAAGTGAAGTCGCTCAGTCGTGTCCAACTCTGTGTAACCCCATGGACTGTAGCCCGCCAAGCTCCTCTGTCCATGGGATTTTCCAGGCAAGAGTACTGGAGTGGGGTGCCACTGCCTTCTCCGAATTTTATAATAAATATAGCTAAGTATACATTCTCCTCAATTTAACAGTCTATAATCCCTTCAAAAATGGAGTCAGTCTGCACTGACTGTCTCACTTTTCCCTCCTTCAGTATCATGGCCGTCACCATCCTCTGTCTCTGTCACTCCCTTCACAATTACCAACGATTTTGAAAAATGTTTTACACACATTGTTTGGTTTATACCTCAGAACTATGCTATGAAGTAGGTTCTCTTATCATTTCTATTTTACCAATAAGGCAATTTGGCTTATAAAGATAAATACGTTGCCTAATGTCGTTTTACTAAGAAGTGACAGCCGGGGCCTTCCTTACCCACCAAGCCCGGGCTCTCCCTTCTCTCCTCTTCTCTCCCCCCTTCCTCCTTCCCTCGCCCCCTCCCAGCCCTTTCTCTTTCAGTAAAGCCTGACAGGCTTACAGTGACCACCGCGTCCTTTTCTAAACACTGACAACTTACTCTTTTTAACAAATAGTTGAGAGAATATCTCAGGACAGATGGCAAGGTCACCCGCCCTCAGTCTGTTGAGCCGGCCTGCTGACGCGGGTCTTCTGGAACCTCTCCCAGCAGCTCGGCCACCCTCCCTCTGCCCGGCCGCCCCCTCCTCACATCCTGCGCGCGGTCCACTTTCCCAGAGACTGCCAGCAGCAGCTCAGCCTGCTTATCCACCAGGCCTCCGCGCCTCAGAAAGTAAACCAGACCCAGAAACTCGAGCTCATTTAAAGCAGTTAGGTGACTTCTTACATCTCAGCTATATTTGATTTCATTTCCTGGAACCAGTGCTTCTTTTAATCTTTTCCAATCCAAAAAGCATTCTCTTTGATGAGGGAGCTAAATCAAAATAAGAGGTGAATGCTCTCTTTTCTCGCTTTCATTCATTAATAAGATACCATCCACCTAGTCCTCACTGTTGTTTTTTTGCTCTGATGTAATTTTTTTAAAAGGAGGATCTTTTACATTGTCTTCAGTATTTTGTCACAATTCTCAAGTCTTCCTAGTCTCTTATTTTGCCTTTAATACAATGTAAGTGTAAATATTCATCTGTATATAGTGTGTGTGTATATATATGTGTATATATCGTTGACCTTTGAACAACACAGGTGTTAAGGGCACCAGCCTCCCATGCAGTTGAAAATTTGTGGAACTTTTTACTCTCCCTAAACTTAACTACTAATAGCCTACTGTTGATCTGAAGCCTTACTGGTGACATAAACAGTCAATTAGCGCATATTTTGTATATTATAATATTATATATTGTATTCTTAACAATAAAGTAAGCTAGAGAAAAGAAGACATTATTAGGAAAATCATAAGGGAGAGAAAACACATTTATAGTATTGTAATCATCTGTCAGTCCCTACATAAATATTATCTTATATGATACAAAACACTGTAACATTATATGTATTGCTCACATTTATGAGACCTGGACCATTGAGAAGGCTGAGCACTGAAGAATCGATGCTTTCAAACTGTGGTTCTGGAGAAGACTCTTGAGAGTCCTCTGGACTGCAATGAGATCCAACCAGTCCATCCTAAAGGAGATCAGCTCTGAATATTCATTGGAAGGACTGATGCTGAAGCTGAAGCTCCAATACTTTGGCCACCTGATTCGAAGAGCTGACTCACTGGAAAAGACCCTCATGCTGGGAAAGATTAAGAACAAGAATAGAAAGGGGAAACATAGGATGAGATGGTTGGATGGCATCATCGACTCAATGGACATGAGTTTGAGCAAACTCCGGGAAATAGTGAAGGACAGGGGAGCCTCGTGTGCTGCAGTCCATGGGGTCACAAAGAGTTAGACATGACTTAGGGACTTAACAACAATATGTGAAAAAAGAAATCCATACTTATTTACAGGTAGAATGGTTCATGTATTGATAACGAAGAAGCAGCAATACGATTGCTTTATGGTTCAGCTCAGTTCAGTTCAGTCGCTCAGTCGTGTCCGACTCTTTGTGACCCCACGAACTGCAGCACGCCAGGCCTCCCTGTCCATCACCAACTCCCGGAATTCACCCAGACTCATGTCCATCGAGTCGGTGATGCCATCCAGCCATCTCATCCTCTGTCGTCCCCTTCTCCTCCTGCCCCCAATCCCTCCCAGCATCAGGGTCTTTTCCAATGAGTCAACTCTTTGCATAACGTGGCCAGAGTATTGGAGTTTCAGCTTCAGCATCAGTCCTTCCAATAGCCTAACCTATACACAAATGAATGAATCATTATAAAAATTTTATGGCATACAATATTACAGTCGTATTCATGATACAGTACTGGAAATACTGCTACCTTTAAAAAAACCACTTACTTGTGATGACAGGATAAAACAAAGTTTCTCCAATTATAAGAAAGAGAAGCATGCTGTATGGTAGTGTAATTCTCTGAAAGCAAAGTTTTAGTAAACTAGGAAGAAGACTAACAGATTGTTAATTTTGTATTAAATATCACTCACCTTATGCCTGTATAAGGATAGGCTATCAGCCTCAATACCAGTCTTGCACACAGTGTTTTTTCTTTTTTTTTCATTCTTTTTACCTTTATTTTATTATATGATTCAAGGGAATCTCTAACAAAAAGGAAAAATGTATTTTCTAATTTTTAATGGAAAAAAGCTCAATACTTTCCTGTAAAGAGTAAGAACTTTGCAGAACTTAGAGATCCTTTTTTTCCTTTATTTTAATTGGAGGCTAATTACTTTACAATGTTGTGGTGGTTTTACCATACATTGAATCAGCCACGGGTGTACACATGTTCCCCATCCTGAGCCCCGCCTCACCTCCCTCCCCATCCCATCCCTCAGGGTCATCCCAGTGCACCAGCCCTGAGCATCGTGTCTCATGCATCAAACCTGGACTGGAGATTCGTTTCACATATGATAATATACATGTTTCAATGCCATTCTCCCAAATCATCCCACCCTCGCCCTCTCCCACAGAGTCCAAAAGTCTGTTCTTTACATCTGTGTCTCTTTTGCTGTCTCGCATATAGGGTCATCGTTACCATCTTTCTAAATTCCATATATATGCATTAATATACTGTATTGGTGTTTTTCTTTCTGACTTACTTCACTCTGTATAATAGGCTCCAGTTTTATCCACCTCATTGGAACTGATTCAAATGTATTCTTTTTAATGGCTGAGTAATGCTCCATTGTGTATATGTACCACAGCTTTCTTATCCATTCATCTGCTGATGGACATCTAGGTTGCTTCCATGTCCTGGCTATTATAAACAGTGCTGTGATGAACATTGGGGTACATGTGTCTCTTTCAATTCTGGTTTCCTCGGTGTGTATGCCCAGCAGTGGGATTGCTGGGTCATAAGGCAGTTCTATTTCCAGTTTTTTAAGGAATCTCCACACTGTTCTCCATAGTGGCTGTACTAGTTTGCATTCCCACCAACAGTGTAAGAGGGTTCCCTTTTCTCCACATCCTCTCTAGCATTTATTGCTTGTAGACTTTTGGATCACAGCCATTCTCACTGGCGTGAAATGGTACCTCATTGTGGTTTTGACTTGCATTTCTCTGATAATGAGTGATGTTGAGCATCTTTTCATGTGTGTTAGCCATCTGTATGTCTTCTTTGGAGAAATGTCTGTTTAGTTCTTTGGCCCATTTCTTGATAGGGTCACTTATTTTTCTGGAATTGAGCTGCAGGAGTTGCTTGTATATTTTTGAGATTAATTCCTTGTCAGCTGCTTCACTTGCTATTATTTTCTCCCGTTCTGAAGGCTGTCTTTTCATCTGCTTATAGCCTCCTTCGTTGTTGCACACACTGTTCTATGGTGAATATTTAGGTGATGATAATGGTAACGACACAAAAACATCTCACACAGTTCTTGCTATTCAGTTATTAGATTTTCACACAAAGATAACCCCCCCTCCACATACACAACAGGTAAGTTTATTAACCGTATAATGTGATTACTTACTATTATTAAGTGGAAGTGGACCATCATAAAGGTCTTCACATTGAGTAGGCTGAGGAAGAGAAGGGGTTAATCTTGTCATCTCATGGGTGGCAGAAGCGGAAGGGGAGGCATGAGAGGCAGGCACACTGGGTGTAATTTTATGGAAATATATCAGAAATTTGCCTGACCTTTTTTGCTTTTTCATTTCTCTAAAAATATTTTTATATAGTCCTCATCCTTGTTTTACTGTTTGCTTTAGTTTCAGTGCCTGTATCATAGCGGGGTCCATGTCGCAGAAGTCAAAAGCAATCACGAGTAACTGGAACCCTTCTGCCAGACTGTCTAATGCCAATATGTTTTCTGGCACTACTTGTAAGTCTTCTTCATTGCCTGGCACCAGTTAGGAAGCACTCATCTCCATTAAGTCATCTTCTGTTAATTCCTCTCATTTGGTGTTTATTAGTTCTTGAATTTCTCCATATCTTAAAATTTTCACCCCCCCCCAACTTTTTCTTTTTTATCCCACAATCTCTTTCATGATTTCCTGGACTGGCTCTGCTGTAAATCCTGTGAAGTCCTGTACAACATCTGGACACAGGTTCCCAGCAGGGATTTATTGTTTTGGGCTTGATGGCTTTCATGGCTCTTTGTATAGCAACACTGGCGTCTTCAGTGGTATGATCCTTACAGACCTTCATCATGTTTTCTCTATTGGGTTCTCTTTCATAGTGTTGACGATCCTGTCCCTAGAGTACTGTGTGTAACGAGCCTTAAAGGTCCTTATTATCCCCTGAATTAGAGAGTGTGTTTGGGGGCTAGTAGACCACTCTGAAGCCTTTATTACTGAATTCATGAGGTTCTGGGTGGTCGAGGCATTGTCCGAAATCAAAAGAATGTTAAGAGGCAGTCCCTTACTGGCAAGGTACTTCCTGATTTAGGGACAAAATGTCTATGAGACCAGTCTAGAAAAAGGACTCCTGCTGTCCAGGCCTTCTTCCTGTACAACTTACAAAGACTGGGAGCTGGTGTTTATCTCTTTCCTTCAAGGTCTGAAGGCTGGATGAGGATAGTCCAGATGATACACTTGACGAAATTGCAAAAAGCAGTCGAGTTAGCCTATTTCCTTCCGCCTTAAATTCTGGTGCTCACTTCTCTTCCCTACTAATAAATGTCCTTCATGACATTCTTTTTTTTTTTTTTCAGAATAGGGCACTTTCATCTGCATTAAAAACCTGTCCAGACAGATATCTTTTCTCCTCAATGACTTTCTTAATTGCTTCCAGGAACTTTTCTGCTGCCTCTTGGTTGGCAGAAGCTGCTTCTCCTGTTATCTTAACCTTTTTTTTAAGCCAAAACTCTTTCTAAAATTATCAAACCACCTTTTGCTGGCATTAAATTCTCCAGCTTTAGATCGTTCAATTTCCTTTTGCCTTATGTTGTCATATAATGACTTCACTTTTTCTCAAATCATATTAGAGTCTATCAGTATGCCTTTCTTACAGTAATTCTACACCCACATGAAAGCTGAATTTTCAAGGAGATAAAAAGAGAAATACTCAATGTTTCTCAAAAAGTGCAAGGTTTCTGCGCCTGCTGACCTAGCTGCAGCAATGACTCACACAGAAGTGTTTTGTTTTTCTTTTTTTTAAGAATGGCCCTTACATTGGATTCATTTATCTTGAAATGGTGGGCAGTCACAGCTGCAGACCTCAATCTATGGTAGATATCAAGCAATTCAACTTGTTCTCGTCATGTCATGACTTTTCTCTGCTTCTTAGCAGCACTCCCAGCATCACAAGTGACTCTTCATATGGGTCCATTGGTGTCTTTCAAGGTTTACAATATTGCACTAAATGTGATGAAAAATACATGACATCTGCAGCGGATCACTCTTAACGTGATAAGCAGTCCTGGAGCTATGAACTGCCCAGGTGGAAACAGTTAGTGTCACATGGCGTTTTAAGTGGATACTCACGATGCTTGAGCTCACTGCAATAGCAACAGGGGGTCTCTACAAAATTATTACAGTTGTACAGTGAGTACTAGAGTTAATTTTATACAGTTATGATTTCATATTGCATCTCTATGTTTGTTTATATTTCTCTAGACCACAAATGATGCTATGTAGGTATGTGCATAAGTTTTCATAAACTTTTTATTTGACTATTTTTATGGGTTTCCCTTGTGGCTCAGATGGTAAAGAATCCACCTGCAGTGTGAGAGACCTGGGTTTGATCCCTGGGTTGGGAAGATCCCCTGGAGAAGGGAAAGGCTACATACTCCAGCATTCTGGCCTGGAGAATTCCATGGACTGTATCGTCCATGGGGTCAAAAAGAGTCACGAGTGAACGACTTTCACTTTTCATGGTGATATTTAAGTGGGCTTCCCAGGTGGCACTAGTGGTAAAGAACCGTCTGCCAGTGCAGGAGACTAAGAGACACGGGTTGCTCTATGGGTCAGGAAGGTCCCCTGGAGGAGGGCATGGCAACCTACTCCAGTATTCTTGCCTGGAGAATGCTATGGACAGGGAAGCTTGGCAGGCTATATAGTCCACAGGGTTGCACAGAGTTGGACACGACTGAAATGACCTAGCACATATGCATGGTAGGAAATGATAAAAGAGACTATCACCTACATTTATTTGGCATTTATGACATATCTAACTTAATTTTTTTTTTTTAGATATTTCTAGGCTACATGGTTCATTTCTGAGCTTTTCCAAATTGTTGCAAATCTCTAAAAAATTTCCAATATATTTATTGAAAAGAATTCACACAGTTCAAACCCATGTTGTTCAAGGGCCAACTGAACTCTGAACAAGGCACTTTGCTAGATGCTAGCCCAGGGGTGTTCTTGCCTGGAGAGTCCCAGGGATGGGGGAGCCTGGTGGGCCGCCGTCTATGGGGTCGCACAGAGTCGGACACGACTGAAGCGACTTAGCAGCAGCAGCAGCAGCAGCAGCAGCAGCAGCAGCCCAGGGGTAAGAAAGACATAAAAGTGTTCTTATGAAGCTTACAGTCTAATGAGGAAGACAGAATTTAAGTAAACATTTATATGTATGAAAAACATTAGAAAAAGAGCTTATAAGAAGCATATTAAATCTTATTTAAAAGTTCAGAAAAGTCTTCCTAGGATAAGAGACATTTTAAAAAGATATATTACTGAGATTGGTTCAAGATGGCAGAGGAGAGGATATGCGCTCATCTCCTCCTGCAAGAGCACTGACATTGCAACTAGCTGTTGAACAACCATCAATAGGAAGTCCCTGGAACCCACCAAAAAAAGATATCCCACGTCCAAAGACAAAGGAGAAGCTGCAGCAAGATGGGAAGAGGCTTGAGCATGTTTAATAGCTAGTAGGAGAAGCAGTAAGGTATTTTGATAGACTTCAGGGTCAGCAAACTTGGGCTCCTGCCTGTTTTTGTAAATAAAATTGGATTGGAACCCCCCCGCCCAAAAAAAAGATATATCAAAGACAGGAGGAAATGCTTTCAAACTCATTTTATGAGACCAGCATAATCCTGACACTCACACCAGACAGGTATTACAAGAAAAGAAAACTACAGACTAAAATGCATTATGCAGATAACTGAAATCATTAACAAAATGTTAGTGAAAGGAATCCAATTATATATATATAATAACAAATCATGGCTAAGGTGGATTTATTCACATTAATAGCATAAATGGGAAATCATATGTTACTTCAACAGATGCAGAAAAACAATAAAAAATTGAATAGCAATTCACAATAAAAATTCTCGGTATATGTATACCTATGGATGATTCATGTTAATATTTGGCAGAAAACAACACAATTCTGAAAAGCAATTATCTTTCAGTTAAAAAAATTAAATTTAAAAAATCCTCAGCAAATTAAGAATAAAAGTAAATTTCCTCAGCATAATAAAGGACATCGACAAAAAGCCTCATATTTAATCTGAAACACTGATAACTCTTCTGCCATGATTGGGAACAAAGCAAAGATATCTGCTCTCACCACTTCTATTCAACACTGTAATGAGGTCCTACTCTGGCCATAAAGAAAGAAAGAGAAAAATAACCTACAGAGACCTGAAAGGAAGAAATAAAAGTGCCTCTAATTGGCATATGACATGATTTTTGGCATATGACATGATTTTGCGTGTAGAAGATTCTAAAGAATCTACAAAAAAGCTATGGAACTAATAAGTGAATTTAGCAAAGTCTCAAGATATAAGAGAAATATACAAAAAGCAATTATATTTATAAGTTCTTGCAATGAAAAGTTATAAAGAAAATAGATTTTAAAAATAATGCTACTTAAAATAGTAGCACAAAACTTGAAATATATAAAATTGATTTAATACAATGTATAAGATCTGTATATTAAACACTATAAAGTATTGCTGAGAGACCTTAAAGAAGGTACATACAGTACCTTTCTGTTGTAGTCAAGACTATCGTTCAAGTAGATCAATGAAACAAAATAGAGAATCCAGAAATACACCCACACTTATATAATCAACTGATTTCTTTTACAGACGAACCACAAAAATTAAGTGGGAAAGGTAAAGTCTTTCAAAGAGCGGTGCTGAAATAAACAACTAGCTATCCATATGGAAACAAACAAAACAAAAAATCCTGATCTCAACTTCAAACCACACACAAAAATTAATTCAAGATGGATTAGATATCTAAATGTAAAAGTAAATTTCTAAAGCTTTTAGAAGAAAATGCAGAGTAATAGTGTTATAAATGTATTTAAGGCAAAGATTTTTTTAGAGTGGACCCCAAAGACCTAACCATAAAAGAAAAAATTCAGAAAACAGACTTCAAACTTCTGCTCTTTAAAAGACTTCATTAAGGAAATAAATAAGCCAAAGAGTGAGAGAGATTTATAATACATACATCTGACTGGCAACCAGAATATATAAAGAACTGTTTTAATGATTATAATAAATAACCCAATAAGAAATAGGCAAAAGATGTGAAGAGGCATTTCACAGAGGGAATGGTCAATAAACAATAAAAAAGTGTTCAACATCATTAGGCATCAGGGAAACGCAAATCAAAACCACAATGAGATACTAGAAAGGCTACTTCAGACCCATTAGAAAGGCTGCAATTAAAGACTATGCTTGCCTGAATGCGAGGGGAGTTTGGGGAAGAACGGCTATCTGCATATATAGGGCCGAGTCCTTTGCTGTCCACCTGAAACCATAACAGCATTGCTAATCGACTATACTCCAATATAAAATAAGAAGTTAAAAAAAATGACTGCTTGCTTCAGAAGAACATACATTAAAACCGGCACAATACAGAGATTCTTTACAACAGCGAGCCAACTGGAGCTTCCTACCTGCCAATGCAGGAGACACAAGAGACGTGGGTTTGGTCCTTGAGTCAGGAAGATTCCCTAGAGTAGGAAATGGCAACCCATTCCAGTATTCTTGCCTGGAAAATTCCATGGACAGAGGAGCCTGGCTGGCTACATCCCTGGGGTCACAAAGAATTGGACACGACTGAGCAAAAGAGCACACACAGAGAGATGAGCAAGGATGACATAGGAGCTTGTGAAACCCTCCACATTTTAAAAAATGACTGTATTGTGGTAATCATTTCACAATATATACATATATCAAATCACTGCACAGTACACGTTAGTACACATTAGTACAGAATGTTATATGTCAATTATATCTCAAAGTTGGGGGAAAAAAGATTGACAACACCAAATATTAGCAAGGATGTGTAACAACTGAAATTTTCAGACATTGCTGATAGGAGTATAAAATAGTACAACCAATTTGGAAAACAGTTTGTCAGTGATTTTACCCTTAGATACTTAGCCAAGAGAAATAAAAGCATATATCCCCCAAATTCATCTTCCTTTCATGATGAAAAACTCTGAACAAATTGGATATAGAAGGAAAGTACCTCAACAAAATAAAGACTGTATAGGACACCACTGCTTATACCATATTCAGTGGTGAAAGGTTGAAGGCTCTCCCTCTAAAGATCAGGAACAAGACAAGGGTGCCTATTCTCACCATCCATGTTCAACACAGTTCTGTAATTTTTAACCAGAGCAACTGGGCAAGAAAAAGAAATAAAAAGCATCCATATCAGAAAGGAGGAAGTAACACTGTCTCTGTTTGTAGATGATACGCTCTTATATATAGAAAATCTTGAAAACGCCAATCTAATCCCTAAACTGTTAGAACTAGTAAATCAAATCCAGTAAAGTTAGACGACACAAAACCAGCATACAAAAATCAGTTGCATTTTAACACACTAACAACGAACCACCTGAAAAAGAAATTAAGAAAACAATCCCATTCACAATAGCATCCAAAACAATAAAATACCTAGGGATAAATTCATCCAAGGAAGTGAAAAATATGTACACTGAAAACTACAAGAGTTTGATCAAAGAAACTGAAGCCACAAGCAAATGCAAAGATATCCATGTTCACCAACTGCAAGAATCCATAATGTTAAAAGGCTCATATTACCTGAAGCCATATATAGATTCAGTGTAATCCCTATCAAAATTCTAATCGCATTTTTCACAGAAAAAATAGAAAAAAAATCTTAACACTCATATGAAACCACAAAAGACCCTGAAGAACTAAAGCAATTCTGAGAAGGAAGAATAAAGCAGGAGGCATGACACGTCTTGACTTCAAACAATACTACGAAGTTAAAGTAATCAAGACTGTATGGTACTGGCATCAAAACAATGGAACAAAGTCGAGAACCCAGAAATAAGCCCACATGTACAGTCAACTAACATTTGGCAAGATAGCTAAGAAAGAATAGTCTCTTCAATAAATGGTGCTGGGGAAATTGGACACTCACGTGCAAAATAATTAAATCAGACCTCTATTTTACACCACACACAAAAAATAACTCACAATGGTTTAAAGGCTAATGTAAGACCTGAAACGTTCTTCTTCTCCTAGAAGAAAGCATAAGGGAAAATATCCTTGATATTGATCTTGGCACCAATTTTTCTGGATATATGACAGCAAAAGCAAAAATAAACGAGAGAGATATCAAACTAAAAGGCTTCTGCTCAGCAGAAGCAACAACTAGTGAAGTGAAAAGGCAGAACCGCCCTGTTAGCCTGGTGATTAGAGCTCCGTGCTTCCACTGCAGGGGCACAAGTTTGATCCCTGATAGTGGAATTAAGATGCTGCACGCCGCAAAGCATGGCCGGAAAAGAAAAAGAAGAGAGAAAAGGCAACCTAACTAAGAAAGGGAGAAAGTATCTGTAAGTCATGCATCTGATATGGGGTTAATATTCAGTATGTATGGGGAACTCAAACAACTCAACAGCAAAACACCAAATAATCCAATTTAAAAGGGGCAGAAGACTCAGACATTTTTCCGAAGAAGACATAGATGGCCAACAGACAGATGAAAATGTGCAACATCACTAATCATCAGAGAAATGTGAATAAAAACCACATGAGATATCACCTCACACCTGTCAGGATGGCTATCAGCAAAAAAGACAACAAAGATGTGGAAAAAAGGGAACTCTTGTGCACTGCTGGTGCAACTGTACATTGGTGCAGCCACTATGAAGAACAGTATGGAGGTTCCTTAAAAAATTAAAAACAGTGCTAACACATGATCCATGACTTATTTCTAGATATTTACCCAAAGGAAACAAAAATACTATTTCAAAACCATATCTGCACAGCAATATATGTGTTCACTGGAGCATTATTTATAATAGACAAGATATGGAGGCAACCTGTGTCCATTGACAGATGAACGGATAAAGAAGGTGTGGTATGCATATATGCAATGGAATAATACTCAGCCATAAAAAAGAAATCTTGCCATCTGAAACAACACTGATGAATCTGGAGGGTTTTACACGAAGTGAAAGAAATTTGACAGAGAAAGACAAATACTGTGTGATCTCACTTATACTTGGAACCTAAAAAACAAAACAAACAAAACAAAATGAAAAGTCTCATAGACACAGACAACAAATGGGTGGAGGGACAAAAGAGGTGAAGTGGATTAAGAGGTACAAACTTCCAGTTGTAAAATAAGCCACAAGGATGCAACATACAGCATAAGGTATATGGTCAGTAACAGTATAATAACTTTGTATGGGGCCAAATGGATACCAGACTTACCATGATGATTACTTCATGATGGATGCAAACATCAAATCGCTATGTAGTATTCCAGAAACTAACATAATACAGTATATCAACTATATATATATATATATATATTATATATACACTTCTTTTTTTTTTAAAGACAAGTGCTGGCAAGAATGTGGAGAAACGGTAACTCTCATACACTGGGGGGAATGTAAAATGGTGCAGACACTTTAGTAGGCAGGCAGTCTTGCCGGTGGCTCAGCAGTAAAGAATCTCCCTGCAGTGCAGGAGCCACAGGAGACCTGGGTTCGATCCCTGGGTTGGGAAAATCCCTGGAGGCGGGCATGGCAGCCCACTCCGGTATTCTTGCCTGGAGAATCCCATGCACAGAGGAGCCTGGCAGGCTACAGTCCATAGAGTTGCAAGCAGCTGGACACAATTGCAGTGACTTAGCGTGCACGCACAGGCAGGCAAACAGTTCCTCAAAAAGTGAAACGTAGGGTTATCACATGATCCAGCATCCCACTGCCAGCTATACATCTAAGAGAAAAGAAATTGTGTGTGTTTGCGTGCCCAGCTGCTTCTGTGGCGTCCAACTCTGTGACCCTGTGGACTGTAGCCCACCAGACTCTTCTGTGCATGGGATTCTCCAGGCAAGAATACTGGAGTGGGTTGCCATGCCCGCCTGCAGGGGATTTTCCTGACCCAGGGACTGAACCCACCTTTCTTATGTCTCCTGCATTGGCAGCAGGGTTCTTTACCACTAGTGCCACCTGGGAAGCCCAGTGAAAGCTATGTTCACACAAAAGCTTCCACACGAATATTCACAGCAGTATTATTCATAATGGCCAAAAACATAGAAACAACCCAAATGTCTGTCAACAGATAAGCAGATAATTGTCAACTGTATACCCATACAATGAAATACTATTTGGCCATAAAAAAAGAACTAAAGTATGGATGTGATACTTGAAACAACATGGATGAACCTTGAAAATACTATTCTGAGTGAAAGAAACCAGACACAGAAGTTCACGTGCCCTATGGGTCCTTCTGTATGAAATGCCAGAACAGGAAAATCCAGAGAGACAGAAAGCAGACTAGTGGTTACCTAGGGCTGGAGTACATCATGAGAAACGCTGGACTGGAAGAAACACAAGCTGGAATCAAGATTGCCGGGAGAAATATCAATAACCTCAGATATGCAGATGACACCACCCTTATGGCAGAAAGTGAAGAACTAAAAAGCCTCTTGATGAAAGTGAAAGAGGAGAGTGAAAAAGTTGGCTTAAAGCTCAACATTCAGAAAACTAAGATCATGGCATCTGGTCCCATCACTTCATGAGAAACAGATGGGGAAACAGTGGAAACAGTGTCAGACTTTATTTTTTGGGGCTCCAAAATCACTGTAGATGGTGATTGCAGCCATGAAATTAAAAGACACTTACTCCTTGGAAGAAAAGTTATGATCAACCTAGATAGCATATTCAAGAGCAGAGACATTACTTTGCAGACTAAGGTCCATCTAGTCAAGGCTATGGTGTTTCCTGTGGTCATGTATAGATGTGAGAGTTGGACTGTGAAGAAGGCTGAGTGCCGAGGAATTGATGCTTTTGAACTGTGGTGTTGGAGAAGACTCTTGAGAGCCCCTGGGACTGCAAGGAGATCCAACCAGTCCATTCTGAAGGAGATCAGCCCTGGGATTTCTTTGGAGGGAATCATGCTGAACCTGAAACTCCAGTACTTTGGCCACCTCATGCGAAGAGTTGACTCATTGGAAAAGACTCTGATGCTGGGAGGGATTGGGGGCAGGAGGAGAAGGGGACGACAGAGGAAAAGACGGCTGGATGGCATCACGGACTCGATGGACGTGAGTCTGAGTGAACTCCAGGAGTTGGTGATGGACAGGGAGGCCTGGCGTGCTGCGATTCATGTGGTCGCAAAGAGTCGGACACGACTGAGCGACTGAACTGAACTGAACTGATAGGGCTGGAAGTAGGTCAGTGACTGGTGGAAAGAGTAGGGGTAATTAGTAATTAGAATTACTTCTGAGTGTGGTTTATTTTGAGGGTGAGTGGGTGATGAAAACGCCCTAAAACTGATTGTGGTAATTGTTGCACAGCTCTGTGAATATACTAAAACCATTGAATTGCATGTTTTAAATAAGATAATTGTATGGCACGTGAGTTATATTTCAATCAAGCTATTATTAAATATTTTTTAAAGAATCACTTATACCATTCTTTGCTGTGAATTTTGCTTTCTTCATTTAATATTCTACTGAATTTTTAGAACTTTTATTATTGATTTTTAGGAACTCTGTATGTAAGGAAATTAGCCCCTCACTTGTGATAGGTTACAAATACTTCTCCTTGTTTGTTGTTAATCTTTTATCTTATTTACAGAATTTCTTGGTCAAGCAGATTTTCTACCTTTTTAAACCTAATGAAATATACCAATCTTTCATGGCTTTGATGTTTTTTTGGCCAGTCATATTAAGAAAGGCTGTTCCTTCTATTAAACTATAAAAGTATTTTCCTGTGGTTTCTTGAGCATGTTTATAGATTCAATCTTTTAAAAAAAGAGTCACATTCCTTTTACCTTAAAGACTTTAAATTCACTTATTTGGGCTGCGCCGGGCCTGCCCTGCTGCCAGGGCCTCTGTGGCTGTGGGGAGCAGGGGTGCTCTCTCCTGGTGGCGCGCTGGCTCCCCACGGGGGTGTTCCCTTGCTGCAGAGCACAGGCTCTAGGCACACGGGTTTCAGCAGCTGCAGCACGTGAGCTCGGCAGCTGCAGCTCCCAGGCTCTAGAGCCCAGGCTTAATAGCTGTGGCGCATGGGCCTAACTGCTCTGAGGCACGTGGGGTCTTCCCAGATCAGGGATCGAACCCATGTCTCATGCATTGGCAGGCGGATTCTTCACCACTGAGCCACCAGGGAAGCCCCGTGGTTTCATTTCTTCACGCTGGCATTTTTGATCCATCTGTAAATTTATTTTCATGCAAGGTATGAGGAAGGAATCCAACTTCATTTTTTAAAAGATGGCAAACAATTATCCTCATTGATTTTAAATGTCCTCCCTTTTCCAACACAGGTTAACTCCATTTCATATTTGGGTCAGTTTCTGGACGTCTCAATCTGGTTCACTGACTTTTCACTTACCTATTCATGTTCTGGTAATGAATGTTTCTATGGCATAGTCATGAAGAGCATGGACACTGGAGCCAGAGTACCCCGAGCTTAAATTCAACCTCTGCCACTCATTAACTCTGTGAGCTTGAGCAAGTTAATCTCCTTGGGCTGTTGTGAGGATTAAATGAATTATCTCAAAAGTGCTTAAAACAGTACCTGGCACACAGTGTTTTGCCTTAGTTATTATTAGTAGAATTATTATAGCCTTAGAATAGCTTCTAATATCTGGAAGGAGCTACTACTCTATTATTTTTTTTCTTTCTCAAGATATTCCTGGTTATACTAGCCTATTTAGTTTTCCTGTATAAGCTTTACAATCAGCATGTCTCACAAAACATAAGCAAACAAAATTCAGTCCTCTTGGTATTCTTCTGAGATCATGGTAATTATAAATTAAATTAGGGAGAACTGACGGCTTTATGATGGTTAAGTCTTTCTTTCTAAGAGCAGAGTATTCCTTTCCATATGCCCAAGTTTTCTTCTGAGTTCTTCAGTGGGGTTTTAAGGCTTCCTTCATACAGTTCTTGCATATTCTTGTTGGTTTATTCCTAGGTATTTTATCTTCTTTTACTATAGGAAGGGACTTTTCTTCTTGTTTGACTATATAAAGGCTATTATTTTTAAAATAAATGGTTGGTTTCAGTATACTTTGTCCAGCCACCTTGCTGAATCTTCATAAATTTTTTTGGTTTTCGTTTACTTGGCTGCATCAGATCTTAGCTGGGGCACACAGGATCTTCACTGCAGTCTGTGGGCTCAGAGTTGCGGTGCTTGGGTTTAGTTATCCCAGGACATGTGGGATCTTAGTACCCTGACCAAGGATTGAACCTGTGTCCCCTGTGTCGGAAGGCAAATTCTAAATCACTGGATCACCAGGGATGTCCCCTTCATAATGTTTATAATAGATTTCAGTTTGGTTGTCTTTGGCTTTCCAAGTAAGCAACTGTATTGCCTGCAAATAATGTAATTTTTCCTTCTTTAAAATTTTTATGTCTTTTATTTCTTTCTCCTGCCTAACAGTATTTTTTTCAAAACAAGAAAGTAAATTTTCCTATATCCTCTTAAACTTAGTGACACAAGATTCCTGTTTATAATTGAACAATGGAAATGTATCACCTCTTCTTCTAAAGATATAGTTTGTTAGAGGGCTATTATCTTTTTTCCTTTTTAAAAATTTTATTTTTAATTGGAGGATAATTGTTTAGGATATGTGCTGCCGAAGCAAGCATTAACTGGAGGATAACTGCTTTACAATCTTGTGTAGCTTTCTGTCATATATCAACATGAATCAGCCATAGGTATACAAATGTCACCACCCCATTGAACCTCTCTCCCACCCCATCCCACCTCTCTAGGTTGTCACAGAGCACTGGGCTAAGCTTCCTGCAAGATGCAGCAAATTCCCACTGGCTGTGGAAGAATGGAGACTTTCAAATTGTGGCGCTGGAGAAGACTCTTGAGAGTCCCTTGGACTGCAAGGAGATCAAACCAGTCAATCCTAAAGGAAATCAACCCTGGATAACCATTGGGAGGACTGAGGCTGAAACTGAAGCTCCAATAATTTGGCCACCAAATGCGAAGAGCCAACTCATTGGAAAAGACCCTGCTGCTGGGAAAGATTGAGGGCAAGAGAAGGG
The DNA here is from genome assembly GCA_006410935.1 of Redunca redunca. Lineage (NCBI taxonomy): Eukaryota > Metazoa > Chordata > Mammalia > Artiodactyla > Bovidae > Redunca > Redunca redunca. The sequence goes on from SJYQ01000749.1 coordinate 92,286, forward strand.
GCTGACAGAAGATGAGATGGTTGGATGGCATCATCGACTCAATGGAGATGAGTCTGAGCAAACTCCGGGAAGTACTGAAGGACCAGGAAGCCTGGCGTGCTGCAGTCCATGGGCTCACAAAGAGTTGGACCAACCTGGTGGCTGAACAACAACCGCGTGTTTTACATACGTAGTAATACACACGTTTCAATGCTCCTCTCTCAGTTCATCCCACCCTCTCCTTCCCCTGCTGTTTTCTACGTCTGCATTTCTGTTGCCGCCCTGCAAATTAGCTCATCAGTACCATTTTTCTAGAGTCCACGTATATGCGCTAATATACGATATTGTTTTTCTCTTTCTGACTTAACTTCACTCTGTATCACAAGTTCTAGTTTCATCCACCTCACTAGAACTGGCTCAGGTTCATTCCTTTTTATGTCCTGCTTAATAGCATTGACTGGTATCTTTAGAAAAATGTAAATAATGATTTGTTACTGTTATTTTTTATTCACTAAGTCATGTCCAACTCTTTTGCGACCCCATGGGCTGTAGCCCACCAGGCTCCTCTGTCCATGGGATTTCCCAAGCAAGAATACTGGAGTGGGTTGCCATTTCCTTCTCCCAGGGATCTTCCTGGACCAGAGATTGAACCCACATCACCTGCACTGGGAGGTGGATTCTTTACCACCAAGCCACCAGAGAAGCCCCGTAAATAATGACACCAAACAGTAAAGAGTGAACTTGTTTTTATAATTACAGCTAGAACTCCTATCATATTTCTTCCTTTTGAGAGAGGAACATAAAATGAAGGCAAATCAAAGATTTAAAATTAAAAAAATTCAGATCTTCATGAAGATATATATGATATATATGAGAAACAGACATGAGGAAAAGCTTCTATATTAAAAGAAACCAACTAGGTATACAAATGTTATTCAGCATCATCTCTACTATGTAAAAACAATGTATTAAAAAAGACCAAGGAGAGAGGCCTCAGGAACAATCAAACCAGCTGACACCCTGATTTGGACTCCGAGTCCTCAGACTGTGAGAAAATAAAATTCTATTGTTCAAGCAAAAAAGAAAAAAGAACCTGGAAATAATTAGCAAATATATTAATGGTGAGTGCTGCAGTCGTGGATTTTAAGTAATCGTTTTTCTGCTTCATTATACTTTGCTGTACTGCTACATTTCTATAGTAGGCAAGTGTTTCTTTAATGATCAGAAAGACATAAACAGGAGATAAAAAGAATTAATCAAGTATATTGCTTATTGGCTGAATGTGGCTTAGAACTTATGTCTTGATGTTTGAAATCCCTGTCGCCATGCTCTCCTGACTCAGGCCAGTTTTATGATATGCATCAAGAATACTTTATCTAGTTCTTCCATTTGGCTAGGTAGCCTACAGTGTAATCTCCCATGATGTCACTTTCTTCTTTCATCTGACTCCAGATGTTCTCCAACATGCTCCCACCCTCAGATTCGTGTCTAGATATCCATGCAGCTATAGATCTTTTCGATACCAAGCTGCTCTGTTTCTCTTAAGCTTCTTGAATATCTTGCTTTTTGTTGCCCATGATTCTCTCCAGAAGACCCCTGCATGACTCACAAGCAAACCTACTCTTTGGTACTCCTGAGCAGTAACTCTTCTTGAGCAAGATTTTTCTGAAGTTTTTGAACCCTGGGATGTCTCCTAAATGGAGAAGGCAATGGTACCCCACTCCAGTACTCTTGCCTGGAAAATCCCATGGACAGAGGAGCCTAGTAGGCTGCAGTCCATGGGGTTGCACAACATCGGATGCAACTGAGTGACTTCACTTTCATGCATTGGAGAAGGAAATGGCAACCCACTCCAGTGTTCTTGCCTAGAGAATCCCAGGGACAGGGGAGGCTGGTGGGCTGCCGTCTATGGGGTCGCACAGAGTTGGACACGACTGAAGCGACTTAGCAGCAGCAGCATGTCTCCTAAGACACTCATAGGAAGCCCTTCCCTAGCCAAGATGATGACCTATACAATTTCTGGAGATACAGTGTTCTTGGAGGAAGTCCAGAAACCATACTGATTGGCTTTATTACAAACTCATACAATCCAACGTCGACTGGATGCTCACGGCTACCGGGTAATCCTCTCAGTCGTCTCCTTTGAACTTTGTATTGCATTCCTTACAGCAGCTGCCCCAGACATTTTCCATTCTCAAATTTCTAAACTAACCCTTTGCCCCCACCCCTCCACTCTAAGCAGACAACCTATTTTATCGAAAAGATTGAAGCCATCTAATTTAACCCTTCAATTTCCTTCCTCCATACCTTAACTCTCCCCGTGTCTTCACTTAGCCTCACCGCTTCCTCCCCCCCCCTCTCTCTCTCCCTCTGTGTTCCCGAGTCCATGGTCTCTCAGCTTCTCTTGGACCCTGTTCTGCCAGTTATCCGCCTTTCATCTTCCATCTTACCTTCTCCAGTAACTCTTTGCTATCTACCCACATATGTTTGAGTGGTCCCTTAATTTAAAAATCTTTCATAGTTTACTTACTAAAGCGACTTGCTTCTCCTTTCGCTCTTCAAAGCCCATTTTCTCAGAAGAGTGTGCTATATTCATTATCCTCTTTCTGACTGCTCATTCACTCATTCAGTAGCCCCTCCAACGCCGCTTCTATCACATCAAAACTGTTCTCTTGAAACTTATGGATGAGCTCCCAGTCACCATAGACTCAGAGGGCATTTTTCTTAGTTCTTCACCTGTGACCACGGACGCTGCTGTCCCTCCAATGCTTGCAACTTTCCTCCTTTGGCTGATACAGTGGCATTCTACGCTATTTTTCTTCCTGCAATCTGCTTCTTCCCTGATTCTTTTTCCTTCTCTCACCCTTTAAATATACACTTTCCCCAAAGTCCTTACCTTTCTCGCTCCCTGTACTTTCATTCCTCGGTGATCTCCTCCATTCACATGTTTTAAATTTTGATTATATTCCCACTTCTAATCTCTTCATCAGTCTTGAATCCCTGCTGGACAAGTTCATTTGAAAGGTTCACTGGCTTTTCAAACTGAAGTGATTCCAAACCAAACTACAGTAGCCACTCTTGTAACCAACTCCACTCAAACTCAGTGAGTCTTCCGTTCTTCACTTTTTGTTTCTTAATAATATGCTTTGCTGCTATTTCTCAAGTTTTAAATCTTTGATATTGTCTTTGGACTCTTAGTTGAAGATGGGAGATTATCTTTTTTACCACCCACACACATTTCCATCCCTCCACCTTTCTAATATATTAATGAGGAGAAGATTCTGGAGAGTCTCTTGGACTGCAAGGAGATCCAACCAGTCCATCCTAAAGGAAATCAGTCCTCAATATTCATTGGAAGGACTGATGCTGAAGCTGAAGCTCCAATACTTTGGCCACCTGATGCGAAGAACTGACTCACTGGAAAAGACTCTGATGCTGGGAAAGACTGAAGGCAGGAGAAGGGGATGACAGAGGATGAGATGGTTGGATGGCATCACAGACTCAACGGACATGAGTTTGAGCAAGCTCTGGGAACTGGTGATGACAGGGAGGCCTGGCGTGCTGCAGGCCATGGGATTGCAAAGAATTGGACATGACTGAGCGACTGAACTGAACCAATAGTAACAATTCTAGTTTAAAATATTCAGTATTTATATTATTATACTACGTAAATATTATTCACAGCCACGCCACAAGCTGTGCTATTATTACATATTCTTTTTTTATATAACATTTTGTTTCTTTTGGAGTTACATCATTCTTGGTTTGCTTGGAGTTTGTAAGTATTAATTACTATTTCTTTGACTGAAGTATTCATCTCTAATTCTCCAGCCGAATGTAATCTAACACAACAGTTTCATCAGTTCTATTTTTAACGTTTTCTTGTAGGCATTCCTCCTGGAGATTTCTGACACTGCCATCTGAGCTGTTTGCTATCCACCTCTCCTGCACAAACGACTGTCCTGGGACTAACCTTCAATATCATCCTGAGAATCCCCTTTACTTCCTTCCTGAGTTGGACAGCTTTTTCCAGATCCTATAATTTCACCTTTTTAGATTTATCCTCATTTTTGGGTAAAACACGTCCTCCAGTAGTTTCATGAGAAAAGCTGCATGGGACTTAAAATTTATGAGCTCTTGCCTATCTAAAAATCCATATTCTGTTCTCATAGTTGATTAATAATTTGATTTGATAATTTTCCCTTAGAATTCTGAAAGCATCGCTCTTTTGCTCTACTGATTTTCAACTTCCAGCATTGTTGTTGAGAAGCCCATTCACATTCTAATTCCTTTTCTCTGCAAGTCCAGTTTTTCAGATGTTACATTTCTGGAGTAGGCCTCTAATTCCTTGTAATTTTCTCTTATTTTCCAATTCTTTGCCTCTTCTGGGCCATTTCCTTAACTATCTTCAGCTTTTCTACTGAATTTTTAATTTATGCTATTATATATATTAATTTATGCTATTATAGTTTTAATTTCCAAAAATTCCTTCTTGTTCTTTACAGAAAATACATATGTATGTATATGTATGTTTAGATGCACGTGTGGTGGTGGTGGTTGTTGCTAAGTTGTGTTCGACTCTTGTGATTCCTGGGCTGTAGCCTGTCCGGCTCCTCTCTCCCTGGGATTCTCCAGGCAAGAATACTGGAGTGGGTTGCCATTTCCTTCTCCATATGTATGTGTGTGTGTGTATACACATATATATCTAGCCTGCCACATATGGCAGGCTAGTCCTATTTAGTGGATCCAATGTCTTCTCTGTTTTCCCTGATGATATTAATGAGAGCCTTCTTAAAGTTTCTTCTGATCCTTGGATTGTCGCCGCTTCTTCTGAGCTCCCCCCTTCTTCACCCTTTTTGTCTGGCCTCGGTTTCTGGCTATCACGTTAGAGAGTTCTTCCACATGGCTGGTGATCCAGGAATATATCCATTCATATTTAGAGCAAGATGTCAAAAAGCTGGTTTTCTGAATGGATGGAGCTTGCTGACGCTGAGCTCCACTGGAGAACGAATAGGCTGAGACCTGTCATCTCACAGTGGAACTCCTAAAAGTCAGATTTGTGGGGACTTTTGCAGGGGCTTCTTTAGTCAGGTAATACTCCAGACTCTCACGCTTCAGGAGTATCCATTTGGCAGCCAGCATTCTGAGAACTAAGCAAGTGAAGTAGGGATGAGGTATCAACCACACACAGCCTGAAGACACTGGTTGATTTCCTTGTTTTCACGAGGTTGTCTCACCTCTTCTCTGAACCTGGTATTCTTGAATTGAGATGTCTTCGATTTGGTTGCTCCAGCCTTCAACTGGATGGAGAAAGAAGTACTTGACCTTGATGCTTTATGTGGGGAAGAAGTTCTCAGGCTCTAACAGTTCCTTATAAGGGCTTTCACCAAATCCTGTTTTCAGCTCTCCTCACACCCCTAGTTTCAGAGTGCCTGACCCAGCATGAACAGATACCTTTCTCTTTTGTAAGTCAGTCAGCAGCTTTCTTTACTAAAACAGTTCCTACTAATCCATCTGCAATCAACCTGAAGATAGGTGTAAAATTTAGTTCACACCTATCACTGGACTGAAAGGAGATCAAACCAGTCTATCCTAAGGGAAATCAACCCTGAGTAGTCATTGGAAGGACTGATGCTGAAGCTGAAGCTCCAATACTTTGGCCACCTGATGAGAAGAGCCGAGTCACTGGAAAAGACCCTGATGCTGGGAAGGATTAAGGGCAGAAGAAGAAGGGGGCGACAGAGGATGAGATGGCTGGACAGCATCACCAACTCAATGGACATGAGTTTAAGTAAACTCTGGGAGATAGTGAAGGACACAGAAGCCTGTCTTGCTGCAGCCCGTGGTCCAGAAAAGAGCTGGACGTGACTCAGTGGATGAACAACAACAACAATCACTGTCATCTCGCCTTCTCTTTCGGCTTTATATCTCTTCTCCCCTTTTATTATAAATTCAGTGTGTTTGATAGAGAGTACATGGCCCAAATCCAGGCAAATTTGGCCTTGGAATACGGAATGAAGCAGGGCAAAGGCTGATAGAATATTGCCAAGAGAAAGCACTGGTCATAGCAAACACCCTCTTCCAACAACACAAGAGAAGACTCTACACATGGACATCACCAGATGGTCAACACTGAAATCAAACTGATTATATTCTTTGCAGCCAAAGATGGAGAAGCTCTATTCAGTCAGCAAAAACATGACCAGGAGCTGACTGAGGCTCAGATCAGGAACTCCTTATTGCCAAATTCAGACTTAAATTGAAGAAAGTAGGGAAAACCACTAGACCATTCAGGTATGACCTAAATCAAATCCCTTATGATTATACAGTGGAAGTGAGAGATAGATTTAAGGGACTAGATCTGATAGAGTGCCTGATGAACTATGGACTGAGGTTCGTGACAGTGTACAGGAGACAGGGATCAAGACCATCCCCATGGAAAAGAAATGCAAAAGAGCAAAATGGCTGTCTGGGGAGGCCTTACAAATAGCTGTGAAAAGAAGAGAAGCAAAAAGCAAAGGAGAAAAGGAAAGATATAAGCATCTGAATGCAGAGTTCCAAAGAATAGCAAGGAGTTATAAGAAAGCCTTCCTCAGCGATCACTGCAAAGAAATAGAGGAAAAGAACAGAATGGGAAAGACTAGAGATCTCTTCAAGAAAATTAGAGATACCAAGGGAACATTTCATGCAAAGATGGGCTCGATAAAGGACAGAAATGGTCTGGACCTAACAGAAGCAAAGATATTAAGAAGAGGTGGCAAGAATACACAGAA
>SJYQ01000749.1:99436-121045 GCA_006410935.1 Redunca redunca
CTTACTCCTTGGAAGGGAAGTTATGACCAACCTAGATAGCATATTCAAAAGCATTACTTTGCCAACAAAGGTCCGTCTAGTCAAGGCTATGGTTTTTCCAGTGGTCATGTATGGATGTGAGAGTTGGACTGTGAAGAAGGCTGAGCATTGAAGAATTGATGCTTTTGAACTGTGGTGTTGGAGAAGACTCTTGAGAGTCCCTTGGACTGCAAGGAGATCCAACCAGTCCATTCTGAAGGAGATCAACCCTGGGATTTCTTTGGAGGGAATCATGCTGAACCTGAAACTCCAGTACTTTGGCCACCTCATGTGAAGAGTTGACTCATTGGAAAAGACCCTGATGCTGGGAGGAATTGGGGGCAGGAAGAGAAGGGGACGACAGAGGATGAGATGGCTGGAGCGCATCACCGACTCGATGGGCGTGAGTTTGGGTGAACTCTGGGAGTTGGTGATGGACAGGGAGGCCTGGCGTGCTGTGGTTCATGGGGTCACAAAGAGTCGGACACGAATGAGCGACTGAGCGGCTGAACTGAGCTGAACCGGGTCTTCACCGTTGTGTGGGTTTTCTCTAGTTGCGATGAGTGGGGGCTGCTCTTCACTGTGGAGCGTGGGTTTCCCGTGGCGGTGACTTCTCTTGTTGCATTGCACAGGCCCTCGGGCACATGGCTTCAGCAGTTGTAGCTTGGGAGCTCTGGAGTTGGGCTCAGTAGTTGTGGCGTACAGGCTTAGTTGCTCCGAGGCATGTGGAACTTTCCTGGACCAGGGATCAAACCCGTATCCCCTGCACTGGCAGACGGATTCCTATTCACTGTATCGCCAGGAAAGTCCCTTAATGTCTTTTTTATTATTTATTTATTTTTTGACTGATGATTGCTTTACAATATTGGTTTGATTTCTGTTATACATCAACATGAATCAACCATAGGGGTATTCCCTCCCTCTCGAACCTTCCTCCTAGCTCCTGCCCATTCCCACCTCTCTAGGTGGTTACAGAGCCCCAGTGAGCTCACTGCAAATTCCCATCGGCTCTCTATTTATATGTGTTAGTGCATCTGCGTCCATGCTACTCTCTCCATCTCTCTCACCCTCTCTCTTCTCCTCCACCCTCCTCCATAGTCTGTGTCTCCACCGCTGCTCTGCAAACAGGTCCATCAGTACCATCCTTCTAGATTCCATATATATGCATTAATATACAGTATTTGTTTTTCTCTTTCAGACTTACTTCACTCTGCAGAGTAGGCTCTAGTTTCCCACCTCGTTAGAACTGACTCAAATGTGCTCCTTTTTATGACCGAGTAGTATTCCATTGTGTATATGTACCAAAGCTTCCTTATCCATTCATCTGTTGATGGACATCTAGGTTGCTTCCGTGTCTTGGCTATTGTAAAGAGTGCTGCAATGAACACTGGAGTACATGTGTCTTTTTCAGCTTTGCCTTCTTCAGGGTATGTGTCTAGAAGTGGTACTGCTGGATCACATGGTGGCTTTATTCCTAGTTTTTATAGGAGTTGCCATACTTGTTTCCCGCAGTTTCTGTATCAACTTACATTCCCAGCAGCAGTGTACTTTGATGTCTCTTTTTAAAGTAAAATTTTGTTTTTGTTTTGGCCCTCATACTTCATACTCTTTTTGACTTTTAGTACAAGAGTAGGAACATATTAATCATGAATTAAAAACATATACAAAAAGCTACTGACTGAATTGAAATATGGATTGAAATGACAGCATTAGAGAGCACGTGTACTGAAGGCTTTCATTCTCAATACACTAAAAATAATGAAATGTTCATAGCAGCCTTAATTTTTATGTCACTTTCGAGTCAATATTCAGGATAATTGTGTTTATTTTCCTAAGATACCCTTTTTTAAAATGCTCAAGTATACCAAAATATAATTTGCAATGTATCAAAATAAAGATATAGAATAAACTTGGCAGGAAAGCAAATTTCTCTACCTCAAATTATGTTTGCTTACTACTCTAGATAAACTGGCTCCCCACTGTCTTTTCAAATACCATTATTATTGCTTCAGTGCTCAAGCTGCCTAAAATGTCTGCCTGCCCTCCTCCTGGTCAAATTCTGCCCAGCTTTCAAGATCTAACTCGAACCTCCTCTTTCCAGTGAAAACTTCCACGCGACCTCTCCTCTTCCTGGCAGCCTCCAGCACTTCTTTGAACCGCATGTCCTGACGCCTGATCACTCTCTACCATACCACCCCTTAGGAGTCTTCCCAACTAGAATGTGAATATCTTGGTGGCTAGGCCACAGCCTTCTTTTCTAATCCCCATGACTCCTAGTACCTCTCTGGGCCCATGCCAGACGGTTGAACAAAATCTTTTTTCAAAACAAAAACAGCTTTATATTTTTTTAATGATGATAGCTAATGTTGATTGTGTTTCAGGTATTGTTTTTGTTGTTTGTTTCGGCCACACCATGCGACTGGCGGGATCCTAGTTCCCTGACCAGGGCTCAAACCTGTGCCCCCTGCAGTGGAAGTGTGGAGTCTTAACTGCTGGACTGCCAGGGAAGTCCCCCCAAAAGCTTTATTTTTACTGTGATTATAAAAATGTTACACAGTCATTATAAAAACTCAAAACAATATAAAAATATGTGGGAAAAAAAAAGTAAAATCCTAGCACTGAAAGAAAACCAGTAATAACATTTTGGTAAGTTCAGGTCAGTCGCTCAGTCATGTCTGACTTTTTGTGACCCCATGAGTCACAGCACGCCAGGCCTCTCTGTCCATCACCAACTCCCAGAGTTCACTCACACTCACATCCATCGAGTCCGTGATGCCATCCAGCCATCTCATCCTCTGTCGTCCCCTTCTCTTCCTGCCCCCAATCCCTCCCAGCATCAGTCTTTTCCAGTGAGTCAACTCTTCGCATGAGGTGGCCAAAGTACTGGAGTTTCAGCTTTAGCATCATTCCTTCCAAAGAAATCCCAGGGCTGATCTCCTTCAGAATGGACTGGTTGGATCTCCTTGCAGTCCAAGGGACTCTCAAGAGTCTTCTCCAACACCACAGCTCAAAAGCATCAATTCTTCGGTGCTCAGCTTTCTTCACAGTCCAACTCTCACATCCATACATGATCACTGGAAAAACCATAGCCTTGACTAGATGGACCTTTGCTGGCAAAGTAATGTCTCTGCTTTTAAATGTGCTATCTAGGTAAACCTCTTTCCAAATATTTTTGTATGCATATAAATACATACAGACATAAAATATATATAAATGGTATTATACCATTCTGCTGTTCTGCCACCTGAGAAAATAAATGTAGATTTTCAGAGTCTTCCTAAAATTGTATTACTTCCTTGTCTATCACTGCTTCCCAAAGTTAATTTTATTTTAAAAACAGAAACATGCTTCCAAGGAATTATTGGCCAACTTACATGACAAATAAGGTTTTGGACACTGGGATTATATATTTTTCAAGTTGCTAATTCTTTTGTTATCAGACCCATTTTGATTATAACTTGAGTTAACGTCATTTATTTGTTCATATTTTAAAAGATATTAGACACCTGGTAAACATTTTCGTGGACTTACCCATTAATCTTCATATGGTTTGTTACACATCTTTCATGAGGTTTCAATTAGTTAAGTATATTCTTATATTCCTCCTGCAAGCAACATAGATGGTGATAAATGTTCTCTTGTATCGCTTCTGTCTCACTTATACAGCCTCTTAGCAATAAAATACCTTTAAATGAGAGCGGTGATGGCAAACCCTACTTTGTATAACTTGTTCACATGTAGTCTATCAACACTGGGTTTTTGAGAAAGGACAATTTAAAGCTTGAAAGACCCTTCTTGGTCCTGTGTATCTAGAAAAAGAGCACACAGCCCATGGGGTTTCTTCTCATCAATCTCCACGCCAGATGAGAATTTCCCAAACTGTTTTTCAAATCAGGGCAAGGGGGAAAGAGCAGGGCAGGGAATCCTTGGCTGCAACAGCCAGCTCCAAAGAATTCAGTGTGCTGGGAACCACAGCCAAGTGGGTGCGACTGCCTGCGCCCTTGCAGCAGAGCCAGAGAACAAAGATGAAGGGTGAGGAAATTAAAGAGATTCTTAAAGTGACTTCCCAGGACTCGCAGGCCAGCCACACCCAGTCCCTTCATCTTGGTAAATAACTCTGCAAAGCGGCAGAAGTCTTTAGCTGAGTCCCTGCAGGAACCTCTCCCACAGAGTGGGGGATTTCTTCCTCTTTGCTGCTACTTGCAACTTCCCAGACCCACGCTTGCCTGCAGGCGAAGTGTGTGCTTTCCCCAAGTCACGGCATGTTTATCAGAAGATGAACAAACAAACAGCAAATAGCTCTTGGAGGGTTTTCCCTATTTCCTGGCAGCAGAAGGAGAGCAGCTGTTGTATGGTTAAACTGGGGATTTGGCCTTTTTAATGCAGTTTTTAAAGTTTTTAGTAAAAATCCTACTTTCTGTCTATCTCTGATGGTTAAATTGAAATTTGACGTCTTCCAAGATGGGCTTACTGGAAAGGGACTATAAATAAGCCTGGCCCATGCAACCATCCAGCAGACACTCATTAATTTATTCTCCCAGCCGGTACTGAGCACCCACAACAAGCAAAGGGACTGAATGGAACTTCAGAGATAAACCATGCTGTCTCCACCCTGAAGGAAAGTAACAATGATGCTCACCACATGACACAGACAATGGGTATTGATGAACCAGTTACTATGTGCCAAGATTAATAAGGGCTTTAGTCCGTTATCTCATTTAGTTTTCACAATGGTGAAGTAGTGTATGCTCCATTTTATAGATGAGAAAACTAAGGCCTGGAAAAAGTAACTTAACCGTGGTTACACAATTGGTTACCCAATTTAAAGTCTTCTCTTGAGGGTTCCATATGGAGCTTGACATTACAGATTTACGAGCTGGAGTGAGAGGTAGGAAAGACATAAAAATTGATTTAATCTAACCCGTGTGATGTCTTAGGAAAGAGACTATATGTTTGCTAATAACTAAATATAAATATGATAGAACAAGTGTCGTAAGAGAGATCACATGCGGAGAGAAGTGAGGGCAAGGAGGGGTTGTTTTTGTTTAGTTGCTAAGTTGCGTCTGACTCTTTGCTACCCCATGGACTGTAGCCCGCCAGGCTCCTCTGTCCATGGGATTCTCCAGAGAGGATACTGGAGGGGGTTGCCATTTCCTTCTCCAAGGGATCTTCTTGAACCAGGGATCAAATGTGCATCTCCTGCATCTTTACCACTGAGCCACCAGGGAATCCCTGCAAGGAGGGGAGGATGTGAGAATCACGAAGACTTTTAAAAGATGCATGACTTGAGCTGGGTTTGCGCAGGAATGTGACAGACTTGCCAGAAAATTCTGCCCAAATAGAAAAGAAAAAACGAAGGTGTGCTGGGGAAAAGCGTAAGGAGTGTTTAGGGGAAAGTGAATGACCGTGTGTGGTGAGCGTCAGCTGTGAGTAGGAAGGTGGTGGGTGGAAAGGTTAGATCTGGTCTGGATGTAATGTAATGGGATTCACATTTCCAGGGCTGTGCTTTAGAGAGCTGTATTTATACAAGGTCTCGCAGTAGTTCTCAAGCTTCAGTGTGTATCACGATCACCTGCAGAGCTTTGAAAATGCATGGGCCCCACTAACAGTTCCAGGGCAACAGGAACTCTCACAAGCTACAGTAAAATGTGGAAAATGGTGCAATCGTTTTGGAAACCTGGGAATATGCGCTGAAGCTGAACAGACACATTCCCAGCAATTCCACTCCTAAGTACATACCTAACAGAAATCTGTGTACCAAGAGACATTCAGAAGTATGTTTAGAGCCACACTGTACTAGCTTGAAACTGAAAACCACCCAAATGCCACCAAACTGCAGAAGGGATTAAAAAAAACTGTGGTTTATATAAAATGGAATTCTGTACAACAATAAAAAAGAACAAACTGCAGCTAAATCCAACAACAAATCAGAAGTATGATGTTGAGCAAAATAAGCCAGACCCTGAAGAGTGTTCTATGTTCTATGATTCTTGCTACATAAAGTTCAAGATCAGACACATCTAGTTTATGGTGATAAATGTTATACTAGCGGTGACCTAGAGGGGATTCGTGACGAGGGGGACCTGGGAGAGACAGCTGGGGTGCTGGCAATGTTCTCTGTCTTTATCTGGAGGGATATCACATGAGTATGTTTGTTTTTAAGAACTCCATTAAGCTGTACATTTATTATTTTGCACTTTTTTCTAAATGCTGTACTGCAATAAAATTTCTTTTACTTATTTCAAAAAAGAAAAAAAAAAAAGCATAGGTCCCAAACCATAAGATTCTGATTAAATCACTCTGGGATGGGGTCTGGGCACCAGCAGTTTTTAAAAACTCTCTTAGTGAACTTGACATGCAACCTGGCTTAAAAACTGCTGATGTAGAGCAAGGACTGGAGCAAAAGAAAAAAAAGTTAAGAAATTATTTAATACTTCGCACACTTGAGTGATTTTAAGAATCACCTGAAATGCTTGTTAAAAAATAAACTCCCAGGTCCCTCCCCTGCTGACTCTGATTCAGTAGGTTGGAGACAGGATCAAGGAATCTGTCTGTTTGACAACCTCTCCGATGTGGTTAGTTAGGGCTCTAAATTAGGGTCAGGTGGCGGCAGTGGGAAGGAAGAGCAGGTTATGCCAAGCAAAATAAAACTGGAAAAGATTAAATTTTCAACACTACTTACACTTGCTTTTATACACTTCCAGCTTAAAACCCACCAAAACAACCGAATTTGAGTATGCTTTATTAAACTGACATCTTTAACCTAAGGTAGTTTTACTTTGACTCACAGTGTGTAAACTTTAATTTAGTCATTTACTTTTGTTTCTAACTGAATCATGAGAGCAAGAGATTCCAGAAGTCTCAGAGGTTCCATTTGGTTTTGGGGTAGATCTGCTGTAGAGAATGGGTTTAATAACAACCCATGGTAAAGTCTCACTTTTTAGCCTAATTAAAAAAAAAACAACTTTTAGTTGAATTCTCAAAGAACTTTCAAATTCTGCTTATGTCCTTCAAAGCATGAAATATGCAGTAACACAAGTACCATACCTCCCTCAGTAATAAGAATCATGATTTTTTAATTTTAAATAAAAGATGGAATAACTTTTTTCTCTTGAAGACAGGCAAAGTAGAATTTAAAGAAACTTTCCTCCATCTGTTAAGGCAATGAAAGAAGATAGAAAATCACATATAATTGCGATGCATTCTTAAACCTTAACTCATTTGATCACATTCTGGGCTAGGAAGTTATACACCGACCTCAGAGACTGAATGACATAAAATATATACGTGTTCATTAAGCATCAGGGAGAGAGAACTTGATGCTAATGGCAAGATCACTTGGTGAGCGTCAGAAGACTGGGAGATGTGAGCCTTCAATTTATACCTGTGTGATAGGGGGTGCGTGCAAGCAGGCTTTTTTTTTTAAAAAAAATTAATTTATTTTAATTGGAGGCTAATTACTTTACCATATTGTAGTGGTTTTTGCCACACATTGACATGAGTCAGCCATGGAAGGGGGAGACTTAAACCAGGAGACTAGAGCTTTTACAGAGACACTTGTAAGGTTCTACAGATGTTTAATATTAATACTTTCCTTGTTAAAAAATATGCCTTTATTTAAAATTTATAAGAAAAACAAAATGCACACCGAATGGGTGAGTAGTGACTTTTCAGATACGGGCCCCACCAACCTGCGCTCTCAAGTTAAATCCTCCTGGAGCTTCTCCATAAACCTGTGTGTAAATGGCACACTGGCAGATGCGCCACTGAGGGGGAAGCTTTTCATCTGCTCTGGTCTTTTCCTTTTCTTTTCAACCCAGGACTGCATTAGTATAAAGGCTATGATTACATAAAATCTTCAGTTCCACTGGATCAGAGTACAGATGTCCCCACCCTCTCCTCGTTCCTATACGATGCGGTCCCGGAACCAAACGAAGTAGACCTATTGCTCCGTAACACGGCTTGATGGGGAAGGCGACGGCGCCCACTCCAGCGCTCTTGCCTGGAGAATCCCAGGGAGGGACGGGGGAGCTGGCGGGCTGCCGTCCATCGCGTCAGGAAGAGTCGGACACGACTGAGCGACCTCACTTTCACTTTCCACTTTCACGCGTCGGAGAAGGAAAGGGCAACCCACTCGTGTTCTCTCCTGGAGAATCCCAGGGAGGGACGGGGGAGCCTGGTGGGCTGCCGTCTATGGGGTCGCACAGAGTCGGACACGACTGAGGCGACTTAGCAAAAACAACAACATAGCTTGATAACTATAAAACAGAAGTCTTTAAACGTTAACATGCTAACAAATAAAGTGCGATAGATGTAGTCATTTTTGTATCGGGACTGGAAAAGGAGGATCAGAAAAAAACTTAAAGCATAGTGGATCACAGGAAACCCAGGCCCTACAGCGTCATCGGATGCTGTGTGGATAAGCACTAGTAGTTAACATTATGCAGGCAGTTTTCAAAACTCTATTGGATAATGCACAAATCAATACATATTATTAATTTTATTAGGGTGAGCCTTTTAAATTAGACCTTTCAGAGTTATCTGTAGATGTATCAGTAGTGATACTGGAATTTATTCTTTTGCACTAAAGTTTTTCTGACTGATATAAGTTGTTGAAATAATAAGTCAAATAAAATAAAAAATTACTCCTATTTCAGCCTTATGTATATCCATTAAAGTTTATCAACTTGGAAATATTACTAGTATTTTAAATAAACTGAATAGCACAATTTACGTTTACAAGACTAATATACTTACAACCTCATTAGTGGTTGTAATGAGATAAAACATTAGTGATGAATCAAAACAGGATTTGGCTTCAACACGCAAAATAAAATTAATTTTTCTGTCTAGAAATTGTGAGTAGAAAGATGGCTTCTGTATTAGTCTGCTCAGGCTGCTGTAACAAAATACCATAGAGTGGGTGACTTAAACAACAGAAATTTTTGTTCTCACAGTTGAGGAGACTAGAAGTCTAAGACCGAGGAGCCAGCAGGGTCAGTTCTAGTGAGGAATCAGTCCTTGGTTGTAAAAGGCCATTTTCTCACTGTTCCTTACACAGGAGAGAGAGGCCCGGCTCTCAGCTGTCTCTTCCTACAATCATGCTAACCCTACTAGAGAAGAGCTCTACCCTAATGACCTCACTGGATCTTAATGACATCCTGACAGCCCCTGCCTCCAAACACAGTCATACCGGGGCTTAGCGCTTCAACATATCAATCTGGGCGGACACAATTCAGTCCACAGCAGCCCCTGAGGTATCTGATCTTTTACGAAATAACACTATTGGACGACTCGTATGAGATATTATGCAGCTGCTAAGTTGCTTCAGTCGTGTCCGACTCTGTGCAACCCCAGAGACGGCAGCCCACCAGGCTCCCCCGTCCCTGGGATTCTCCAGGCGAGAGCACTGGAGTGGTTGCCATTTCCTTCTCCAATGCATGAAAGTGAAAAGTGAAAGTGAAGTCGCTCATTCGTGTCTGACTCTAGCGACCCCATGGACTGCAGCCCACCAGGCTCCTCCATCCATGGGATTTTCCAGGCAAAAGTACTGGAGTGGGGAGCCATTGCCTTTGCCGATGAGATGTTATAAGATACATTTATTTTTCTCCAAACAATACAGTTTTTAAACTAGCTGAGAAAATTGTTCATTGAGTTCTCCAAAGTGATTACTAACCAATTAGGCAAGTAAATTAGTTTTGACACAAAAATTTACTGTCACTACTTTTTTCCTTTCTGGTTGTGCTGCACAGTATTCACAACAGCCAAAGGTGGAAACAACCCAAGTGGCCAGCCACCGACAGATGAAGGAGTAAACAAAACATGAGCTCTACACAGTGGAGTATTATTCAGCCATCAACATAGATGAACGGGGAAAAGTCATGCTTAGCGGAGTAAGTCAGACACAAAGAGACAAACATTGTATGATTTCACTAATATGTGGTACCTAGAATAGTCAAACACACAGAGACAGAGAGTAAAACAATGGTTATCAGTGGCTGGAGAAGGGCAGAATGGAGAATTATTTTTTAATGGGTAAAATGTTTCATTTTGGGAAGATGCAGACAAGGAGCTGGATGCTGCTAATAGTTTTATAACAATGTGAATATAGTTAATACCACAGAACTGTAACTTAAAATGGTTAAAATGGTAAATTTTAGGTTATTTATGTTTTACCACCAAAAGAAGATTTCTCAATTTAAAAAGTGGTTAGAATAGCAAATTTTATGTTATGCATATTTTACTATAAAAAAAGAGAATATTAAAACCGCCCTAGACTTAGTTTCAAGATGAGAGGACTTCTAAGGGCCCTTCTACTTATGAAAGTTTTTGAGAGACATCATGATAACAAGGAGAAAAGAGAAAGAATCTAGCTGAGGAACAGGATCCTAACTCCGTGTTCTGAATTAAGAGTGTAACTTTACCTTTCAAGTGATTATAAAGGGACCAAGAAGTTCTAGCAATGATAGCATATTCAAATACCTACAGAGGCCAGGCAGGAAACGTAAGCAGGTGAAGCCAGGCAGCTGAGGATGGTGGTAAATCTGAGGCCACATGCCCTGTCTAAAGAGAGCAGCTGTACCTCCTCCCTGGCGAACTGTCTCTCTGTTGGAATGTGGCTGCAGTATTGGAAGGACTTTCCATTTTTAAGTGAAACTGAATCGAGACTTTTTTGTTAAATGTTGGCATCTAATTAAAAATACATATTTTTTAACACAGCAGACCAAAGGAAACATATCTGCAGGCCAAGGCACGTATAGTCAGCTGACCACTAGTTTGTGGTCTCTTTCAAAGCATAAAGGCTGGACCAGAATACAAAAGAAGGGAAGGAAGTATCGCCAACCAGACCCTCACCAACATTTAAAGTTGGCTTACAGTTCATGACATAAATCTTCCTAATCCTTGTTTAAAAGCACCAGTGGGCATTGAATATTATTTTAATTAGGTGTCCTTTAAAATAGTCTAGTTTTTGGATTTCCCTGGTGGCTTGGTGGTAAAGAATCTGACTGCCCCTGCAGGAGACACGGGTTCGATCCCTGGTCCAGGAAGAACCCACATGCCACGGAGCAGGCAAGCCGCAGCTCCTGAGCCTGTGCCCTGGAGCTGGGAGCAGCAACTGCTGAGCCCACGTGCCGCAACTACTGATGCCCGGGCACCTAGAGCCCGTGCTCTGCAACGAGAGAAGCCACCCCAGCAAGAAGCCCGAACCTCACAGCTAGAGGGAAGCCCCTGCTCTCTGCGGCTAGAGAAAACCTGTGCACAGCAACCAGGACCCAGCATGGTCAAGAATAAACAAACATAGGACATTATAATACAGTGGAGCTTTGAATGGGTTCAGTTGCCGCTGGGGCACTTTGAACATGATGTTTTAGTGTGTGGCATATATCAGATGGTCAATAAGTAGCAGCTACTGTTATTTTAAACCGTCTCCTATACAATATTGAAAAGTTAGATATGAAAAGCAGATACTTGAAGCCAACCCTCCCCCCTAATAAAAGGGGTGATAATGTAAACCATTCAATACTCTATCCTCTGTCTAGTGACTGGGAAATGGTGAACCTTCATGGTAAATAACAAATTACTTACATATGTTAGGTGTCAGGAACAGCCTCATAAAGGTGACAGTAAGAGAAATGTACATTAAGTAAAGGATCATGCAAAAAGTATTTAGTCAGAAGCGATAATACATGATGACTAAAAAATTACAGGATGATTTGAAAAGAGTAATGAAGTTATCTAATTCCGATGAGGAAGGGTCACAGAGAAGCCCCCTTTAAGGAGCCGACCTTTAAACTAAGACCTAAAAGGATAAAGAGAGGTCAGCGACCTAAGCGGGCTGGGGAGGCTTGGGTGGGAGAGGAGCTGGTGACAGAAGCATTCCAGAAATGCTTCTGTGCCGAGAGTGACGGCCCCAGATGACCAGAGCAGCGAAGAGGGGAAAGCAAATAGAGGAACAGATGAGAGTCACTGGAGGGAGAGAGGCGACAGACTCCAGGCGACACCAGTGTTCTCTCTGGAGAAAAGATTCTGAAGGAAGTAAAAATGAGAAAAGGAGAGAAAGTTAGGAACAGAGAAGAAATAAGTAAAATGGGAGTGAGGAAACAGGAACTTGAGGTTGAAGAAATTATTTCCTGGCTGACTCGGGCTCCTGGGGAAAATGACGAGAGGGGAAGAAACTGGTGGGAGCAAGGGGAGAGAATGGGCGAGGGGAGACCTCAGAGTGAAGAGGTCGCACTTCACTTTGTGTTTGTTTACAAAATTACAAAAGCAGCAAATGCTCTTTAATATTTCAAACAAGACAGCCACCCCACTCCTGCAGTAAGCACCGTTAATCCCCACAGAATGGCTCTTTAGTGGTGAGGATGAGGATTAGTGACATGCATAATCAAGTGGAAGTTTGATGCAATTACACAGAGAAGTCAGACCAAAAGCTTCATCTCAGCCTAAAACGTCTGCGTGTTCACTGGAGATCACTAAACCCACCATACCATTCGATATTTTAGGGGGAAAGTAACAGGTTTTTATCATATGGTCATCAAGACCTACTGCAATCCCCCGATTCTGGGAAAGTGAACTCCTTTTATAAAAGCAGGGATTTTTTTTTTTGTCCCCCCCAATCTCTGATTGGGCTTCCCTTGTGGCTCAGGTGGCCAAGAATCCGCCTGCAATGCGGGAGACCTGGGTTCGATCCCTGGGTTGGGAAGATCCCCTGGAGAAAGGAAAGGCTACCCACTCCGGTATTGTGGCCTGGAGAATTCCATGGACTATATATATTCCATGGCATCACAAAGAGTCGGACACAGCTGAGCGATTTTCACGTTCACTTTCAATCTCTGATTATCATACCACAGACTCCATGAGAGCAAGAATTTCTGTCTCATCCCATGCACCGCTGATCACTGTTTAGTTGCTAAGTTACGTCTTTTGCGACTCCAGGGACTGTAGCCTGCCATACATAATTTTTTTTAGTGAATAAATACACCTAGATAATGAAGACAAAGCCTCAGCAAATCCAGAGTAAAACCTAACAGGTGAAAGGGAAAATGAAAGGAAGAAAGGAGAGGAGGGATGAAACTGGAAAAATCTCAGCTTCTGGCATCATTTTCGCCTCTTCTCTCCTGTGCCCTGCACTCACAGTAAACCTGCAAGTCCTGGCAAACCAACTCCTTAAATAACTTTTCATCTCCACAGCCACTTCCCATTGATTACAATCATCTCCTATCTGGTCTCTGGCTTCAGTCTCACTATCTACCTTCCATTCTGTTTTCCATGCTTGTGCCAGTCTCAGAAGTGAAAATATCACACGAACCAATAGAGTCCTACCAAGTTTAGGAGAGAGCATGAACTTCAGAGGACACAGAGCGCTTAGATACTGGGGGTAGCACATGTTCAGTCTAACAGAGTTGTTAAGAACGTGGCCTTGGTGAATGAAATTATGCCAGTGGCAGGAACATGGATGGACCTGGAGATGATCGCAGTGAGGGAAGTCAGCCAGAAAAGGGAAAAGCAAATGCCATATGATATCACTTATATGTGGAATCTCAAATCTGACACAAACGAACTTATTTATGGAACAGACTCACAGACACAGAAAACAAACTTCTGGTTATCAAAGGGGAAAGGGAGTGGGAGAGGGATAGATTAGAAGTCTGGGATTAGTAGGTATAAACAACTGTACATAAAACAGATAAACAAGATCCTATTGTATAGAACAGGGAACTGTATTCAATATCTTGTAACAAAGATAAAAGAAACACAATGGAAGACAGTATGTATATACGTATAACTGAATCTCTTCGCTGTACATCAGAAATTAAGGCAACACTGTAAATCAACTACAATTCAATTAAAAAATAATGTGGCCTTTGTGAAGGCTTAAGTGTGAATATGAGCTGTGCTACTTACAAACCGTATAGCCTGTGCACGTCACTTACCTTCTCTCAGTTTCTTCAGGAGAAACGGGATAATAATCACACTAACTCAAGTTTGTTGTGTGAATGAAATAAATGAATATGTGAACAGAATTTCTGTTCAGTGGCTGGCACAATAAGCATTCAGCATCATTTTCTGTTGCCACATAGTACTTCTTACCATTTCCCAAAGGAACCATGGTGTTTCGTGTTATATCTGCAAAACTGCGAGAGTTTTCTGTTTCGAATGTACTCCTTTGCTCAATAGCCTTCTACTATTCCAGGATCCAGCCTCATTCTCTTTACTTCTTTACAGCTTCTCCAGCTTCTGCAGGAAGCTTCTGCAGCTCCTCTAGCTTCTGCAGGAAGGACTATTTCTCTCCTGTGCAGTCACTGACTCTTACAGACTTCACTGATCACTTACGCTGCATGGAGACTACTTCCAGGCTACTCCGTTTCTTCTCCCGGAAAGCGAACTCCTTGAGGGCAAGCATTGCCATTTACTTATCTGTATTTCCAGCGTCTTACACACCCTCCAGCAGAGAACACCTTTACATTAAAAACACAATACTGTCTCTAGTCAGTTTTCTCTGGCTTCTTCAGCATTCCTTGATCACACACTTTTAGGTGTGTGACCTAGACCAGTTATTTAAATTTCAAAAATCTCAGCTTCGTTTTATGTGCAGAGGAGATAATGAAAGTATCTACCTAATACATAGGATTAAAATATGAGATACATCTACTTAATATTAACTTATTATTATCAATATTTTAATTTCTGATACTGTATTTTATATGTCTAGAAATTCCATTTAGATCTTCCTAATATCTTTCATTTATCTCCTAATCGTATTCATGTTTTCCTTTACATACTTGAGTACATCTGTATGACCTAACTGTTTAAAGGTCCTAGGTAGCTAGCCCCCATCTCTGTCGTTTCTGAGCCCGTGTTTCTACTGATCTATTTTTTCTCCCGGGTATGCGTCATATCTTCCGGCTTCCTGTACTTTTTAGTTGGATGCCAGACTTTGTGAATTTTATGTTGCAGAGTGCTGGATTTTGTTGAATTCCTTTAAGGAATATCGAATTTTGTTTTGGTGTGCAGTTATTTACAGATCAGCCTGGTGCTTACTTAAGTGGCTGAGGACTCAATCCAGTGCCCTGTGTGGTTTGAGGTTTCTCCACTCCAACTGGTAGAAGTGTGAACTAGCCTTGTGAACACGCCAGGAATCGCCTTGCCTACTGTTTTCCTGCCGGTCTTTTTCCAACCCACACATGTGCACAGTTTGTAGCCAAAGACTCGAATACCTCCTTGCAGTTCTCTGGAGCTAAGCGAGCAACGGACTCCTCTCCAGTGCTTGGCCCTGCGAATACTGGCCGCCGTGGCCTCCCTAAACCCCAGCCCTCGTCTCGTCAACTCAGTAAGACCCTCATGATCTCCCTGTACTGGCACTTGGCGACTGTCTCTCAGAGACCACAGTTCCACATTGATTGTTGGTCCAGTGTCTGAAACAGTTGTTACAGACATTTTGTCTGATTTTCTAGTTGTTTATAGCAGGAGGACACTTCCTTTAGCATCATTATTTTATTAAATAAAAGATATATATTCCTTGGTAAAAGCACAAAGCTCAAAACTAAATTCTCATAAAGTGTGAAAATCAACTGTGGACAAAAGCTCTTTGACCCAATATCCCTAAACAGAAGTAAAGGTTTACTTCAGGGGAATTTCAGTCTTTGCCAGACGTGGAAAATTTAGATTAATCTTTCTGTACTGAAATAAATACCGAAGTGAGAAGTCAAATTTTAAAGGCTCATTACATTTGAGTAGATCTTTTTGCTTCCAAGAGTCTAAAGTTGTCTAGATAGCAAGAGATTCACTACAGTTTTCATGAGGTTATTTGACATCCAAACAGAGGGAAATGAGAACCATTCAGTACTCAGTCATGCAGGAAGGACACTGCATCTCTGTACTTGCTAAAACCTGGGACGAAACTTTTCTTGCCAGAAGGGGTCAGGTCCTTACTTTTCTACAGGTGGCTTCACTGTTAGATATGTGAGGCTGGAACTCTGCGCTTCTCTTGCTACCTCCCAGAAGAGTTAGTTTCCTCTCAATGGTGCTAAAATATGTACATGATGTTCTAAGGAAGTTATCTGCAGGAGAACAATATAATAGCAGCTCCACTGAGTAGGCGTCTGGCACTTGGCATTCTGATTGAAAAAATGGGGCTTAATAAACACTTCCCTTTGGAACCATGCCTCTGAGTGTTTTTGCTCATTCTGGATTGAAAACTGGGGACTGACACATTCTGGGACAGAATGATGTTCTACGATTTCCTGGAAGAAACTGAGAATATATTAAAACTATTTAACCAAAGACCTGACATAAATGCTGTCTTTGGTGTTTAAGAAATCAGAGACTGATTAAGAAGCATGACAATAAATATCCAGCTTAAAATCTAGGTCCTTTTGGTAGCACAGGAGAATTAAGGAGAATCTGGGGTCGCTTCTTTTCAGCAGCTTAATGAATCATTCCTTGATGCTACTGCTGCTGCTAGGTCGCTTCAGTCATGTGCAACCCCAGAGACGGCAGCCCACCAGGCACCTCTGTCCCTGAGATTCTCTAGGGAAGAATACTGGAGTGGGTTGCCATTTCCTTCTCCAAATTTCTTGGTGGCTCAGTGGTAAACAAATCTGCCTGCAATGCTGGAGACTTGGGTTTGATCCCTGGGTCGAGAAGATCCCCTGGAGGAGGAAATGGCAACCTATTCCAGTATTCTTGCCTGGAGAATCCCATGGACAGAGGAGCCTGGTGTGCTACAGTCTCTGGGGTCCCAAAGAGTTGGACACGACTGAAGCAACTGAGCATGCACACACACAAAAAATACAAAGAAAAGGACACCTGTTTATAGTCCACTGCTCCATGGATCCATAAATCATGAGAAGAATTAAGGATATCTGAGGACTCTTTTCCATAGTTATCTTCATGTGCTATTTCACAAACCAACTCTAGCTATACGTACCATTCTTCAATATAGTGAGTATTCAATATATATTTGCTGACTAGTTAAGGGACAGAGAAAGGATTAGGAAAGATAGGTTCTGGAAAGATAGGAAAGATGAAATAGTACAAAATTCACCGATACACTCATAGCTCCCAGCTTATGTGGAGATCAATGAGATAGTGTTTCTGAGCTAGTTCACTTAAAATTTCATTCACGTTGATTTTTGCCTACTGGTCATTTGTAAAGAAGATGATGCTATTCTCAGTACACTGGCATGAGAGTGTAATTGAGATGGATGGTCTCTAGAGTTACATGTCAGCAGTAGAAATAGAGGTCCCCTGGTGGCTTAGATGGTAAAGCGTCTGTCTATCAATGCGGGAGACCTGGGTTCGATCCCTGGGTCGGGAAGATTCTCTGGAGAAGGGAATGGCAACCCACTCCAGTACTCTTGCCTAGAAAATCCCATGGATGGAGAAGCCTGGTGCAGGCTACTGTCCATGGGGTCACAAAGAGTACCAGTAGAAATGGAGTGCCAGTAAATCTGAGTTCTATTTCTATCTTTGCTACTATGAAATCCTTTTGCAATTTACACAATTTCGCACTTTATAAAATGGGCACAATAATATCTGCCTTATCTATTTCTTAGGATAGTGAAAGGATCTAAGAAGAAAACAGGCAGAAAGAGTTTTAGCAAAAAAGTTTCGGTGTCTATATATAAAATAGCAATAACATCAATTAGATCAGGGTAGGAAATCTTGCAAATTCAATAAAAGCAGGGAGCATACCTATTCACTTACTATAACCCCAGAGCCAGGCACATGGCAAGTTTACCAGAAATACTTGTTGAATGAATGAGGAAATTATTTTGGCCTTCCTCTCTACTTTAAGTTAGCATTCCTATAGAAACTATCTTAAAGGCATTCAATACTTATTTGGAAAAGCACATAATATGAAAACAGGCCCTTGAAAACAGATGTGAACAAAGGTTTTGATATAGTCTAGATCTGAAAAGTTTAGAGTAATTAAATCTATTTTAGTAGTCTAAATGTAAGAATCTAATCTAGTGTCATTTTTAAAAAAGAAGCTCTCACTAAAGGTCTTTCACACTTCACCTCACCAAAGTAAGGTCTCAATCAATATAAGACATTTTTGATCAGCATTTTTCTTAATATTTTCCTTGGGTTATAATCAAAAGATGCAGAACCAACAACATGCAAATTGATCTTAAGTTTCATTTGTTGTAAAATAGGAATTACAGTATCTACCAGAGAGAGACGCTGTGAAGATTAAATGAATTACTGCACATAAAGCTACACTTGGATCTTAACAGGCATCGTCAGTGATGGTGATAGTATTACTGACGGCAGTGTCTCTGATACAGACGGATAGCTCCTTAAAAGGAATGTGTTCCGAGAGTCTTGAAGAGCATGCACTAAAACAGTATTTATGCTGAGCAAAGAGAAGGAAGTTTAGAGGGAATAAAGGAAGGCTAGAAAAGAAATCAGGAAGACTTACCACCATTTTTGCCTACAGTTCGGAAGCATCTCCAGAAGGCCCGTAGGAATGATGCCCTGTTGTGAGGGGTGGCTTGGATGAAGCTGAATTCCCGGAAAAGAATATGAGTTCCTTGACATACACTGTTAAAACTGCAAAGAGAAAAAGCAAAAAATCATCACTGGATGGATAGTTACAGAAGACTGGAATTAGAATAAAAAGTCAAAAAGATATAGAACAACTGCTTGGAGAAAAATCTTTTCTCCAACAAAACTCTGTACTGCAGCTTAGATCACGTCGCTCTATGAGGAATTCTCTTCACATAACTATATCTCTTTGGAAACTCTTGGAGTCCAGTTCCTCTGAATGCTACCTCATATGTGTGTGTATGTGTGTGTGTTTGCGTTTGTGTATACACACTAAGGAAGCTTTAATCAGTTGTTGGAACATCTCGTATAGAGGGAAATCTTTGTCTTCAGCTGGATGATACTGGCACTCATATCCTCTTGGAGAATACTTCTCCCTCTACCCCATCTGAAATTATGTTTCCTGGCCTGGCGTGCTGCGATTCATGGGGTCGCAGAGAGTCGGACACGACTGAGCGACTGAACTGAACTAAAGACATTCTTTTTATCTTCTCTCTGGCCTCTATCTGGAGAAAGAAATGGCAATCCACTCCAGTATTCTTGCCTGGGAAATCGCATGGACAGAGGAGCCTGGTGGGTTACATCTTATGGGGCTGCAAAAGAGTGGGACACGACTGAGTGGCCAAGTAACTGACCTATATGAGGTGCCTGAAGAACAGTACGGCTTATGGAAACACAACTGGATCATCTGTTCCAGTTTGGGGGTGGCGTTGTACCTCTCTGACAATAACCTTAGAGGAAAGTCCACATGCCAAAGATATAAAAAGTTCCAGACAGACACTAAAGGCAAATAAGGAAAACAAGGGTAGAAAGTGGCCCCTGAACGGGAGTATGAAGCAAAGCCCCAGGGCCCAAGTGAGTCATTGCTTAAGCTGGGCTGGGGAAGGGGAAAAATACCCTCCACTGCCTTTGGGTTCTTCTGCCAAAGAAATAAAGGCTGTAGAGCCTGGCGTAATCTAAAAATGGAAAATCCACCAAAGAATAGGCAATTATCCAGTAATCATCACTACCAAAGACAGGCTTCTGGTTCCAGAAAACTCCTAAAGTCCCTGACAAATAAATCATGAGTGGAAAATATGTTAATCTTTGTAGAGAAGCAGACATTAAGCTGAAGATGGCAAGCAGTAGAGGGATAGTGGTGATTCCAAATGCCACTTTTCATTTGTTTGTTTAAAGGGGGAAAATATTCTGAGTCTCCGAACTGAACAGGAAAAAAATGTCAGGAGCCATCTAATCCATTTTCCTTTTCCCTGACCAAGTTTAGAGGGAAGTGTCTAATCTGTCTTTAACATGGAGCATATTATCACTTGGGATAAAATTAGCCTCTTTCTGTTAATGCTAACAACACTGTATGAAAAAGAAAATTACATGCCCTTCTTTCCTTATGGAAAACGAGCCTAGAAATCTTACTTCTAAGGTATTATGAGGAAGTATGAGGACAACATCTGGCAAAAAATTAGAAGATAGATTTTTAAAAAGCAATGAAAGTGTTAACCTAATTATGCAGTTTGCAGTGCTGTTGTCTTGAGTGAAGGAAAGTGAAAAATAAAGCAAATGAGCTGTTACAGGTAAATGGAGTAGGCCACATTTCCAGCAAATGAAGTCTAGCAAATGATAACATTTTAGCTCAAATTTATGAAGCTACCCAGCAAAGAATTAGTCCCAAAGTTTCCTCCTCACCCCTCAAGGGAGACAAGCTGGTGTCTAGGTCATGGTCTAGGCTAAAATGGAACTAATACAAGTGAAATTCTATTCTTCATGTAGCTTTTAAAAAATAGCTTTTTTAAAACTAGGGAGTAATTTACGCATTGAAGACTCTAGCTGAGCCTCATTTACAGATGAATACAAATATACACAAGAATTTATAAAATAGGAATTTTATACAACAGGGCAAGTCGGATAATATTGAATATAAAGAGATTTAGAATCGTGTTTACACTACCATCTTTAGATAATTCATACCAATAAAACTCACATTTAATTAAAACTAAAAGTAAGCAGGAATTAGCGAGGCAGCTGATCAGTATGGAGATCATAATCACTACCTAAGGGGTTAACAGACAACCTTAACACAGCCAGTGAAATTCTTTTAGATAAGATGGCTGTAAAGAAAAAGCAGAAAACACAATTACTCCAAACTTCACTGTTTTTCTTCAACCTGAAATATCTTTTTCCTTCCACCCCCACCTCTTAAATTCTATCCAATCTTTTAGGACCATCTCAAATACCAGGTGCATGAAGTCTTTTCCTGACTCCACCACCACAGCCCATTTCCATCATATATCACTTGCAACTCTCTTGATGATACTCACAATTTGCTGCCTTGTTTCAAAGTGACTGGATTTATATCCTCTATTACATTCTATACAGTAATCAATTAGTTTGTACTCATCTTTGTCTCCATTACATTACCTAACATGTAGTAGATATGGCTTAAGAAAGAGAAGAAAAAAATAGATCAGGAAGAAAGTATCAGGATTTATGTTTGTAGCCAGCCATACTAGTGATACTGAAAGTCAACATTCTACGATCTTTTTAGAAGTCCAGGACTTTGGTCTGATAGCAGTGTTGTGATTCTGCAGTACCAGCGTTTTTTTCTGATTGGTATTTGCCTGGCGTATTTTTTCCATGCTCTTAATTTCAACCTTTTTGCTAATTTTAAAAAGGTAAATACTCAGATTTTGTTTTTTTTGCCCATTTTACATTCTATGTATTTTGGAGAGTTTTTAAAATAAATATTTGATTAATCTCTGCCATCTTATTTTGTCTTTTCTGTGAACTGTTATTCTTTGACTTTCCCCACCTCTTTTCCTACTCTTCGGTGTGTTAGTAAACTTTTTAAAAAACATCGCCCATCCCATTAGTTTGGAAGCTATGACAGAATCTGTAATCTTTTAGTATTTCTCTTAAATTTAGTATACATAATTAGCTAAACGTTTTTTAAATATACAGTTAATTATCTTTATCAAAACTAGGGCCAAAAAGTACACTTATTAGCACTCTTCTAATCTTTGGGTATTATTTTCTAGAATTTGAATT
>SJYQ01000749.1:121053-146499 GCA_006410935.1 Redunca redunca
CTAGAATTTGAATTCTACCTTTTTTAAATTGAAAAAGTTTTTTATTATGGTAAGATAAAAATATTAATATTTATCATTTTAACCATTGATAATACTTCTCATTTTAAACATTGTAAAGTGTACAATTCAGTGGCATTAAGCATATTCACAATCCTATGTAGCCATCGTCACTATCTATACCCCAGATTTTTTCATCATCCCTAATTAAAACTTTATATCCATTTTAAAAACTGACTTCCTGCTTCTATTCTTCTCCTAGATTCTGGTAGCCCCTATTCAACGCTCTGTCTCTGTGAATTGGCCTATTTTAGGCGCCTCATTTAAATGAAATCATACTTGGCCTTCTGTTTCTGGATCTTTCACTAAGCGTGTTTTCAAGGTCCATCCATGTTGTGGCAGACATCAAATTTCATTCCATTTTAAGGCTGAATAGTATTCTACTGCAGGTACATACCACATTTTGTCTGTCCATTCATTTGTCAATGGATACTCGGATTGTTTCTACCTTTTGACTGCTGTGGAAAACGTGGCTATGAGCTTGGGTGTATAAGTGTCTGTTCATGTCCCTGCTTTCAATTCTTTTGCATCTATGCCAAAAAGTACAACTGCTGCATCAAAGAGTAGTTCTATGTTTAATGTTTTGAGAAACCACCAAACTGTTTTCCACAATGCTAGCACCATTTTACACCCTCACCTGCAGTGCACAAGAGTTTCAGTTTCTCCATATTCTTACCAACATCAGTGATTCTACCACCTCTTTTTTAATCACCCTCTTAGCAGGTGTAAAGTGGTATCTCGCTCCGGTATTGATTTGCGCTTTCCTAATGCCTAATGATGTTGAACATCTTTTCATGTGCTTATTAGCCATCTGTATATCTTCTTTGGAGACATGGTTATTTAAGCTCTTTGTCCTTTTTTTTTGAATTGTCTTATTTTTTATTGTTGTTGAGTTGTAAGAGATCTTTACATAATCTGGATACGAATCCCTTATTAGATATGTGAGTTGCAAATATGTTCCCTCTTTCTGTAGGTTGTCTTCTTACTTTCTTGATAGTATCTTTGATGTATAAAAGCTTTTAATTTTGGTGAAGTCTGATTTATCTATTTTTTCTTTTGCTCTCTGTGTTTTTGGTGTCATAGCCTTGAAACCATTGCCAAATTCAATGTCAGGATGATATTGGATTGTTTTCTTCTAAGAGTTTCATGGTTTTAGCTCTTAAGTTTAGATCCTTGGTGAATCTTGAGTTAATTAATCCAAAACACGTTTTCTACCTGCATAAAAATGCACGTTCTCATTAATTTGTCACTGTAGTTAACTAAACTGAAATGTTCTTTAATAGTCATGAATCTTGAGAACAAATTAGTGGTTACTAGAGGGGAGAGGCAGAGAAGGCAATGGCACCCCACTCCAATACTCTTGCCTGGAAAATCCCATGGACGGAGGAGCCTGGTAGGCTGCAGGCCATGGGGTCGCTAACAGTTGGACAAGACTGAGCGACTTCACTTTCACTTTTCACTTTCATGCACTAGAGAAGGAAATGGCAACCCACTCCAGTGATCTTGCCTGGAGAATCCCAGGGATGGGGGAGCCTGGTGGGCTGCTGTCTATGGGGTCACACAGAGTCGGACACAACTGAAGCGACTTTAGCAGCAGCAGCAGCACAGGGGAGAGAGGTAGAGGGAGGGGTAAAATAAATTGATAGGATTCAGACGTATAACTACAAGGTATAAAGTAAATAAGTTATAAGAACAATAATACATTCCCTGTGCAGTGTACAGCACAGGGAATATAGTCAATATTTTACAATAACTTTGTATGAAGTATCCTCTATAAAAATATTGAATTATTATGCTGTACATATGAAACTACTAAAATATTGTAGGTCACCTATACTTTAATAAAAATTAATAAATAAATAAAATTGGATCACAAATTTTGGAAAAAAAAAAAAAAGTCCTCAAGCTTACCTGTAAAATCAAACGTAAAAGTTCCTAAAAATATCTTAAAAGGGCATGCAAAAGTATACCAGACGCCTGCCTCAAATGGAGTTCTCCAAAACCATTATTTAAACTTCATTGAGTAAATTCTTTCATTTTCTTTAAGTTTTTAGTTTTATTCCCTTGAGATCTCATTTTTTTCTACTGTGAAATAATTTCAAATTTACACACAAGGGATCCCTGAATACTCCTTCCCTTGATTACCTGAATGTGAGTATTTTACTACATTTGCTTTCACTACAACGTTCTTCCTTTCTCAGTCTCTATCACGCCCATACATACATGTACAAATATATATATGTGTGTGTATATTCCAGAACTATTCAAGAGTAACTTGTGGACATGACGTTCTTTTACCCCTAAGCACATTATGTATTTCCTAAAAAATAGGTTGTTTTCTTAAGTAACAATAGTACAATGAACAGTACAACATCATTGATGTGACACCTTGTTGTATATAATAAAACTGATATAATACTTTTATCTACTCTACAGACCTTATTAAGATTTCACCAACTGTTTCAACAATGTCTCCTTTACAGGAAGAGAGAATTCAAGACAAAACACTGCATTCAGCTGCCATGACCTTTTTAGTCTCCTTTAATCGGAAACAGTTCCTGGGTCTTTGTATTCCACGACACTGACATTTTAAGAGTACAGATTTTCCTCCAGTTTGGGTTTGTCTGATGTTTCCTCACTACTGGGTTCATGTTATACTCTTTTGGCAGGATTATCACAGAAGTGATGCTGAGTTTTCCTAGTGCCTCATATCAAGAGGCACTTGCTGTGGATTAATCTAATTACTGGTGATATTAACTTAGATTATTTAGGTAAAGCAGTGTCTGCCAGGTCCACCCACTGTAGAGTGGTGAACTCATCCTTTGTAATGAGTAAGTCTTGTGGGAAATATACTGTTACTCTTCAAACCTTCATTTACTACTTTCAGCATCTAATGACAATTCTTGCCAGAAGCAATAAAAATTATGATGGTTTTGCCAAATGGTGATTTTCTGCCTAATTACATCATTTCATCTACATTTACAAGTTTGTTTTCTATACTAAAGAATAGGTAGATGTATATATTTTTATTTCCTATTCTTTCTTATGCTAAAGTTAGCATAATACAGGTGTTCTTTTGTCCAATTCATAGGTGTATCTGATGATTTCTTTTTAAGATGTCATGAATAAAAAGTTCAGGAACTCTCTGGATCTTTGTGAATAATTTTTAATCCTAAAAGGTATAAAGCAAATTTATTAAAATGAAATTGTCTCAGGACAAATGTCTCAAATTGATTTTAAAAAGAAAAGAAATTAATTAAATTTCAGTTTTACCATTTTATTTGTTTACTATTTAATTAATTCTAGAGTAACATATCAAAAACATATAGCAGAAGCTGTTTAAAATTAATGACCTTTATAACCAGACATTTGTAAGCATGTTAAATAGTTTTGATACAATTTCATTTTCTCATTTAATAACAAAGGTTGTTTACACAGAAAAAAGTCAACAGACTTCTATTAAGTGGTATCTGTTTTCTCCAGAAAAACTAAATAAGTTCTAAGGATTCATTTATGATATCAATTTCACATAAATATCTTAATTTTGAATATTAAAAAGCAAAAGGTTAGAACTGATTTAAGTTACTTTGGTTAAGCAGTCAGTAACTCAAGGACTACCAAAGAAAGAATTAAATATAAATGTAATCATAGTAGATTTATATACATAGCCATTCACATTCTATATAAAGAAATAGTAAAGAGCAAAAGGACCAAATTAAAATATTCCACCTCATGTTCAGTGTGCCAAGAGGCAAAAGTTCAAAGCTCCTACAATACTTCACACCTTCCAGATACTCTTTGCTCTTACTCACAATGAAAACAGCCACTGAGTCTTGACCTACACAGTTAAATTGGATTGTGACAGTTCCGTCTTCTAGGCCAGTCACTTCCTTTTTTTTCTCTCTAAAATCAGGCTAGCTCATTAGAGTATATGATCTTCTGTTAGAATTGGAACTGCCTTTTGCTGTTTCGAGATAAGTTTTATTTGCAAGAAATCCTAAACAAAGAAGCAATCTATGAGAACAGATCACACCCAATTACGCAGCACAAACTGGCCACACCAAGGTGATAAATATATAAGGTGTAGATCACCCTCTGAAAAATAAATAAGATTAGAGATCCAAAATACTTTAGAAAGAATCATGATTTAAAGTAACCCTTTACTGTTTCTGGAAGCAGAAGGAAAAAAGATATTCCCCATAGAGGGAATAGAAAAGAAACCTTTTGTGGCCTATTTCCCAGTATCAAATTGGCAAGACTAACAGACTGGAGTTTTGTTCTGCAAAAAGTTGCCAAACCCTAAAGATATATTCCTGTGGCGTGATTTGGTCCCCTGAACTAACTATGCCTGTGTTTGTTCTTTCCCGCCTTATGAAATTCAGATGAAGCCTAAAGCCCTTAAATGTTTTCTTTCCATTGCTTTTCTGCTATAGAATTTTGCAATGCCAACTCATGAGAGAAGTCAGTGAAGCATGTCAGCTTGGTCTATGTTGCAGGTTAGACAACACGCTTGAGCAGAAGTTGTCTCACACCAATTTCTTTCGCATAGTGCTACAAAGAAATTTCTACACAAAAGTTGACTGCAGAATTTCTAAAAACTTCTAACTCTCTCCTGGGCTGTTATACAATATACTCACAATAGGAGAAAAATTAATGAACAATACGATTCTGTGTCCATAGGGAAATCCGACCAAGTGTGTCTTTACTGTACAGTACACGTGGAATATGGTCCTGCCCAGTTCATGCACCAGGTGAACTAGCTGCAGGGTCTCTTCTCGGTTGGGCAGGAAGATGTAAGTGTCAGCAGTATAGAAAATGGAAATCTACCGTGCTGTGGACGGGTGTCCACCATCCTCTTCATCTTCTCATTTGCAGCTATATTAGGACTAGAGTATCTGAGATCACTGGCTTCTAAACAAACAAACGAAAAAATATCCAATTGAGGAGGAAATTCAACAGGGACTAATCGATCTTCAGTCCCTGGTAAACCAACCTGTGAGACCTGAGCTGCCCTTGTGGTGGATGAGAGCCGTAATCTCTGCAAGAGCGGAACCACTGAATCAGAAGCTTATCGGTTCACTCTGAAGACTTAGCATTGGCATTTCATATCAGGATTCTTTTTTTTCCCCCTGTCTGACTGAGTAATCCTCAGTAGCAGAGTTGGTTTTCAGACCATGGTATCAGTGAGATCACATCGAACTGCATTAAAGACGGCCTCGAAGGCCCGAGAGCTGTGCACAGTTCTGCAATGGGAGGCATAAGCAGGGCCGTCTTCTTTCCTCAGTTACTTCGCCAAGTGCTCTTCTGTCACCAGACTGCAGAGAGCATCTACTTCAAGCCGTGGATTGTGCCACCCTGGGCATGTGACACCAAGGGGAAAGGAGAGTGTTTCTACACAGGGTGATCACTGAGCAAATTCTCACGCTGCTTCTCTGGAAGTAAACCGCTCTCCAAGGGATCTTTGTTTCTAATTCAGTAAGACCCCCTACCGGAGTTTAAAAAAAAATGTTTCAAACTCCCTTTTCAAGTATTCCAACTTCAAAACTTATTGCTGAAGGCCTGGTTAGCTACAGTAAACTCCCAATTGCATATAAACTCCTTACTCACTTGCATTAATGGAGAAGTAAGGTGATTCGTTAACATCTGTTACTGTCTGTAGTTTTAAGTGTTAAGGAACATTACTTTTAAATGGTTGTTTACTTCATACCAGTAGAAACAGGCAAATACATGTAACTCAGGAGGGAAATCAATGCACAGAGCACCAGGAGACAATTACTAAATACATACTCTTTATAGCATGTTAGAAATTTAAACTATAAAAAGACAATGTAGCAATTTAGAAAATGCTTTTCATATATGATAAAAAACAGGAAATAAAATTGTGAGTACTTTATATTTTAGCTACATTACAGTAGGTCTACAATAAGGAAAATGATTTTAAAAAATTAAAAGGCAACTGTATTTACTCATTGTATTAGGCTTGTTGACTTCTAATTGATTTCTTTCTGTCTTCCATATATTCTGCAAGTAATGTAGTAAAGACATTTTTTAACAAGAGTTACCACAGATCTCTAGTTTTCTTTATTTCTACTTGGTCTCTAAATAGAGTTCTTGATAACAGAACTTCCAGGAGCTTGTCTAACTTCACCTGAAATTCAGAGTAATTTTGTTTTCACGGTTTCTCTGGGGAAATGTCTCCTACCCATAGAGGAAGATTTTCTGGACAGAGAATGCTCCTCTTTAGAAAGCTGCAATATTTCTGTCATGTCTTACTTCGTGCTCCATGTTATACCTCACGTATTTTCTTATGTGGCCTCTAAACCTGTTATCTGTTATTTCTGTCTCTTTGGCTCTATCTTTAAACCTCTGTATCTCTTTAATCAGCAGGCTCATCCCATCTGTACTACTTTTTTTGCTCAGTCATGTCCGACTCTTTGCAACCTGATGGACTACAGCCCACCAGGCTCCTCCATCCATGGAATTCTCCAGGCAAGAAGCCCGGAGTGGGTTGCCATTCCCTTCTCCAGGGGACCTTGCAGACCCAGGTGGCCTGCATTGCAGGCAGATTCTTTACCATCTAAGCTGCCAAGGGAAGCCCTTTTCTCTGCTACTGAAGTTAAATTTAGTGCCTCAGGTAAGGCTCTCCTTAGTCATCCTCAACACATCCTGCCATTCCTTTCTCACAGTGTGTTTACTCTCTACCTCCGGACCTCAAAACAGCTTTCATCTGTTTTACTGCCAGATAGCCCCTCCAGCACTCTCGCCTGGAAAATCCCATGGACAGAGGACTCTGGTAGGCTGCACTCCATGGGGTCGCTAAGAGTCGGACACGACTGAGCGACTTCACTTTCACTTTTCACTTTCAGGCATTGGAGAAGGAAATGGCACCCACTCCAGTGCTCTTGCCTGGAGAATCCCAGGGACGGGGGAGCCTGGTGGGCTGCCGTCTATGGGGTCGCACGGAGTCGGACACGACTGAAGCAACTTAGCAGCAGCAGCAGCAAATCATATTCTCATCTAATTTCTTGTCAGTTTTCTTCTTTAGCTTTTTCAACTCAATACTAATTTCCTTCCAGGTTTTCTCTACCCATTGCAAGTCTGAGCTTTGTATCAATACAACAGTAGACAACATTCTAAGGAATATTCTATTTTCTGCCTGCAACTATAAGGTTTTTTTCTTTATCATCTTTTTATTCTCATTAGGATCTGAAGACCCAACACTATTTTTATGGGTCCCTTAAATGTTAAAAATACTTCCCTCTACCCCATTCAAGAGCTGGAGGCATTACATTTATCAACTCTCTCAGCTCAAAGCCAGCAAGTAATTCTCAAACCGTCATCCTTTGTTCTTGTTCAAGATGATATGGATTAAGATGGAAAAAAATAAAGCTTCATAGAAATGCTTTAGTCATAGGACAAAGTCTTTCTTGGATTTGATCATCATTCAAAATGAGAATAACGTTGAGGGGAGTTGTGGCGCAGGGTTTGCTCTGTTAGAATCACATGCATCAGACTTGCAGCTGCTGATTCTGTCTTATTCGGGGTTATCATCTCGTCTCACCATGTCTTGCGTTACGTTACTACCACTATTTCCGGAGTTACCTTCTTTGTGTTATTTTTTGTTTTATCTCCAAAGTTGGTCTTACTTTTTAGAAAATAAATGCAGTTTCTTTTGGTATGTATCAGTTCAGTTCAGGTCAGTCGCTCAGTCGTGTCCGACTCTTTGCGACCCCATGAGTCGCAGCACGCCAGGCCTCCCTGTCCATCACCATCTCCCGGAGTTCACTCAGACTCACGTCCATCGAGTCCGTGATGCCATCCAGCCATCTCATCCTCGGTCGTCCCCTTCTCCTCCTGCCCCCAGTCCCTCCCAGCATCAGAGTCTTTTCCAGTGAGTCAACTCTTCGCATGAGGTGGCCAAAGTACTGGAGTTTCAGCTTTAGCATCATTCCTTCCAAAGAAATCCCAGGGTTGATTTAAAAGCTGGTAGTTGACTCATTTATACTTTTAAAATACTCATTTTCCTGACTTTAGGTAAAAGTTATTTTGTGTTCTTTTACCTTTCCAAATTCAAGTCCATTCTTTTTAATTTTTTTGCATTAGCTGGGAACTCCTAAAATGAGAGAGCTCTAGGCATACATGATTAACGCAGTCTTAGTGATTCAGTGGTCTATGATGGAAAGAAGTCGGTTTCTTCCTGATACTTTTATAAATAGCCTTTCAAATTTTCTTATAAACTTATCAGATTCCAGTATCACTTTGATTTACTTTATTTTCAACAGAGAATTTTATTTCTAAAGATACATGAGGAAAGAACTCTAGATAGTAGGTAGGGACTTACACAAAGCTTTGTAAACACATGAGAATCTAATGTGTCATTTAGTTAAAAACCTCAGAGAAAAGGGTACCACAAAGTCTCTGATGATCCTGGGATAGTTACTTCAGGAGATCTTAAAGGAAGAACATAAAAATGTAACTGGTAAAGAATCCA
Organism: Redunca redunca; assembly: GCA_006410935.1. NCBI lineage: Eukaryota > Metazoa > Chordata > Mammalia > Artiodactyla > Bovidae > Redunca > Redunca redunca. The sequence continues at coordinate 129,602 of SJYQ01000749.1, forward strand.
CCTGCAAAGTAGGAGACCTGGGTTCAATTCCTGGGTTGGGAAGATCCCCGGCAGCAGGGAAAGGCTACCCACTCCAGTGTTCTGGCCTGGAGAATTCCATGGACTGTATAGTCCAAGGGGTCGCAAAGAGCCGGACACGACCAAGTGACTTTCACTTTCACTTTCCCATTCCCCAGACACCTGTTTGTCAGGCTCGGTCTTGAATTCATTCACATTAAATTTTCTCTGTGATATATACCTTCTTAATATTGATTTATTTTATATTTTAGAACACTACCATTCTCTAATTCTTTACGTGGGATCATTTAACCAGTTACCAACCTTCTAAAACACAAAGGACATTTTCAATGCTTTTTTTGTGATTGAACATCACAAAGCAGTTATAGANTCATTCACATTAAATTTTCTCTGTGATATATACCTTCTTAATATTGATTTATTTTATATTTTAGAACACTACCATTCTCTAATTCTTTACGTGGGATCATTTAACCAGTTACCAACCTTCTAAAACACAAAGGACATTTTCAATGCTTTTTTTGTGATTGAACATCACAAAGCAGTTATAGATGACAGAACTTAATGGAAACCTTACTGGAAATCTACACTGAAACTCACTTTTCCTGCCAAACCTTTAAAGATTTATTTAAGTAAGAAATTCTTCTTCTTTTTTTGAAAAAAGAGGGACACAAACAATATCTTGAACATAAACTTGTACCTTAGGAAGTACGATATTGGCAGAATTACTATATATTCCAGCAATTTCACTTCCAGCTTTATTGTCAAAAAAACAAATGAAAGTAGTACTCAGATATTTGTACACCTGTGTTCATGGCAGTATCATTCACAATAGCCAGAAAGTGGAAGTAACCCAAGGGTCCATCGACAGGTGCATGGATAAACAAAATGTGATATCGGCATACAATGAAACATGATTTAGCCTCAAAAAGGAAGGAGATTCTGATACAAGCTACAACTTGGATGAACCTTGAGGACAGTAAGCTAAATAAAGCAAGCCAGTCACAAAAAGACAATTATTGTATGACTCTACTTATATGCGGTATCTTTTGTTGTTTAGTTGCTAAGCCTGCCTGATTCTTTTGTGACCCCAGGCACGGTAGCTCTCCGGGCTCCTTTGTTCATGAGATTTTCCAGGTAAGGATACTGGAGTGGGATGCCATTTCCTTCCGCAGGATGGCAGCATCTAGAGCAGTCATATTCATAGAGCTAGAAAGCAGAATGGTGGTTATGGGGAATAGGGGAGGAGGAAATGGGGAATTAGTGTTCAATGGCTCAAGTTTCGGTTTGGGAAGGTGAAAAAGTACTGGAGACGGATGGCGGTGATGGCTGCAAAATAACGTGAATGTACTGAATGTCACAGAAATGTAGGCTTAGAATTGTTACAATAGGAAATGTTAGTCATATATATTTTACCACAGTAAAAATAAAGAAATGAAGATACTGCTTAAGGGGATAATAATAATGTAACACAAAAGCCCAGTATGTGTATTTAGAGAATTGCTTGATGGATTGAGAAATTTAGTTATAACTAAATTCTTCAGAACCACATTTTTAGAGTGGTTCTGAAGTAAGAATGACTACAGCTTTGTTAGTGAAAGTGTGGACCAAGGATGGTGGCATCGGTGTTACATAGAAGCCTCTAAGAAGTCAGAATCTCAGACCCCATCCCAGACCTACTGAATCCCATTCCTTGTTTTAACAAGATGCCCAGGTGATTCATACACACATTAAAGTTTGAGACGCACTAGTCTGGGGCTGGAGAAGGCAATGGCAACCCACTCCAGTACTCTTGCCTGGAAAATCCCATGGGCAGAGGAGCCTGGTAGGCTGCAGTCCACGGGGTCACGAAGAGTTGTACACGACTGAGCGACTTCACTTTCACTTTTCACTTTCATGCATTGGAGAAGGAAATGGCAACCCACTCCAGTCTTCTTGCCTGGAGAATCCCAGGGACGGGGGAGCTTGGTAGGCTGCCGTCTCTGGGGTCGCACAGAGTCGGACACGACTGAAGCGACTTAGCAGCAGCAGCAGCAGCAGCAGCAGCAGTCTGGGGCACCAGAGAAGGCAACGGCACCCCACTCCAGTTCTCTTGCCTGGAAATTCCCATGGATGGAGGAGCCTGGTAGGCTGCAGTCCATGGGGCAGCGCAGAGTCAGACACGACTGAAGTGACCTCACTTTCACTTTTCACTCTGATGCATTGGAGAAGGAAATGGCAACCCACTCCAGTGTTCTTGCCTGGAGAATCCCAGGGACGGGGGAGCCTGGCAGGCTGCCGTCTCTGGGGTTGCACAAAGTTGGACACGACTGAAGTGACTTAGCAGCAGTAGCTGTCTGGGGCACACCTTATCACTTTTTAGTTGTGTGACTCGGCCCAGGTACTTAACCACTCTGTGCCTCAATTATTTTTTTATCTGTAAAATGGTAACAATAGGAATGCTTGCTATATAAGGTTGCCAAAGATTAAACGTGACAATAATGCCTGTTGTATAACGCTTGTCACATTCGGGGAACACGAGCTATAATTATTACTTTGCTGCGCTGTGCTTAGTTGCTCAGTTGTGTCTGACTCTTTGAGACCCGTGGACTGCAGCCCCCCAGGTACCTCTGTCCATGGGGATTCTCCAGGCAAGAATACTGGAGTGGGTTGCCATGCCCGCCTCCAGGGGATCTTCCCACCTCAGGGGTGGAACCCAGGTCTCCCGAATTTCAGGTGGATTCTTTATCGTCTGAGTCACCACGGAAGCTCATTACTGTTACTTTGCTTTACAGAAAATCTGTGAAAGTAGATTTCAGGGTCTTTTCTAAAAATAGTAAATTTAGGAGGGCAATATTTTCCAGAGGATATGAATGGTGCCTGGCTTTTAAGAGGTAATAGTGAAAAAAAGATATACGGGAGATAATAGTTTTGGCAAAGCACAAAGGGATGGAAGTGACTTTCTTCAAAAGACCTAATATAGTTGAGGGAAGGTGTCAAATTCGTTCACAGTGGGGGGAATTTTTCTTGTTGCAGTATGTGAGGACCAGACAAATAATATTTATAAAATATAAATGGAATGGAAGTAGCTTTTAATGACAGTATTTGAAAAATATTTTAGGGGCTCAATGGTATGCTTTTCACGTGTTGGAAATCCCCCTGAGGGATATAATCTTTCTGCTGACATATCACAAATATATTTGACTTCTGTGATAAAGGACCAGTATCTGGCCAAGGAGCAAGCTGGAAGAGGGAGGAATATTCACGAGGTGGGGAGACAAAAAGGACATCACGCAGCCCCATGGCCTGCTAGCACCTGGGCCACAATTCCCAGAAGGCGTCGCTGAGTTCCTAACCTACTTTCTCTGGCTGGAGATCTTTCCTCGTCCCAGAAAAGAATTCTGGAGACAGAGAGGATGTAAAAAAAATAATAGTTAAGAAGTGAGGTTGCTGGGCTTGCACTTTCCTAGCCGGAATCCCTTTATCTTTCCTGAGAACCCCCCAGATCTGTTTTATTCTAGGTCAGTAATTTAACACTCTCAGCTCTCAATTCAAAGCCAGTAATGACCTTACTGTGCTGAATTATTAGCCTAGGATATAGAAAGAGAGAGAGAGGGAAGGAGAGGGGGAAAAAAGAAACCCTAAAAACAACAGAAGCCTTTTGATCAGAGCACCAAACTGCAGTTCGCTGTAACTCAAGCTGCCCATTCTTATATGGCAGGAATTAAGGACTCCCCCTGCCAGGCCAGACCCTATTAAAAGACAATAGCTGTTTGAAAAGGGTAAGCAAGTTGATATGGATATAATAGGCCACATATGGGGGCCCTTTTCTACTCTGAAATAAAGCTCCTTCTAAGAGTTGTGAGCTGGGAAATCCAGTATTCAGTAAGGCAGGAGGAGGAGACAGAAGAGAAGAGAGTGCGTAGCCATGCAGAAACGCTTGAAGGTGCTTCAGGGAAAGCGGGGAGGGCTTTGGGGAGCCTGCAGAGACGTGCATCAATCACTGAGTAGAGGCTTTCAGAATGGCCAGGTGCTCTGAGGTCCCCCAGAGGTTTTTAGGACCAGTGATGACAAGGATTTGGCCGGAACTAATATAGTGGTTAGTTTCTCTAATGGGTTAACAACGGCAACAGAAAAACAAGCAGCAAACTAGTAAGCTCTCGCCAGGAATGATGCAGCCGGCAAATGTAACCTTTTCTGTCTTGTTTTAAACAACCTCTCATGTCAACATCCTAACTCCTGATGAGTACCATCCAGTGCCACTAAATGTTCTTGTTCTCTCTAGGATGATATATTAAAAAAAAAAAAAAAAAAAAGGAAAAAGCCCTGCAAAACAGAGAGAGTAAACTCCAAAAGAAATTGCCTCTTGCCTACAAACTACACACTTCCTCTGTGCAGAGAGGTAACCACAGGACATGGGACTTCTCACTCTATTAGCTAATCCATCTTGGCGCTTGTCTAGTGCCAAAACACTCTGTCCATTAATGGATGATGCTTTTCGAGGATCTTAAATCCACAACAGAATTTTCCAACCACTGTTTCAGTTATCTCTAAGATCTTGTTAGTATGTTACAAAACAAGGAAGGATTTAAGAGTGATTCAAGTTATTTAAACACATTAATCTAGTTGTTTATGACTAAATTCTGAATTCCCAAATTCCTAAGCAGAAATATCAGAAAGGTATTTTCCTTTCCTCCACCACCCTTTGCTAATTGCCAAATGAACATTTCTCCAATTCCCTTCCACTGCAATTAATGGGCTAGCCTGATGGAATTTACAAGCAAAGAAAAAACACAAGGGCTCTCTAACACTTGCTTGTTTCACTGAGCAGTCAACGGCACAAAACTGATCTTTTGCAAATTAAAGGGTTTTGCTGATTAAAGAGAAAATCTGGATTCCTAAGAAAAAAAATTCTGCCTCACCACTACACTTAAGACTCCAAAACAAACAGATGATTTTTACAAAAAGTTATTAGAGATAATTGTTTCCATAAAATATCACAATTCAAAACTACTCTCCATTACGTAGACTCATTTCAGATGGGGTCATCGTGTAAGAAGGGAGGGACAAGCAATGGAGAGCTATGAAAAGAGTAATGGGGAACATCAAACACCACTCTCATTCCCTAACTCATGCCTAAGCATATGGTGACCATATTTTCAGAAGTTCAAACTGGGACATGGAGTCTAAAAAAGTTTTTTATTTGGTGTGTGGGCCACTTCCAGGTGTGAGAAACGGTCTAAAGATTTTACATATATATAGGTGTAATGGCTATGTTTACATGCCATGCTAATTGATAACAATTAAATGTCATACCATTTGATAAATCTTTTCTAAGATTTGTTTGTTTTTGGTTGCACTGGGTCTTCGCTGCTCTGTGAGCAGGCTTTTTCTAGTTGCGCAAGGGAGGGGGGCTCCTCTTGGCTGCAGCGCACGGCTTTCGCATGGCGACGGCTTCACTTGTTGCAGAGGACGGGCTCTCGGCGCTTGCGCTTCAGTCGCTGTGGTGCATGGGCTTAGCTGCTTCATGGCATGTGGGATCTTCCCGGACCAGGAATCACACCCGTGTCCCCTGCATCGGCGTGTGAATTATCCACCACTAGACTCCCAGGGAAACCCATATCTTCATTTATTTATTTATTTGGCTGTGTTAGTTCTTAGTCGCAGCATGCAGGATCTTTAGTTGTGGCAGCTAACTCTTACTTGCAACGTATGAGTCCCTGACCAAGGACTGAACTGAGACCCTCTGCATTGGGAGGGAGTGTGTGGAGTCTTAGCCACTGGACCACCAGGGAAGTACTGATAAATATTAAAAGACATACAGCCTACATAATCTGAAAAATAGTATTTTACACAGAGCAGCATGGATAGTATAATACCACTGATACAAAACTACATGTCTGTGGCTGTACATGCCAGCAGACAGATGTTTGAAAGAACAGAGAAAATGAAGGCAAGGAAAAAATTGAAGAAGATTTCTCAGAACTGAAAGACATGAATTCCCAGACTGAAAGGATCCTTAAAAGCCCAGCACGATGAATGACTACAGATGCACGCCAAGGCTCCTCACTGCAAAAATGCAGACTCTGCCTTTTGTTGGGGGTGTGGCAAGGTCGCTCTGCAGCAGGGCGGATGGCAGGAGACACTGGTGCAGCTGTCTCTGCAAAGCAGAACCTGCCAGCTTCCCTCTGGCCTCAACAATTTTACATTCTTCCCAACTGCTCTCTGAAACCCCTAAAGTCTAATTCCATTTCAGCATCGACCCAGAAGTCTAGGATCTTGTCGTGGAAATCAAAACTAGGTCCAGATGAAGTCCCTTCAGTACAATGTCTTCGGTATGGCTCCTTGAGTCTGGTTCCCCATGGAAACACCTGTACACCAAGGAGATGAGTTATTAATACGTCCTCCCCTACATCCAGTATGTACAATGACGGTCCAGGCATAGCATAACCACAGAAGACTTCTATTCAAAAACAGAGAGGAGGGGAGGAGGTAATCATTGGTCCGTTGCAGCTCTGAAATCCATCCAGGCACAGGTCTTATTTCCTTGATTTGGGCCCAATCCTTCCCGGTAATGATTTTCTGTGGCCTTTGACTCTGTACTCTGAGCTTTTGGTTCCATCTTCTGAATCATACTTTCGTCTCCATGAAACATTGCTTCAGTTTGTAGCTGGGTGGCTTTCTTGGCTTGCTTCCTGTCCATTGAAGTCTAGGGGTCCAAAGATAAGTTTGTTATTTTGTATTATCTCTATCTTCTTGAGTCCAAACTGGTGGCACTTCCACCAATACAATTCTCTTAAAAATATGGGTTTTTCTATTACCTTAATTGGAGTTTACTTCATCAGACAAAAGCTATACACCCAAATCTCCCTGAAGTAGGCCCTATTTGGGTTTTCTTATGAGGTCTTCTGAAACCGTCTAAGAGGCTCCGAGCACCTTGAAATCGGAGGGCTTAACAAACGGTACCTCTTTAAGACCACATTTTTCTGACAGCACTCTGGATTTGATCTTTGCCCTGAAGCACTTTCTTACTTTGGGTACTTTTTGCTGGTTGGAAACACTATCCATGCTCTCTGTATTTCCTCTAAATTCTACTTGAAAACAAAACAGTTCATTTCTTCAGCTTCTCTCTCTCACATTTTACTGTGAGAGTCACTCAGTCGTGTCCGACTCTGTGACCCCATAGACTATACAGTCCATGGATTTCTCCAGGCCAAAATACGAGCGTGGGTAGCCTTTCCCATATTCAGGGGATCTTCCCAACCCAGGGATCAAACCCAGGTCTTCCACATTGCACACGGTTTCTTTACCAGCTTAGCTACAAAGGAAGCCCAAGAATACTGGAGTGGGTAGCCTATCCCTTCTCCACGGGTCTTCCCAACCAGGAATCAAACCGGGGTCTCTTGCGTTGAAGGCGGATTCTTTACCAACTGAGCGATCAGGGAAGCCCACACATTTTACTGTAGGCAGCTAGGAAAAGACAGACATGAGGCCCAGAAATCTCCATGGCTAGCCCACTGTCTTCAACAGGTACAGTTCCTATTTTTTTCACATTACCAAAGGTGACAGTACACCAAACTTCCTGTCTCTGTATAACAAGGGTCTTTTTTTTTTGCCCCCAACATTTATTTGGCTGTGCCAGGTCACAGTTATGGCACTCGGGATGTTTGATCTTTGTTGCAGCATGCAGGATCTTTTAGCTACAGCATGTGGGATCTAGTTCCCTGACCAGGGATGGAGCCCAGGCCCCCTGCATTGAGAGCGTGGAGTCTTAGCCACTGGGCTACCAGGGAAGTCCCATCTCCAGCTTCCAAAAACATTTTTCCTCACCCTTTTTTCAGCCTTCATGGATAGTCTCCTTGAGGCCCATCAGACTTACACTAACTCTCAAGGTCCTCCTGATTTCTTGCCCGCTGCCTGGTCTCCAGGCCAATGGTGCATGTTTTAGGTTTTTGTTACTGAGCTTCCTCATTCCTAGGAACAAATGCTGTTCCGGACCTCTACAGCTGCTTAACAAACCACACCAAAGTTGGTGGCATAAAAAATAAAAATGCTGTTATGCTCATGCATTCAGTAGGTTCAGGAATTATACGGAGTGCAGCAGAGATGCCCAGTCTTTACTCCACGATGCCTGGAGCCTAAACTGGGAAGGCTTGAGTGGCTGGGGTCAGTGTAAAGGGCTGGGGACAGAATCCGCTGGAGGCTTCTTCACTCTCAGGTTGGGCACCTGGACTGGGACAACCTGAAGACCAGGCTCGCGGCTGGGCGTCTTACAGCACGGTGGCTGGTCAGTAACGGGGGTCCTGAGGGGCAATGGCTGAAGCCTGAGGTCCCAGAGACAGAATCTACACGGCCTTTGTGACTTAGCCCTGGGAAGTCACAAAGCCTTTCTTCTATTGTATTCGTATTCAAGTGGAGGGCACACAGACCCCACTTCTCCAAAGCAGGAATATCAAAGAATGTGGGATCCTTTTTTTAAGACCACTATGCCAAAAATAAAGATGAAAGAAGATAGGGACTCTGAAGGGTAGCGGTGAAAGTCCAGAGATCCCTGATAGCAGCTATATACCACATGGAGAGATCAAGTAACAAAGAGAGCAGAAAACAAGACTCTGGAGGAGACTTCTTTAAGGAGCTAGAAAAGAGAGAATACATACATACAAATATTAATGCATTTGCTTCCATCAGAGTCCTGGCAGTGAACAGATAATGCATTCAAAGAGGATAGCTGAGGAATGTGTTTTAGAAAAAGGGTATTTACAAGGGTGTGGACAGGGCTGAGGGAGAGTGGATTACCTAAGGGCTAGTTAGGATCTGTGTTTACCCCTAGGCCTGGAGAGGCAGGTGGAGGGAAAGCTTCCTGGAATCCAGAAAGAGTAGGGACCATTCAACCTGAGCTGTGACCGTCAGTAGAGGAAAAGAGCCAACCCTGCCCACAGCAGACTGGTAGAAAGAGAAACAAATGAACATATACCCCCATCTCACTCTCTCCTCTCCTGCCCTTCAATCTCCCGCCAGTACCTCCCACTGGCTTTAACCCAAATGGAAGCCACAGGGCAAGGGAGTCTATGGATTCAAATCCATACAGATCAGCCCTCCAGAGCAGAGAAATGTGGAGACTGAATCTGGAGGGGAAAGTGGAATAACACAGCACTCAGGGAAATTTATGCAACTGGATAGAATTTGGTTCAATTGGTGATAAATCTATAGGAAATTAACCAAACAAGAAAAAAAAAGTAGCAGGGGAACTCCTAGGGGCAAGAAGGTTATACAACATAGTTCAGGGGTTGATAGTGTTTATATAATTACAAAATACAAACAGAGTAATAACGAAAATCTGGACGTAAGTATATTGGGAGATTGTGGGGGGTAAGTAAAGGTGCATATGTGTGGTAAAGGAAATAATATCTTACAGTGGGAAATCAATAGGGAATGCCTGCATTTGAAAAAAATCAAGAAGTAGCAACATAAGATAGAAATTTAGAGATCTGGAAATAAATGTCAAATAAATCACTCTGAGTTGAAAGTGGTTATCTTTGAGGAATGGGAAACTGAACTGAGAGTTGGCGGAATTTTTCTTTTTTACAATTCTTATAGAACTATTTCATTCTTTAAACTGTATGCATGTATAACTTTGATTTAAAATAAATAAATAAATTAGGAAAAGAATACTCAGCTTAGAGGGCTACCTGTCCTGTGACCCCTTCTGTGACCCTTCCAGTTTAATTAAGACGTCTGTCCTCTGGACAGTCTTATTCTTACACCTTAAACCTCTAGTTAGCTCAAATCACAAGTAATTTAACCACTGGCTTATTTGTGAGTTCTCTCAAGGTAGGGACCATGCCTTGTTAATCATTGGTTCTCCAGCATCTGTGATAAACCAAGGCATCAGTCAGTTCAGTTCAGTTCAGTTGCTCAGTCGTGTCCGACTCTGCGACCCCATGAACTGCAGCACACCAGGTCTCCCCGTCCATCACCAACTCCTGGAGTTTACCCAAACCCATGTCCATCGAGTCAGTGATGCCATCCAACCATCTCATCCTCTTTCGTCCCCTTCTCCTCCTGCCTCCAATCCCTCCCAGCATCAGAGTCTTTTCCAATGAGTCAACTCTTCGCATGAGATGGCCAAAGTATTGGAGTTTCAGCTTCAGCATCATTCCTTCCAAAGGAATCCCAGGGTTGATCCCCTTTAGAATGGACTGGTTGGATCTCCTTGCAGTCCAAGGGACTCTCAGGAGTCTTCTCCAACACCACAGTTCAAAAGCATCAATTCTTCGGCGGTCAGCCTTCTTCACAGTCCAACTCTCACATCCATACACATCCAGGACCACTGGAAAAACCATAGCCTTGACTAGACAGACCTTTGTTGACAAAGCAATGTCTCTGCTTTTCAATATGCTGTCTAGGTTGGTCATAACTTTCCTTCCAAGGAGTAAGCGTCTTTTAATTTCATGGCTGCAATCACCATCTGCAGTGATTTTGGAGCCCAGAAAAATAAAGTCAGGCACTGTTTCCACTGTTTCCCCATCTATTTCCCATGAAGTGATGGACCAGATGCCATGATCTTCGTTTTCTGAATGTTGAGCTTTAAGCCAGCTTTTTCACTCTCCTCTTTTACCTTCATCAAGAGGCTCTTTAGTTCTTCTTCACTTTCTGCCATAAGGGTGGTGTTATCTGCATATCTGAGGTTGATATTTCTCCTGGCAATATTTATTCCAGCCTGTGCTTCCTCCAGCCCAGTGTTTCTCATTATGTATTCTGCATGTAAGTTAAATAAGCAGGGTGACAATATACAGCCTTGACATACTCCTTTTCCTATTTGGAACCAGTCTGTTGTTCCATGTCCAGTTCTAACTGTTGCTTCCTGACTTGCATACAGGTTTCTCAAGAGGCAGGTCAGGTGGTCTGGTATTCCCATCTCTTTCAGGATTTTCCACAGTTTATTGTGATCCACACAGTCAAAGGCTTTGGCATAGTCAATAAAGCAGAAATAGATGTTTTTTCTGAAACTCTCTTGCCTTTTTGATGATCACGGGAGTTCCCTGGCCCCTTCTGCCATGGGCTGCTGCTGCAGCAGCAAAAAGATGTCCATCTATGAACCAGGATACAGAGTTCAAAAGACAGAATCCCATCAACCTCTGCAAGGAACTGACATTGCACTTCAAGCATCCAGAACTGTGAGGAGTAAATTCCTGTTTATAAGCCGCATAGTCTACCATAGATTGTTACAGCAGGTCGAACAGACTGGTGCACAGACCACAGACCCTTTGTTCTCTGAATACCCCAACCCTCTGCACCCTTGCTCATGCTATTCCCTGAGCTAGAGATGCTCTCCTTGCTCAGTTCCCATTCTCCATTATTCATTTTCTAAAGACTGTTTGAAGCTTTCCTCAAAATTTACAGTCAGAATAAATCTCTTCTTCCACTTATCCCAAAACATGTTGCCTGAAATTCTACTCGGCACTTACTGAGCAGTATCTTAATAATTATGCTTACATCTGATTTTCTCCTTGAGTTCAACGGGCTTATTCATCTTATATCCTTCATTAACATGGTGTCTAGCATATAGTGGATCCACAAACGCTGTAGGATACACTGTTTCTGGTATGTAAACTGTCATGATTTCTGCTTCCTGTAAGAATGACAGTGAATTCCTCGAGGACCATGTCTGACACAGTGGCTGGCATTTTACTAAATGCCAACTAGAGGTAACGTCTAGCTTAGAGGTTTAAGGTTTAAAGGCTTAATAAGGGCTTCTCAGGTGGCACCAGTGGTAAAGAATCTGCCTGCCAATGCAGGAAGCATCAGGGATACAGGTTTGATCCCTGAGTTGAGAAGATCCCCTGGAGGAGGGCATGGTAGTATTCTTGGATTGGGAAGATCCTCTAGAGGAGGGCATGCCAGTATTCTTGCCTGGAGAACCCATGGACAGAGGAGCCTGGAGGGCTACAGTCCATAGCATTGCAAAGAGTTGGACACAACTGAAGCAACTTATCATGCACAGGGCTTAACAAATAGTAACTAAGTTTTGAAAATTAAAAGACCAAGCAGTGAGTTTACTTCTCAGCCTTTATAAGGTACTGTCTTTCACTTGGCCTTTCTTCTTATCTCAATATAATTGAGCCTTCCACAAACCGGCCCCATCCTAATTACATATTTCCTGCTGGTTACTTTTCAACAGGTGCTGGTCCTCCACAAGTCAAGGGAGACTCTTAGGACTCCGTGCAGTGTCTGGCACTTTCTACTTCTGCTAATATAATAATATTCCACTAGAATAAAAGTTCCAAACACTCCCTCTTACAATACAGGTAGACTAAGGAATTTAGACCAACCCTCCTGGCTGAGAAAAACTGGATGAATTATTAAAAGCACCTGTTTGAAGTCATCAGCAAGCCACCAAATCAAATGAAGAATGACAAGGCCAGGTAGGTCTAAGAGGAGAATAAAATCCAAAGAGGTGAGTCTAGTGTTTGGAGTCATTTTTTCCCCATGGGCAGGGATTCTAAACAGAAGGATCCATGGATTGAATTCGAGGAATTGACAAACTTGGATAAGAAAAAAAATTACATCTTTATCTTTACTAACCTTTAATTGGAATTTAGTATTTCCTTCAACTATGAAAGTAAAAATAATAGAATTAGCAGTGCCTGTTATTTTTTTTTTCAACAACAGAAACCTCAGATATTTTCATATCATATTAAAGTTGTTCCAGACACTTCACAATATCATTTATACTCATTACCACTTCAAAAACAAGGTAATATTATACCCACTAGTAGTTCCAAGAGCTGTGTTAGTCATAAAAGAGGCAGCTGATAGACTGAGCGGTAATCATTTTGAATTATTGTTAAGTCCTTGAATTTTCAAATGATTCTTAAGACTTGGCAGTCAAAAATCTGGAGTTCAGGACTCAGGGACTTTGGTAAATTCTCTAAGGCTCCGGGAAAATGCTCAATGAAAACTGCAGCTGGAAATAAATCAGCCCTCCCTGATGCTTAAGCCCAGTTTCTAATGATTTCAACCCCTGATTGGATTGAGGTAAGCCAGGATTGTGAGTGCTCTAGCCATCTGCCAGAAGCAAATATAAATCCTCTCTGAAAATAGATAACATCGTTCTAGGCCTCACATTATCCCTATAGTTTTTCATACACAATATATAACACAACTAAGGGAGAAAGGTATACTACAAAATAAGACAATGGAGTAAAAATCCAAGAGAAAGAATAGATAATAGACACAGACCCATGGAGAATCCAAATAGTGACTGAGGGACTGCCTATAACCATATGCTTTAGAATGGTCAAGCAAATGAAAGATAAGATCTAGTAAAGAAGCCATTAAAAAAGAACTGGATGGCAGTCCTTTCTATTAAAAGTTTTACTCAAGTACAGTTGATTTATAATCTTGTGTTAATTTCTGATGTACAGATTTAATTTTTGCTATAAGTGATTCGGTTATATGTATATAATATATAATTATACACATTATATGTAATTTTTATATTCGTTTTCAGTGACTACAGTTCCCTGTGTTATACTGTAGGACCTTGTTATTGAGCCATCTTATATGTGATAGTTTGCATCTGTTAACCGCGCACTCCCAGTCACTCCCCCTCCCAGCTCCCCTCCCCGCCAACAACCACAAGTCTGTTCCCTGCGTCTGTGGGTCTGTGTCTGTTCCATAGATATGTTCATTTGTGTCATATTTTAGATTCTACACCTAAGTGATATCATAGGGCATTTCTGTGGTACTTGTCTTTCTCTTTCTGACTTACTTTGCTTAGTATGATAATCTCTAGGTCCATCCATGTTGCTGGGAAAGATTGAGAGCAGAAAGAGAAGGGGGAGACAGAGGATGAGATGGTTGGATGGCACACCGACTCGATGGACATGAGTTTGAGCAAGCTCTGGGAGCTGGTGATGGACAGGGAAGCCTCATGTGCTGCAGTTCAAGGGGTCGCAAAGAGTCGGACACGACTTAGGGACTGAACAACAACTATCCATGTTGCTGCAAATGACATTATTTCATTCTTTTTGATGGTTGAGCATATTCCATTGTATGCACGTACCACACTATCTTTATCCACTCATCTGCTGATGGACACTTAGGTCCAAGACTTCCATGTCTTGGTTATTGCAAATAGTGCTGCTGTAAACACATGGGTGCATGTACCCTTTCGAATTATAGTTTTCTCTGAATACATGCCCAGGAGTGGGGTTGCTGGATCATATGACAACTCTATTTTTAGTTTTTTTGAGGAACCTATATACTATTTTTCATAGCGGCTGCACCAATTTACATTCCCATCAACATGACAAAGGGTTCCCTTTGCCCTAAACCCTCTCCGGCATGTGCTATTTGTAGACTTTTAAAATGATGGCTGAATAGCAGTTCTTCAACTAGAAAATATAATGCTCAGAAAATGCTACATATTATATGATTCCAACTATATGATATCCTGAAAAAGGAAAAACTATGAAGACACTAAAAAATATTAGAAGTTGGGGTGGGGAAAGGGATGAACAGGCAGAGTGGAAGGTTCAAAAGTAATTCTGTCCATTTACTTTTGGCTGTCAGGTCTTGGCTGTGGCACACAGCCCCCGCGGTTGCAGCAGGCAGGCTGAGCTGCCCCACAGCATGTGGGGTCTTAGTTCCCTGAACAGGGATCAGACCCACGTCCCCTGCATTGGAAGACAGGTTCTTAAGCACTGGACTACCTGGGGAGTCCCAAAGCAGAGGATTTTTAGAGCACTAAAAAATATTCTGTATGATATTACAATGATGGATATGTGCCATTATACATTTGTACAAACCTGGGGATGTACAATCTCAAAAGTGAACCCTAAGGTAAACTGGGTTTTCCAGGGGGCTCAGTGGATAAATAATCTGCCCGCAATGCAGGAGACACAGGATGCGCGGGTTCCATCCCCAGGGTGGGAAGATTTCCCCGGAGGAGGGCATGGCAACCCACTCCAACATTCTTGCCTGGAGAACGCCAGGGACTGAGGAGCCTAGCAGGCTACGATCCACAGGGTCTCAAAGAGACGGAGACGACTGAGGTAAACTGCAGACTTTGGGTGATAATGATGTGTCAACACAGGCTCATAAACTATGACAAGCGGCTACTCGGGTGGGATGCTGGCATGAGAGAAGCAGGCATTTTGGGGGAGCAGAGGATATATTAAAAAAAATCTCTACCTTCCTGTGAACATAAAACTGCTCTAAAGATAAGTCTTTAAAAAACAAACAAACAAAAAACCATATTTGAACTACTATTTGAAAACTAAGGTTTTCACAATAATAATCTAGGAGAATAAATTACAGAAAGTAAGCTAATTAAAATCTATTTCGCTGTTAGAAATAAAAATAAGAAAGAATTAAGATGCAGTGTAGGGGAGGCAAGACTGGGTGATGGTTACTTTCCATATCGATCCGACCAGGCCAAGGGTGCTCAAATGGTTGGTAAAACATTATTTCTGGATGTGTCTATGAAGATGTTTTCAGAAGAGATTAGTTTCTTCAGACTAACTTTCAACCATTTATGTTGATAGTTTCCCCAACTTGCAATTTCCCTTTTCCTCCTTTCGTATTTAAAAGACTGATTAAAAGTGCCACAGTAAACACATACACAAAAAAATACAATAATTGGGAATTAAGAACTCAATAGATGGGTTTAACAGCAAATTAGACATAAATAAAAGGAGAATTAATGGACTGTAAAAATAGTTCAGAAAAAAATATTCACACTGAAAGACAAAATGATGAAAAAAATGCAGAAAGTACGTAAGAGAAGATACCATGAAAAAGTCTAATGGTTGTGCAATCAGAATTCCAGAAGAAGTGAAGATAGTGGAACAGAGGTAAATTTGAAAAGTTAAAAATTGAGAACTTTCCAAAACTGATAAAAGATGTCAAGTTACATGTTCAAGAAACACTTAAGAATCCCAAATAGTTTATAAATACAAAGAAAAGCAAACCTAGGCACATCACAGAAAAACTAGCAAAAATCAGACCAAATATCCCAAAAGTGGTCAGAGATTATTATAAAAGGACAGATTATTTTCAAAGGTATAAGAATAAGACTGATAACTGACTTCTCAACAGAAATGGTGTAAACAAGAAGATAATGGAATAGTATATGCAAAGTGCCAAACCTAGAATTTATACAAGAAAAAACTGGCCTTCAAAAATGGAGATGAAAATTCCAATAAAGTCTATAATTAATAGTTTTCAATTAATAAGTCTCTGATCTTCATAATTATACTATGGTTATAGAAAATGTTAACATTAATGGAAGCTGGGTGAAAGAATGGAATAATGGAAGCTGGCTATAGAAACTCAATAATATTTTTGTGATTTTTTTGGTAAGTCTAAAATAGTTAAAAGAGAAAATAATTAAACAAAGATAGTTTCAGAATGATAGCTAATTTTAGAGTGGAAGTGCTATGAAGGTTGAGATCTTGTCTGTTCTATTCACTTCTGTATCCCCTAGTGTCTAGAGCACTAACAAAATGCAGTCAGTAAATATTTTTTAATGAAAGAACAATAGTAGCAGTAGCTATTATTTATCTAACACTTAGTATGTCTTAGGTAGAATGCCGAGCACTTTATACTCATTATCTCATTTGAGCCTTCTATCAATCATGTAACATATAATTTTATGTTTATATTCATCTCCCTATTTTATAGGTAAGGGTAAGCAGCCTGCCCAAGATCACATACAAGTTAAATGGCAGGCTTGAAATCAGATCTCGAACATAGATCTGATTCCAAAGTCTGTGTTCTTAACCACTGTGCTACAGTGCTTTCAAGTCATATAGAAATACTTCTTTCTTTTTCACTTATCCATAGTCTACTCACCTTTCCAGGTTATATTAATCAGGGTTATCCAGAGAAACAGA
>SJYQ01000749.1:146550-165381 GCA_006410935.1 Redunca redunca
GTGCACAGGAACAAATATTCCCACACATGTAAACTGTAACTTGTGTGGTGTGAATATACTCTCCCTGCCTGGAACTGCCCGTTAACATTCTCTCCGTGGGCTCTGTGGTTTCTCAGTACATTCCAACTGTTTGGAGGCTGGAGCTTGGCTCAGCAAGCACAGATAAACAGCTTCCTGGAGCAAGCTGCCAGTGCGGCGAGCAATGACCTCAGCAGAGAACGTCTGCTTTTCATTACCCTCAGCACATCACCGCACTGCTGGAGCTAAGAACAGGAACAACACAAGTTGGATTCTTGACTGACTCAGGTCTCCCATGACACCTTGAATCTTTAAAACCTTGGCAGCCAGAGGAAAGAGGGTATAGCCAGGAAGTGAGGAAATAGCTTATATGTTGGGGGCGGGGGAGCTTTCTTAGGTTATTCTCTGAATAAACTAACACTAAATGGCTACCAGTCATGTAGAAAATCATCAAATGTCTTTAATCCAAACAGTGGATGCAGTGTTACAGAAAACAAGAGAGACTAACAAGTCCTAAGGATCTTCATCTCTAATACTATTTAAAGAGAAACACTATCACTTTCCAAAAAAGCCGTGAAATAGGAGGGATGCAAACATCCCAGAAAACGAGCTAAACAGGAATGAGACGCACATGAACATGGATCATCAATACATAAGTCAGATACTGGAGAAGGAAACGGCAGCCCACTCCAGTATTCGTGCCTGGAGAATCCCATGGACAGAGGAGCCTCACGGGCTACAGTCCACAGCGTGGCCAAGAGTCGGATGCGACCGAGCACGCATGCGTACGCACACCCTGCTGATCAGAGCCGCATCTGTTAGCTGAAGAAGGGAGCGCTCAGTTCTGACCTCAGACAGGAACTTGGTTGGATACGACCCTTCTTGAGGGATACTGAGAAACAGTTTGTTTTGTGGGCAAGTCACTGACTGCAGAGATGCACCTGTCAGGGGCTGGAAGCGATGCACAGGCGGACATCTAAACAAATCACAGTAACAGAGAGAAGCTTCATTTGACTTTCGTTTCCCTTTTCTCGGGGAAGAAGGACCTTTGTGTGGCTGCCAAAAATCTGACTGTCCATCCTCCTTCCCCTGTCTCCCTCCCACCCCCATCTCAGTTCATTAACAACCTTCTGGTTCCAGGTGCCAGACTGTGTCACTCTTTCCTGCTCTCACGCCAGGCCTGTGCTGCCAGCTCAGCTGTGAGCAAATTATGGGAGAAATTAATACCACTGATGAATTTTTTAAAATAATTTTTTTATTTCTTTATTTTTGGCGGTGCTAGGTCTTTGCTGCTGTGCGAGTGTTTTTTTCTGGTTGTGGAGAGCAGGGGCTACTCTCTAGCTCTGATGTTCGGGCTTCTCACTCGGGTGGCTTCTCTCACTGCCGAGCACGGGCTCTGGGTGCCCGGGCTTCAGTAGCTGCGGCGCATGGCTAAGGAGCCGCAGCTCCCGGGGCTCTGGAGCACAGGCTCAGGATTTGCGGCAACACGGGCTTAGTTGCTCCATGGCAGGTGGGATCTTCCCGGCCGGGATCTGACCAGGGTCTCTAACCCTGGCAGACCAGATTCTTTACCACTGAGCCAGGAGGGAAGCCCTGATTCACTTAAATGGTTCTATTGCTGATTAGGTAAAGCTTCTTGACTTCTGATTAGCAATAGCACTATTGACACATTACCTCCGATTTGTGTGTGTCTATTGATTGCCAGAGGAGCACTCAGGGAATGATCAGAGTGAGAAGGCATAGCAGGGCTTGGACTGGGCCAAGTAAAGGTTCTTTATATTATTTATAGATTAAAATAAATCCAGAATTTCTCTAAGGGGAAACAGTTCAGTGTGGAGAACGATACCTAACATTTATACTAGCTAGCTGTAAGAGCAGCTCCCAAGAAAACAGAAACAGTATCACTGGGTCTTGAGAATACTTCAGCCAAGGATGGAGCTCCTTCATTCCCTCTTACTGAACGGTTTCATGACAGCTAAACTCCTCTTAACTCGTAGCAGGGAGGGGGTGGGGAAGTAAGGTCTATCCTGACAGGGAGAATCTGGGCCCAATTATTCCTTGCATAGCCTTGGACTCCAGCTTCTAGAGGAGTCAGGGGGCCGCTGGGCTGTGAAATGGCTTCCTCGGCCGCCAGGCCAAGTGCTGCTGGGTGGTTGCCTGTGCTCAGAACATGAAGGGCCTGGAGAAGAAAGACAGATCCAAGCAAATAAGCAGCTTCTTACATCCTCACTGAACCTGGATTTTTAAGCTTCAAAACACTTTCAAACCCGCCACTGTGTTTCCTTGGTGTCCTTTTTCTACAAGATGCCTCTGGTAATATAGAAAAGAACCAGAATCCTCTACGGATTTCATAAATGATGGCTCAACAGAAATGCCTGGGCCAGGATCAGTGAGGGCAGGATTGCTTCAGCTATGGCGAAATCTATTCCAGGCAACCCTCTGAGAATGCAGATGGTGACAGTGAAAAGTGGATAACTTTCTGTTACAGAATGTCAACTGCAGCTAAGAACTGTGGAAAAAAGATGGGGATGAGGGGCAGGCCAGGACAAGCGTTACCCCTGGTGAAGACGCCTGTGATACAATTAGTCACCATTACTTCACCATGCTACACTTTTTCTCAACTTTACAACAATCAGTTGGGAGAACGTGGAGCAGAAAAGGCCCAGAGAAGTCTTGGGTCCGCTCCTCACTCAGAGCTGCTGCTGCTGCTGCTGCTAAGTCGCTTCAGTCGTGTCCGACTCTGTGCGACCCCATAGATGGCAGCCCACCAGGCTCCTCCATCCATGGGATTCTCCAGGCAAGAGTACTGGAGTGGGTGCCACTGCCTTCTCTGTCATTCAGAGCTAAGGGCCTGAAAACCAGCGAGGTCCTGGTTTGTTCTCATGTGCTTCTCAGTGCTCCAGACCGGCTCCTCTGTTACCATGGGCACAAGAAGAGCCCAAACATGACTTAAATGCTGGGTGGTGGATAAGCCTACAAAACATGCCAACTTTAGAACTGAAAGTTTACGCCCTGATAGTTCTAGATTACTGAGGAGAGAAGTGGGTCATCTTTCATAGGGCTTAGAGCACCTGTTTAAAGAAGAAAAAGTAATACATGCTTTATAACCATGGACTGTTTTCATTAGAGTTACATTTTAAATGATTTAAGAATATGCACTATTGGAATCTCCTTTCCTCCAAGAGCAAATTAATGAAACTCACATTTCATGGACTTGTTCTAACTGAAACAATAAGAAAATGTGATGCTGGCACCTTTTACTACTAAAGCATATAAAACAAGCATGCAAGTTCCCGACTGAATTTTGATAATTGATATGTATCAGAATGGAATTAATAATTTTTTCTAAAATTGATAAATACCTCCATCTCCATATTTAAACTATATAATATATGGTATATATTAGATAACACAAATAATTTTATGACTAATTATTTTATTATTCTTACTTATTATATAAAGCAGTGCCCGTGAGAGAGGCCAATTACCTATAAGGTAGATTTCTATGACTACTACCTGTTAAAGGTATTCCGCTCTGAGAAGCAGCAAATAAAATTAGTCCAATTTTCCTTTTTGGATAAAGAAAGCCTAGGTGATAAAGATGGACAAGAATAAGGTAAGTCACCTGAGCTGAAGTAACTTATCAGCTCTTGAATGAGGAGCCAATCACTCTATAATTTGAGCCCTCAAATGATAAGCTTGATAAATTATAAATTGATAAATTAACAATAATAATTTGATAAGCCATCAAATGCCATCCCCTCCCAGGGGCCTTCCTGGCCATTCTATATATCACATTATTCTCGTTAACTTCTTCTTGTTACTATCAGTTCTGGAACCTGGGGAATGTTACTTTGGTGTGCCTGAAATTCCTAATGTATAAAATGAAGATAATACTAATACTCCACCTCGTAGTATTTTTGAGAATTAAATGCCATAATACATGTTACAGGCTTGGAACAATGCCCAGAATATACAAGTATTTATCTACTATTAACTATTGCCATCATCATCAGTTTACTTGTTTATTGACTATCTCTCACTAAACCTCCAGGTCCGTGAGGGCAATTATTAATATCTTACTTGTCCTGTTCACCACTCTTCTTCATTGCCAAATACACACCAGCACTAGGAGTGCTCAAATATCATCACTGCATGAATGAATTCAAGAAGAAGTGTTGTCATATAGTCTCACATATCCTTAAGATAAACCTCCATCTATGAAGGTAATTTGTATATGTACTTGTAACCAAAGTAGTCGTCATGCAAACTTCCCTAGGAAGCTAAAATCATCATTTAAAAAAAAAAAACAAAAACAAGACACTTGATCATAAAAGAGAGCCCTCCTGGGCCCACCGACCAAGACCACAGAGTACCATTCTTTTCTATATTAGTACGTGGAGGTCAAGCTCCCTGATGCCACAGGGTGGTAACTATCAATTTAGCCTGTGAAGAATGGTTCCCAATTGTGATAGGAATTCTCAGATTTCAGCCTGTTTTTCTCTCATCATTATTTTCCAGTGTCTTAAAAAACCACGTTTCTCATTTTATCTTTGCCACAAGAACCTGGTCACACTCTACTGTGGTTTCTAAGTTACAGCTACTCTATTCTAGCCTCTTTTTCTTGGATGTACTTCTTCAAAGGTCCTGACCCGGTGCTGACACTTGGTCTATTCTTAGAGTGGCACCTCTAAATGTCAATTCCTTTTACCTTCCACTGGCTGAGAGACAACATTCAGAAGTAGAGGTTGCATACAACATAAAAGAAAATCCTCAGGGATCTGGTATCCTTCTTTCAAGAGTGTCCAGAGGAATCTGATCTGAAGAGCTCACAGTCTTACAGACACACAGAGTACAGCTTAGCTACTCATGTTTTACAGCGTATCCAGATTTGCTGGAACAATCATGGATTTGCTGGAAAACACCAACCACCAGGGAGTGACGGCACGGGTGAGAGGGCAAGCCAATCCACAGAAGAAACTCGGCAGAAAAACCTTCCAAAAGCAATTTGGAAGAGTAATCTTTATCATTGTTCAACAGACTGGTTCCAAATAGGAAAAGGAGTACATCAAGGCTGTATATTGTCACCCTGCTTATTTAACTCATATGCAGAGTACCTCATGAGAAACACTGGACTGGAAGAAACACAAGCTGGAATCAAGATTGATGGGAGAAATATCAATAACCTCAGATATGCAGATAACACCACCCTTATGGCAGAAAGTGAAGAGGAACTAAAAAGCCTCTTGATGAAAGTGAAAGAGGAGAGTGAAAAAGTTGGCTTAAAGCTCAACATTCAGAAAACGAAGATCATGGCATCCGCTCCCATCACTTCATGGGAAATAGATGGGGAAACAGTGGAAACAGTGTCAGACTTTATTTTGGGGGGCTCCAAAATCACTGCAGATGATGACGGCAGCCATGAAATTAAAAGACGCTTACTCCTTGGAGGGAAAGTTATGACCAACCTAGATAGCATATTAAAAAGCAGAGATATTACTTTGCCAACAGGGGTCCATCTAGTCAAGGCTATGGTTTTTCCAGTAGTCATGTATGGATGGATGTGAGAGGTGGATTTTGAAGAAAGTTGACCACCGAAGAATTGATGCTTTTGAACTGTGGTGTTGGAGAAGACTCTTGAGAGTCCCTTGGACTGCAAGGAGATCCAACCAGCCCATCCTAAAGGAGATCAGTCCTGGGATTTCTTTGGAAGGAATGATGCTAAAGCTGAAACTCCAGTACTTTGGCCACCTCATGCAAAGAGTTGACTCACTGGAAAAGACTCTGATGCTGAGAGGGATTGGGGGCAGGAGGAGAAGGGGACGACAGAGGATGAGTTGGCTGGATGGCATCACGGACTTGATGGACGTGAGTCTGAGTGAACTCCGGGAGTTGGTGATGGACAGGGAGGCCTGGCGTGCTGCCACTCATGGGGTCGCAAAGAGATGGACACGACTGAGCGACTGAACTGAACTGAAAAAAAGGTAAATTATCCACCATTTATTGTATGAAAATATCAACGTCTGAACTTGAAACTGGGAGATGGAAGTGTGCACTTAACATATTTTTTAAGAGATTTATGTATTTAATTTTTTGGCTGTGGTGGGTCTTCATTGCTGTGTGTGGGCTTTCTCTAGTTGCAGCTCGTGGGCTTTAGCAAACTGGCTCAGTAGTTTTGGTGCACAGGCTTAGCTGCTCTGTGGCGTATGAGATCTTCCCAGACCAGGGATCAAACTGGTGTCCCTTGCATTCCAAGGCAGCTTCTTAACCACTGGACCACCGGGGAAGCCCAACACATTTTTTAAAAAAATTATGTTTCCTATTGTTTAGAGATAGCTCCAATTTATCCCCTCCAAAAGGCCAATGTTAAATATTTAAATGGCAGTGTATTGAGGTCACCAGACAAAGCTGTGTGATAACCTGTGTGAAGTATAATTCATAAGGGAAACCTCAAAGAATTTAGAAATTATAGCAAGAAGAGACCTCAAATTATTATCTGGTTACGCCTCCAGTAACATTAGGCATTAGAGCGACTTGGCGACAGTAGAGAACAGTGGCTTTTTAATACCGCAGGTGAGGCTTGGTTCTTAATTCTGTAGCTCGTGAACTGAAAGAAGCTATTTTAACCTTTCTGAGTCCCTTCTATAAAACAGAGATAATAATATTACCTACTTCAAAGAATTATAGTTACTGCAATGTAGTATGAATTTGATAAAAACTTTATTATAATATATAACTATCATCATTTTTATTAGCATGTTAGACTTTATTATACCCATTTCACAGATGAGGCAGCTGAGCGCAGAAAATTTCAGATATTGGCTCAAGATTATAGAGTGAGGACTTACAAGGATAGCAGCTTTTCTTCTTCCCAGGGCTCTGTTCTTTTCACTTCATTGTGTGTGTGTGTGAATTGGAGGAGGAAATGGCAACCCACTCCAGCGTTCTTGCTTGGAGAATCCCAGGGACGGGGGAGCCTGGTGGGCTGCTGTCTATGGGGTCGCACAGAGTCGGACATGACTGAAGCGACTTAGCAGCAGCAGCAGCAGCAGCAGTGCTTAGTTGCTCAGTTCTGTCTGACTGTTTGCAACCCCATGGACTGTAGTCCACCAGGCTCCCCCATCCCTGGGATTCTCTAGGAAGAATACTGGAGTGGGTTGCCATTTCCTCCTCCAGAGAATCTTCCCAACCTAGGGATCAAACCTGTGTCTCCTGCATAGCAGGCAGATTCTTCATCCCCTAAGCCATCTAGGAAGCTTTTCACTTCGTTATGCTTCTACAAATCAATACAAAACTGAGGCCTGTGAAAGAAGGATTTTCACTAGATAAGTTAAATTCACAATCAAAGGAAAGTCAGGAGCTTCTACCATGCAGGTCTCCTTGCCTACCAAATACCACTTCCCATTTAATCATACATCTTCCAAGTTTTGTTTTATTTCTTAAAGGATTTTGGAGCTTTGATCCTGGCTCACTTCTCAAAATAACTTGCCTCAGGCCAATATAGTTGTCTTAGAGTTACAGAAATGTCAAATGTGTGCCATTCACATATATTATGTAATTTTTAGTTTTCTGAGGACAAGAAACTGCTCGCTTGGTAAATAGATTTCTATCAGCACTGTGGAAAATCTTACGACTCTTTTTTCCCCAACAGTGTACTGCTAGATAAAAGCTATAGTCAATAGCATTTGGAAATAGTTATAAGCCTTATTGGAGTTCAGTATTAGTTACACAGACTAGTGAGTTCACTTTTGGAACTCATGCTACATGGTACACCCATGGTATACAGCTTCTTTATTTTTCGGCCCGGCGGCAAAGCAAGAGGGATCTTAGTTCCCCAGCAAGGATATAACCCATACCCCTGCAGTGAATGTGAGGACTCCTAACCACTAGACCACCAGGGAATTCTGGTACATAGCTTCTTAAATGGCAGGATATAGAACTTTATCAAAAACAATCAACAAAAAAGAAAAAAAGAACAAGAGATAGTCCTTATTCATAATAAGATCAAGAGTAAAGAGTAGATAGAAATGTTTGCTGTTTAGTCAGTAAGTCATGTCTGACTCTTTTGCAACCCCATGGACTGTAACCCACCAGGCTCCTCTTCCATGAGATTCTCCAGGCGAGAATACTGGAGTGACTTGCCATTTCCTACTCCAGGGGATCTTCCTGACCCAGGGATCGAACCTGTGTCTTCTGCATTGGCAGGAGGATTCTTTACCACTGAGCCACCAGGTAGATAGTATTCAATAACTTAAAATATATATACAGCTATAGATTCAACAAATATTTACCTAATATCTATCATATACTAGAGAATTCCCTGGTGGCTCAGATGGTAAAAGCATCTGCTTACAATGAGGAAGACCTGGGTTCGATCCCTGGGTTGGGAAGAGCCACTGGAGAAGGAAATGGCAACCCACTCCCGTATTCTTGCCCGGAAAATCCCATGGACAGAGGAGCCTGGCAGGCTACAGTCCACAGGGTCGCAAAGAGTCGGGCACGACTAAGCGACTTCACTTCATATACTAGGCATCATGCATGCCGGGCATTGGGAATACAGAGATGAAGAAGAAATGATGCTTACCCTCAGGAACCAGCACAGCAGGGAGATGGGGGAGGGATCATGGAGTAAAATGAACCAAGCCAGGAAGCAGCATTGCCCCCAGAAGAATCATATTTCACTTGGCAAGGAGGCTCAAGGGTGCTGGCAGATTAAATGGCCTAGAAACTTGACCCCTAGGCTTGTCAGTTCTGTGAAAGCAAGCAAGGCTATTCGATCTTGGTCTTTATTCCCAGCCCACTTCATGTGCTTCAGCCCATACCATGAGAACAAGGAAGATGCCTTGCTCTACTGCATCCTCTTTTAGACGACTGGGAGAAGACAAGGAACCCACTCTGATCCTGGAAAGCCTGTTTTTCCCAGGAACTTGAAATTCCAACCCATAAAAAAATCTAGATTGAGTCAAGAATTCCCCTAACAGCAACCCAAGTTTAGGGCATTAGAAGAAATATCTAATCTTCAAGGAACCTCTGGAGAATAGAAAGGAAAAAAAAATTGTTTTCAAGAATAGACCTGAGCTCATGATTCACCTTAGAATAGGATAGCCTGTAAGAGCTATTCTTCCTTTCTTAAAATGCTTACAATAAACCAGAAAAAAAAAAAAGGGGGGGGGGGAATACAAAATGATTATATAAATATGTGATGGCAATTTGGTAATAAAAATAACTTTTTAAATTTCTTTAGCATATCCTCTCATGAAGACCAAGGTATTTTAAACTGATTATCTCATTCAGCCTAAAAGCAGTTTTGTGATATCAAAAAGAAAGAAATAGGTAAGAGAATTTAAGAGGTAAATTCTAGTGGCAAAACAAAAAAAAAATGACTTACGGGTATGAAGTGTACAGTGAGGAGAATATGGTCAGTAACTAATATCTAAAATGTAAAAAAAACTAAGTAATATCTTTGTATAGTGAACTGTCATAATTAGACTTGTAGTAATCAGTGTCAAATGTACAAGAAGTATTAAACAGCTATGCTGTGTAACAGGAATGAACAGTGTTCTAGGTCAACTATAATTCAAAACCAAACTCAGTTTGGGATGGACATGTACACACTGCTATATTGAAAATGGATAACTAACAAGGACCTAATGTATAGCACATGAAGCTGCTCAATGCTATGTGGTAGCCTGGGTGGCAGGGGAGTCTGGGGGGAGAATAGAAACACCTATACTTGTGGCTGAGTCCCTTTGCTGTTCATCTGAAACTATTGCAACATTGTGAATTGGCTGCCCTCCAAAACAAAACAAAAAGTTTTTAAAAACAAACAGAAATAGAGATCAGATTTGGGGTTATCAGACGTGGGGAAGGATAGGAGGAATTGGATAAAGGTAATCAAAACTTCCAGTTATAAGATAAACAAGTACTGGGGATACAATAATGTACGTTACATATGAAAATTTCATATGTTACATATGAGAATTGTTAAGAGAGGAAATCCTAAGAGTTCTCATCAAAAGAAAAAAGTTTTTTTCTATTTCTTTAATTATCTATCTAAGACAATAGATGTTCATCTAAATTTATGGTGATAAGCGTTTCATGATGTATGTAAATCAAATCACTACGCTATGCATCTTAAACTTATACAATGCTGTATATCAATTATATCTCAATAAAACTTGAAGAAAACCATTTTTTATAAATTTTAAAAAATGGATAATCATCTTGACTTTTACACACTCCAAACATACTTTATAAAGAAACACAACTCCTTAAAGATATAATCTATGAAAGATATCCTACCTCTAGAAATAGTCTTAAATTCTTAAGTGACGGACACAGCATCCTCTGCAAGGAAAACTGCAGAGGAATATCGTCCTAAACATTTCCGGGAAAAAAGCCAGCCAAGAAAAACACAGGCTAACGGGACACAGACTAAAGGAAATCAGAGTGAATATTCTGAATAATGGGAAAAGTTAAAAATTATGAGAGGGACCTAAAAACTAAAACAAAACAGATCTAAGAGATCAGACAGGGCTTCCCAGGGGGCTCAGTGGTGAAGAATTATCCTGCCAAGCAGGAGATGGGGGTTTGATCCCTGGGTCGGGAAGATCCCCTGGAGGAGGACAACGGCCACCCACTCTAGTATTCTTGCCTGGAGAATCCCATGGACAGAGGACCAGACGGGCTACAGTCCACAGGGGCGCAGAGACCTGAGCGACTGAAGAGGAGCAGTGGCAGCAGACCCAGCGAGCAGCTGTTGAGCTTCTAGAGGTGTGACTACGCACTAGACTCATCATTAGACAAAGCTGGCTGCACCAAAAGCATGTTCCAAAACATGTCTGGGCAGCCGTCAACTCATCTACCCAAACCAAGCATGCACTGCCACCGCCTCATCAGCACCGCCCTGCTCTGTTTCCGTGTATCTTGCCTGCTTCCAAAAGCCTCTTCTGCACCTGCCCTAGAGGCGAAGCACTCAGGTACTTACTATTCTGTGAAGAATCTGGCAATGCCATACTGGCTAATATCTTCCTTGTTCTCTAGCAGCTGGCAGACTGCATCCTCCACGTATGTGAGGACATGTCGCTGGGCTACAAAAAAAAGAGAGAGAGAGAAAGTGAGAGGGAGATTAAAAACAAAAACCAAAACCCTCCAAACCCCAGGAAGGCATGAAAGTCAATCGAGGCGCTGGCTCTGCTCCAGGAAGTGGACTGCGATAGGCACACCGACTCAAGGCCCTAGCTGAGCTACAGCCTCAGTGGGTAGAAAGGGAGGTGCTGGAGAAGACCTGCCGCCATGTGACCGGCTGTCAGTATTAGTATCAACCGTTCGCTCTTTATTTCAGTGATAAAGGTGAGGAGCTTTAGCACCATTTAGCAGATACACCTGGGAATTCTTTCTTCCCACCTCCTTTCACTTCTGCACGGCTCAGAAATTTACCCTAGGGAGTAATGATTCTATGCTTGACTGCAAGGAAAACTCAATTCATAAAAAAAAAAAAAAGTCACTGAAAAAGTTTAAGGACCATGAAGATTTCAGTAAAGATGTTAAAAGTTATTAACCTTGGTAAATAATAAGACCATGAAGTCTGGGTGGCC
The DNA here is from genome assembly GCA_006410935.1 of Redunca redunca. Lineage (NCBI taxonomy): Eukaryota > Metazoa > Chordata > Mammalia > Artiodactyla > Bovidae > Redunca > Redunca redunca. The sequence continues at coordinate 158,166 of SJYQ01000749.1, forward strand.
CGATTGATCAGAAAACACGTTTCCCACACTTGTTGTGACTAGCAGATGTGTGACTTCATCACGGGCTTGTAATAAAGGGTGTGATGAGTACTAGAATTAGACAGACCTGGGCTGGAATCATGACTCTGTCTGATAGCATAATCTTGGATAGTTATTTAATCTGCGCCTGTTTCCTTCTTTATCAAGTGTGGAAAGAAACGTAACTTTATGTATTTATTTTTAAATTGAAATATAATTGATTTACAATTTTGTGTTAGTTCCCGGTGTATAGAAAAATCATTGTTATATATACATATGTTCTTTTTCATATTCTTTTCCATTATAGTTATTACAAAAGCTTGAATATAGTTTTCTGTGCTATACAGTAGAACCCTATTTATCTGTTTTATACACAGTAGTTGTATCTGCTAATCCCCAGCTGCTAATTTATCCCTCCACGCCTTCCCCTTTGGTAACCAGAAATTTGTTACCTATGTCTGTGGGTCTGTTTCTGTTTTGTAAATAAGTTCATTTGTGTCATATTTTAGATTCCACATATAAGTGATGAGAGAAACAGAATTTAATTCTTTCTCTAAACATGGTCAACAACTTAATCTGAATCGCCTGAGACACCCTTATTGAAATGCAGATTCATCACCTGGCACTATCTCAGACTTTGTGATCTTAAAATTCTAACCGGAACCCAGTAATTTTAACAGGTACCCTTGAAGTTTCTTACGTATGCTAAAGTTTAACAATCACTGGTTAAGAACATGGGCTTTGGAGTTCGGAGAGACCTGAGTTCCATCCTCAGCCCTACCAAATTCCTAGCTGTGCGACCTTGGGCAAATTCGTCTGCAAGCCTATTTCCTCGCTGTAAATTGTGGATAATAACATCATCACTATTCTTAAACCACAATGCCTTGTTTCCTTGATAATATATCTCGTTAAAAGTCTGTCTCGAAGGGCTGTTGGAAGCCTGCTTCAGTGACACAGCAGAGCTCCTAACACAGCAGGTGCCCCCCAGACGCTTGTTCCCCCTCCCTGACTTTTGTCTTTAGGTATGACAATGGTATCCTGGCACACTTCACAAAGAAACTTCCAATTCAGTATTTCCATTTACCACCCTATTTTTTTCTTTTTCAAAAGCAAAACAAACAAAACAATTTTCGTCTGGAGCAGTAGGAACAAAAAACCCCAAAGTAATAAATATCCTGCCACAAAGCAGTTCCACCAAGTTGCTAGCAAGATGGACACTTACCTCTTTCATATTTTCATCCCTCAGGAAAATATGAGGGAATTACCTAAAATTTGTAAAATTAGATACATTAAAAAAAAAACATTCCTGAAGTCCTGGTAGTTTAGTGAGACTTGTAAAGCAAATACGTTTATCTACCCAAGCTGTACTCAAGACAGTCTTTGTTTGACAGCGGTTACCTAAAGTTTCACCATGTTTACACCAGCCTAAAGTCCAGATGAATGACATGTTTACATTCCATGACTTACTCTATCGATATGAGTGCTTCCCAAAGCTAACAACTATCAGCTACTGCAAACATTCTCCAACTCTGACCCCACAAAAAGATGTGAAAACAAAACCCGTGCATCATCAACAGTTCACCCAACTGGAAAACTTTTTCACTAAGAAATGGCCCAAACTGACAGTGAAGTCATGAGATAATACATGATAATTTCTTGGGGCTTCCCTGGTGGGAAGTCCTAAGGTCCCTAAGGTCCTGCAAGTCTCACGGCACAACAACAAGAACAACAACAGACAATTTCTGGCAGTAATCGTTTTATAATTAAGCATATATGAAACTAGGGGTGGCGGATGGCCAAATTAACATTAAAATCAGCTATATTTTCACCTCTGTGTTTTCCTTCTCTTATTCCACCCACTTATCCTTATCTTACAAAAAGATTCCTTTCATGGGCTATATATAGGCTTTTATGAGTTGGAACTACCTAAGGCTACTACAAAAGATTAGGTTTTGTTTTTTTTTTTTTTTTGGTTTTTTGTTTTGTTTTTTGACAGCAGAAATGAAAGAGCTCTACTTAGAAGCAAATCCTGCTTCTTCTCTGTCTTAGCTCCAGGGACTAAAAGTCAATGTGAATGCTCTTTAAGGGAGAAATGTTTTCAGAGCAGTTAGAATCAAAGTACCTTTGTCTTCCTCAAAAAAGGGAGGAATTTTCTGGAAAACAGACTTTGCAGCAAGAAAAAAAAAGGTGGGGGATGGAGAGCAGGGAAAGGAAAAAAGAAAACAAATATAAATAAAGGACTATACCTATTTAACATTCAGCTACCAATCAGATATTTAGAACTTAATATTACACGCAATGATGATAACAACAGCTCTACCAATTCTGAGCACCTGTGCAACTTACTGAATAACCATGTGCCAGAAATTGTGCTGTTTTACATGCATTATTTTTTTAAGTTTATATTTTTATTTATTTATTTTTTGTTGTTGTATCTTTTTTTTTTTTAATTTTACTTTCTTTTACTCTACAATACTGTATTGGTTTTGCCATACATCAACATGAATCCGCCACAGGTGTACATGGATTCCCAATCCTGAACCCCCCTCCCTCTTCCCTCCCCATACCATCTCTCTGGATCATCCCAGTGCACCAGCCCCAAGCACCCTATATCCTGCATCGAACCTAGACTGGTGATTCATTTCTTACTTGATAGTATACATGTTTCAATGCCATTCTCCCAAATCATCCCACCCTCTCCCTCTCCCACAGAGTCCAAAAGTCTGTTCTATATATCTGTCTCTTTTGCTGTCTCACATACAGGGTTATCGTTACCATCTTTCTAAATTCCATATATATGTGTTAGTATGCTGTATTGGTGGAGAAGGCAATGGCACCCCACTCCAGCACTCTTGCCTGGAAAATCCCATGGACGGAGGAGCCTGGTGGGCTGCAGTCCATGGGGTCGCTAAGAGTCGGACACGACTGAGTGACTTCACTTTCATGTATTGGAGAAGGAAATGACAACCCACTCCAGTGTTCTTGCCTGGAGAATCCCAGGGATGGGGGAGCCTGGTGGGCTGCCATCTATGGGGTCGCTCAGAGTCGGACACGACTGAGTGACTTCACTTTCATGTATTGGAGAAGGAAATGACAACCCACTCCAGTGTTCTTGCCTGGAGAATCCCAGGGATGGGGGAGCCTGGTGGGCTGCCATCTATGGGGTCGCTCAGAGTCGGACACGACTGAAGTGACTTAGCAACAGCAGCAGCATGCTGTACTGGTGTTTTTCTTTCTGGCTTACTTCACTCTGTATAATAGGCTCCAGATTCATCCACCTCATTAGAACGGATTCACATGTATTCTTTTTAATGGCTGAGTAATACTCCATTGTGTATATGTATCACAGATTTCTTATCCATTCATCTGCTGATGGACATCTAGGTTGCTTTCATGTCCTGGCTATTATAAACAGTGCTGCAGTGAACATTGGGGTACACGTGTCTCTTTCAATTCTGGTTTCCTCAGTGTGTATGCCCAGCAGTGGGATTTCTGGGTCATAAGGCAGTTCTATTTCCAGTTTTTTAAGGAATCCCCACACTGTTCTCCATAGTGGCTGTCCTAGTTTGCATTCCTACCAACAGTGTAAGAGGGTTCCATTTTCTCCACAGCCTCTCCAGCATTTATTGCTTGCAGATTTTTGGATCGGAGCCATTCTGACTGGTGTGAAATGGTACCTCATTGTGGTCTTGATTTGCATTTCTCTGATAATGAGTGATGCTGAGCATCTTTTCATGTGTTTGTTAGCCATCTGTATATACCATGACCAAGTGGGCTTTATCCAAAGGATGCAAGGATTCTTCAATATGTGCAAATCAATCAGTGTAATTCACCACATCAACAAATTGAAAAATAAAAGCCATATGATTATCTCAATAGATGCAGAGAAAGCCTTTGACAAAACTCAACGTCTATTTATGATAAAAACTCTCCAGAAAGCAGGAATAGAAGGAACATACCTCAACATAATAAAAGCTATATATGACAAACCCACAGCAAACATTATCCTCAATGGTGAAAAACTGAAAGCATTCCACCTAAAGTCAGGAACAAGACAAGGGTGCCCACTTTCATCACTACTATTTAACATAGTTCTGGAAGTTTTGGCCACAGCAATCAGAGCAGAAAAAGAAATAAAAGGAATCCACATTGGAAAAGAAGAAGTAAAACTCACTGTTTGCAGATGACATGATCCTCTACATAGAAAACCCTAAAGACTCCACCAGAAAATTACTAGAGCTAATCAATGAATATAGTAAAGTTGCAGGATATAAAATCAACACACAGAAATCCCTTGCATTCCTATACACTAATAATGAGAAAGTAGAAAAAGAAATTAAGGAAACAATCCCATTCACCATTGCAACGAAAAGAATAAAGTACTTAGGAATATATCTACCTAAAGAAACTAGACCTATTTATAGAAAATTATAAAACACTGATGAAAGAACTCAAAGAGGACACTAATAGATGGAGAAATATATCATGTTCATGGATAGGAAGAATCAATATAGTGAAAATGAGTATACTACCCAAAGCAATTTATAGATTCAATGCAATCCCTATCAAGCTACCAGCGGTATTTTTCACAGAGCTAGAACAAATAATTTCACAATTTGTATGGAAATACAAAAAACCTCGAATAGCCAAAGCAATCTTGAGAAAGAAGAATGGAATTGGAGGAATCAACCTGTCTGACTTCAGACTCTACTACAAAGCCACAGTAATCAAGACAGTATTGTACTGGCACAAAGACAGAAATATAGATCAATGCAACAAAATAGAAAGCCCAGAGATAAATCCATGCACCTATGGACACCTTATCTTTGACAAGGGAGGCAAGAATATACAACAGATTAAAGGCAATCTTTTTAACAAGTGGTGCTGGGAAAACTGGTTAACCACTTGTAAAAGAATGAAACTAGAACACTTTCTAACACCATACACAAAAATAAACTCAAAATGGATTAAAGATCTAAACATAAGACCAGAAATTATAAAACTCCTAGAGAACATAGGCAAAACACTCTCTGACATAAATCACAGCAGGATCCTCTATGATCCACCTCCCAGAATACTGGAAATAAAAGCAAAAATAAACAAATGGGATCTAATTAAAATTAAAAGCTTCTGCACAACAAAGGAAACTATAAGCAAGGTGAAAAGACAGCCTTCGGAATGGGAGAAAATAATAGCAAATGAAGCAACTGACAAACAACTAATCTCAAAAATATACAAGCAACTCATGCAGCTCAATTCCAGAAAAATAAATGACCCAATCAAAAAATGGGCCAAAGAACTAAATAGACATTTCTACATGCATTATTTTATTTTGTTTTCACAATAATCGTATGATAGATATTTTGATCACATGTTTCCATTATACAAAAGGGAGAATGGAGATTTATAAAGTACCTTTCTCAAGATCACACAGCTAGTAAGAACAGAAGCCAAGACTCAAGCTAAGGTATGTCCTACCAAGAACCCATGCTCTTAACACTGTATACCACACTGCCTCATCACTGACACGTTATAATAAGTTTTATAATAGATACGATCTTCATTTTACATGGAGCACAAAAGAAGGGGGTGTGTGTGGATAGTAAAATCATGAGAGGCAGTCCACCTGTTTCCATGTGAACTGATATGTGAACTCGTATGAGTGTGTTTACCCTGTCCCACACCTGCACAGGTGTGCATGCCGATCGGCATTTGTGTGAAGTTAGGACATGTCCCCAGTTTCAAAGTTTCTTACAAAGAACCTGCCCACCACAAAGTCTTCACCCCACCCACCCCTAGCTCAGAAAGTAGAAACAGAAAGACCTAGTGCTCTTTTCATCCATGGGTGAAGTGAAGGAATTAAGAAGAGCCCGCAGAGGCAGGAGTAAGTTCCTCTCTGAGGATTTTGCACAAGCCTAGTGCAAAGAGCCCTCCTCTCTAATTGCTTTCTCGCTGGTGGTTTCCTCCACGTGCAGCTCTTATCAGTCCCATGTTACCTTCTGTGGTTAAGGGTACCACCCAACCCTGGAAAATCCTTGCACTTTATCAAATGTCAATAAGACAGAAGTTCAAAGCTCTTGTCTGGCAATAAAACATGGAGGGTGTCATTTCATATTATTTTTAAGATGCAAAGGAAAAGGCTTTGATTTATGCGAATGATTAAAGAATAAAAACTGCACACCTGCATCCCCGGAGGGCAGACATATCTGGGCACCTTAGTTGCCCTCTCGGAGAAGGAAAAATGTTTCAGATTGGCTTTTCCTCTTCTGCTTTGCTGTGATTTTCACAAGGCCAGGATTAAGTTTTCTAACGTGAACCAATAGGCTCTATTGTTCTGAAATCCACACTAAGGCCCAAGGATCCATGTCTTGCTCAAGATAGCATCACGGTCTGAGATAAACATTTAAACCTTCAACACACTGCACTGAAATGGCTGAGAAAAATATAAGTAAGCACGGTATGATCTTTATATGAACCGTGTGAGTGAAAGCAACTGTGGATCAGAAACTTCTTGGTTCTCTATTGAATCACCTCCTGCTGATCACTTAATCTCTAGATACCACAGTCAAGCTTGCTGTGACTTGAGTGTGACATGAAAACTATGTCTAATAATAAACTGTTTCTTTAGAAAAGGGCTTCCCTGGTGGCTCAGATGGTCAAGAATCTCTCTGCAATGCAGGAGACCTGGGTTTGATCCCTGGGCTGGGAAGATCCCCTAGAGAAGGGAATGGCAACCCACTCCAGTATTCTTGCCTGGAGAATCCCGTGGACAGAGAAGCCTGGGGGGTTATAGCCATGGGGTCACAAAAGAATTGGACATGACTGAGCAATCAAATCCCTTATGATTATACAGTGGAAGTGAGAAATAGATTTAAGGGCCTAGATCTGATAGATAGAGTGCCTGATGAACTATGGAATGAGGTTTGGGACATTGTACAGGAGACAGGGATCAAGACCATCCCCATGCAAAAGAAATGCAAAAAAGCAAAATGGCTGTCTGAGGAGGCCTTACAAATAGCTGTGAAAAGAAGAGAGGCAAAAAGCAAAGGAGAAAAGGAAAGATATAAGCATCTGAATGCAGAGTTCCAAAGAATAGCAAGAAGAGATAAGAAAGCCTTCTTCAGCGTTTAATGCAATGAGATAGAGGAAAAGAACAGAATGGGGAAAACTAGAGATCTCTTCAAGAAAATTAGAGATA
>SJYQ01000749.1:165667-221550 GCA_006410935.1 Redunca redunca
TCCCATCACTTCATGGGAAATAGATGGGGAAACAGTGGAAACAGTGTCAGACTTTATTTTGGGGGGCTCCAAAATCACTGCGGATGGTGATTGCAGCCATGAAATTAAAAGACGCTTACTCCTTGGAAGAAAAGTTATGACCAATCTAGATAGTATATTCAAAAGCAGAGACATTACTTTGCCGAGGTCCGTCTAGTCAAGGGTATGGTTTTTCCAGTAGTCATGTATGGATGTGAGAGTTGGACTGTGAAGAAGGCTGAGCGCCGAAGAACTGATGCTTTTGAACTGTGGTGTTGGAGAAGATTCTTGAGAGTCCCTTGGACTGCAAGGAGATCCAACCAGTCCATTCTGAAGGAGATCAACCCTGGGATTTCTTTGGAGGGAATGATGCTAAAGCTGAAGCTCCAGTACTTTGGCCACCTCATGTAAAGAGTTGACTCTTTGGAAAAGACCCTGATGCTGGGAGGGATTGGGGGCAGGAGGAGAAGGGGACGACCGAGGACGAGATGGCTGGATGGCATCACGGACTCGATAGACGTGAGTCTGAGTGAACTCCGGGAGATGGTGATGGACAGGGAGGCCTGGCGTGCTGCCACTCATGGGGTCTCAAAGAGTCGGACATGACTGAGCGACTGGACTGAAATTAACTGAGCGACTAAACACACAGATGCACTTCCTTGCAAGGAGCAAGCAAATCTCTTTAGAAAATATCAGATATATACAAAAGATAACATATTGATGATTATGTTATTATTGCTACATACAGATTTTACAGATCAAAACAATATAGCAATTCACTGCAATGGTTAAGAACATAGGCTCTGGAGTCAGGCTGAACTGGATTTAATTTCTAGCTTTGGTACTTATTAGCTGTGTGACTTGAAGCAAGCTACCTAATTTCTCTGCCCTTTTCTGTGAAATTGGGGACTAATGTCTACCACTTAAGGTTATAGTGAGGAGTAAATAAAATAACTTATGTAATAATCTTAGCGGGTTCCCTTGTGGCTCAGATGGTAAAGAATCTACCTCCAATGTGGGAGAGCTGGGTTCGATCCCTGGGTCAGAAAGATCCCCTGGAGAAGGGAATGGCACCCCACTCCAGTATTCTTGCCTGGAGAATCCCGTGGACAGAGAAGCCTAGCAGGCTACAGTCTACGGGGTCGCAAAAAGTCAGACACGACTGAGCAACTAACACGCAACACAACACACACAACAATAACCTCAGCATAGCAGTGGGCATGCAGTAAGTATGCAATAAACTTACTGTGCGTATGTTCACTACTGTTGTTATTATGATAGGTGTTACTGCATATCCCTTCCAGACATCGCAACTCACAGCACAATGGGTTTCAGCACTAACAAACACCAAGACATCAACCTACCATAGCTCCTGCTCACTTATTTAAAGTTTGCCCATCTAACCAAAGATGTTTACAGATTATCTTCAAGGATTACTGAGCTACATAAAACTCTACACATATGATAATACACATAATTTAGACTCACTTCAGCTATAGCCTTTAAACTTGAAGGAAGCATTCACTTATTAACTGCTAATTACTCAGGAGACTCTAATTTATATGGGGAAAATCCAAAATGATTTCTTTTTACTCTCTTCCCAAGCATAAATACCATCAAAGTATTAGATGTTTATTTTGCAATTAAATGGTAAGGGGTCCCATTTGGAAACTTTTGCTTGAGAGGCTACCTCAATTATTTAGACCACTCATTTTATTATATGATTATTATTTTACACAGAGTCCATGGATTAGAATAAACAAGTTTCACTAGGAAACAGTCACATGAAATACAATATGAGATATTACTAGATATAACAGCAATAGCAGTGTAAGTGAAAAGCAAAGCATATACATATATCCACATTTATATCCGACTTTTTTCTCCCTTGTCAGAGTCCTTTGGAGACTCAGATGCTGGTTGGAACAAATAGTGCTGGATTAAATTAAGACTGTTCTCTGAGATTAGAAAAGTAACCTTATTAACCAACAACCTGTCATGTAAACTGTTTAGAAGCTTCAAGTTTAATATCATTTCTAAATCACTAACATGTGTTGATCTTGTCAAATATAAATAAATAGCTTAATGGTTTAAAAAGTTAAACCTCTAAAATTAATCATTTACATTCTCCATCTTTACTGGTATGCTCTCATCCAGGGATACAGTACGCTCTGGTAAAATATTTTATCACCCATACAAGACCATCTTTGATCTTAGACCACACTAGACCAATTTCCTTTGACCAAAGGAGATGGGGAAATGAGGAAAAAACTAGCACATGTAATAATACTTATGCAACTCAGTGAGGTAGGTAATAGACTTTTTTTCTGAAGCTCAGAGAGGCTAAGAAAACTGCTCAGTCTTAAAAATGACTGAGTTAGAATTGAAACCTAACATTTGACTCCAAAGCCCATGCCTTTCCATCTCAACCTTAGCTCTCAAAACAAAATAAGAAAAAATGAAGAACCTACAATGTGTTCCATTTTACACTGCATTGTCTAGAAAATGCTAGCTCTCCATTGTTAATACTAGAAAAGAAATTTCATTTGGTTAATCAGATAAAGTATTGGCATGGTCTTTAAATTTTTAAAAATGTTTATTATTTATAAGTATATATTTAATTATTTTGAAAGATTCAAACAATATAGAAAAAGTTAAAAACCAATCCCAGTTCCCAATCAGTTTGGTATGCATATCTAAAAAATACAGAAATACACAGTTTGTGAACTTGGTTTTGTTTTTAAGTAAATGACATATACTTTTCTGTACCTTACTTTTTTTCACTTGACCATGTTTGGAAATCTTTTATGAAATAATATGTACCAACCTATTTGCCAGTGTATTTCTATTGCTAAATACTCAGGCTGTCCCCACATACTTACTATAGCAAACTGCTGGTTGAACATTCCTGTACTTGTCTCCCTGTGCATACATGCAAGAGTTTTTCTTAAGGTGAAAGTAAGTCACTCAGTCATGTCCGACTCTTTGCGACCCCATGGCCTATACAGTCCAGGAAATCCTCCAGGCCAGAATACTGGAGTAGGTAGCCTTCCCTTCTCCAGGGGATCTTCCCGACCCAGGGAGTGAAACCAGGTCTCCCACATTGCAGGCAGATTCTTTACCAGCTGAGCCACAAGGGAATTGACATCTGAGAGGATGCACATATCCTCATGAGTTTTATTTTTTAGTTTTATTGAGAAATAATTGATGTACATTACTGTGAAAGTTTAAAGAATACAGCATAATGGCTTGATTTATCCATATATTATGAAATGGTTATCATAATAGGTTAAGCCTAACATCCATCTTCTAACATACATAAAATAAAAAGAAAAAAAAGAAATATTTCTCCTTGGGTAAAAGCTCCTAGGATTTACTCTTTTAACAACTTTTCCATATATCATACAGCAGTGTTAACAATAGTCATCATGCTGTATTTAACACCCCCAGTATTCATTTACCTTTTTACAGGAAATCTGCACTCTGCCCCACAATCACCCCCACCTTCCTCCTCTTCCCTCTCTCCCAACCCTCTGCCTCTGGCAATCACATCTGGTCTCTTTTCCAGAGTCTGATGGAGTCGTTTAGAGTCCACATATAACTAAGATCATAGTGTCTATCTATTTTATTTAAATCTATTTAAATAGGTAGGTTTTAGTGTAATCTATAGTATAAATCTACTTTATGACTTACTTCACTTAGCATAATGTCTTCAAGGTCCATCCATGTTGTTGCAAATGGCAGGATTTCCTCATTTTTGTGGCTGAATAATATTCCACTGTGAGCGTGTGTGCGTGTTTTGCAAAACGTCTTCATCCATTCATTCATCAGTGAACACTAGGTGGTTTCCTTATCTAAATTACTGTAAACGTGATGTTATGAACATAGCGGTGTAGGAACCTTTTCCATTTAGTCCTTCTGTTTCCTTTGGATATACCCCCAAAAGTGGAACTGCTGGATCTTACGGTGTTATTGTTCAGCTGCTAAGTCATGTCTGACTCTTTGCAACCCCATGGACTGCAGCATTCTAGGCTTCCCTGTCCTTCACCATCTCCTGGAGTTTGCTCAAACTCAGGTCCATTGAGTCAGTGATGTCATCCAACCATCTTATCCTCTGTCACCCTATTCTATTCCTGCCCTCAATCCCTCCCCGCATCAGGATCTTTTCCAGTGACTCAGCTCTTCACATCAGGTGGCCAGAGTATTACTGTAGCTTCAGCTTAAGCATCAGTCCTTCCAATGAATATTCAGGGTTGATTTCTTTTAGGGCTGGTTTGATCTCTTTGCTGTCCAAGGGACTCTCAAGAATCTGCTCCAGCACCACACAATTCACACACAATTCACCACACCGCACAATTCACCACACAATTCAAAAGCACCACACAAATCAATTCTTCGGCGCTCATCAATTCTTCAGATTTTATGGTAGTAGTTCTATTTTTAATTTTTTGAGGATCCTCCATACTGATTCCCATAAGTGCTGTACCAACTTACAATCATAACGATAGTGCATAAGAAGTTCCTTTTCTCCGTGTTTACTAGATGTTTACTAGATATGCAAAACTGCTTTACAAAATGTGTTTCGATTTATACTCATCCCCAGCATAAGGATATCTGTTTTCACTAAGACTGTTTTCACTGACTTCATGATTTTGGCAATTTAACAGTTATAAAATAGTTTCTCACTGTTGTTTCAGCATTCTGGTCTTCTTAATTAAGTTAAGCATATTTTCATGGTCATTTGTATTTCTCTTCTGTGAATTGTTATTGTTGTTACATGACAGCTGGAAAAACCATAGCTTTGACTATACAGACCTTTGTTGGCCAAGTGATGTCTCAGGTTTTTAATATGCTGTCTAAGTTGCCTATAGCTTTCCTTCCAAGGAGCAAGCATCTTTTAATTTCATGGCTGTGGTCACCATGTGCAGTGATTTTGGAGCCCAGCAATCTTTCACTATTTCCATTGTTTCCCCATCTATATGCCATGAAGTGATCGGACTGACTGCCATGATCTTAGTTTTTTGAATGCTGAGTTTTGGTAAGCCAGCTTCTTCATTCTTCTCCTTCACCTTCATCAAGAGGCTCTTTAGTTCCTCTTCAGTTTCTGCTATTAGGGTGGTGTCCTCTGCATATAGGTTATTGATATTTCTCCCTGCAATCTTGATTCCAGCTTGTGATTCATCCAGCCAGGCATTTCACATGATGTACTGTTCATATAAGTTAAATAAGCATGGTGACAATATACAGCCTTGACGTACTCCTTTCCCAATTTGGAACCAGCCCAACCAGTTGCTCCATGTACCGCTCTGTTGCTTTTTGACCTACATACAGGTTTCTCAGGAGGCAGGTCAGGTGGTCTGATATTCCCATCTCTTTAAGAATTTTCCATGGTTTGTGGTGATTCAACAAACCATGTCAAAGGCATCAGTGTAGTCAGTGAAGGAGAAGTCGATGTTCTTCCGGAATTCTCTTGATTTTTCTGTGATCCAACAGATGTTGGCAATTTGACCTCTGGTTCCTCTGCTTTTTCTAAATCCAGAGTGTACATGTGGAAGTTCGTGGTTCAAGAACTGTTGAAGCCTAACCCTAAGCCTAACCCTAACCCTAGTTGAAGCCTAGCTTGAAGGATTTTGAGTATGACCTTGCTAGCATGTGAAAGGAGTGTAACTGTATGGTAGTTTGAACATTCTTTGGCATTGCCCTTTTCTGGGACTGGAATGAAAACTGACTTTTTCCAGTGCTGTGGCCACTGCTGAGTTTTCCAAGTTTGCTGGCATATTGAGTGCATAATCTGCTAATATCCTTTGTCCATTTTTCTCTCTGGTTATCTTTCTTCTTCTTTTTGATTTGGAGGCTTTTCTAATTCTCTATATGTGCAAATATACACCTACCTTAGAGGTTTTCTTATTGTTTGTTTATGGTATCTTTCATTAAATTTCATCACAGAAATTTAAAATGCTGATATTGTCAGCAGTATTTATTAATATCTATATACTTTGTACTTTGTATCTTATTCAAACAGGCCTGTACTCCAAGTGTATAAACCTATTCCTCTATATTTTTCTCTGATGTTATTTAATTTAAGCTAGTTATGTTCCTTACCAAAGTTATGAGTTCACAATTAACACAGTGTAATACAAAAAGAAATTTAAAACTTTCAAGAAAGAAAAATCAAGTAAAAGCGTTAACCCAAAATCAAGCCTTTACTAGATCTGAATATAAAACAGTGGTATGTCAAGTTTAACTTTCAGTTCAGTTCAGTCGCTCAGTCGTGTCCGACCCTTTGAGACCCAATGGACTGCAGCACCCCAGGCTTCTCTGTCCATCACCAACTCCCAGAGCTTGCTCAAACTCATGTACATTGAGTTTGTGATGCCATCCAACCATCTCATCCTTTGTCGTCCCCTTCTCCTCCTGCCTTCGATCTTTCCCAGCATCAGGGTCTTTTCCAGTGAGTCAGTTCTTCGCATCAGGTGGTCAAGGTATTGGAGTTTCAGCTTCAACATTAGTCCTTCCAATGAATATTCAGGGATGATCTCCTTTAGGATTGACTGGTTGGATCTCCTTGTAGTCCAAGGGACTCTCAAGAGTCTTCTCCAACACCACAGTTCAAAAGCATTAATTCTTCAGTGGTCAGCTTTCTTTACAGTCCAACTCTCACATCCATACATGACTACTGGAAAAACCACAGCTTTGACTAGACGGACCTTTTGGACCTCCAGAAAAAAACTGTAAATAAGTCACACCTTGCAGATCAATATCCTGAGAAATATCCTTTATATAAACGCAGGAGGCCTCCCTCTTTTACTAGCTCTTGATCACTACGGATTCACTTAATGGTAGCTAAAGCTATAAATATAATAAAATGACAGTGAACATTTATTAAGCTCTGCATGCAAGACAGTATTCTAAGCATTGTACAGGTATTAATTCATTTACTACTCACAACAATCCTATGAGATGGGTTTATTTCCATTTTATAGGTGACAGAAGGAAGACTCGGACATGTAATTTACCCAAAGGTCAACAGGCTGGTAAGTGGCAGAGACAGGATTCGAATCTGCAGCCCTCAAAGAACTATGCAGCATATATATCAAATGGAATTTTCTAAGAACAAATTTACAGGTTAAGGGAAGATTTTTTACACTGATAGTTATAAAACAGACAAAACGAATACTTTGCATGTGGGCACCCAAACCACCATACTGCTGCTATGCGTGCATTTGTGCTAAGTCACTTCAGTCGTGTCCGACTCTTTGAGACCCCAGGGACTGTAGCCCACCAGGCTCCTCTACCCATCGGGATTCTCCAGGCAAGAATACTGGAGTGGGTTGCTGTGCCTTCCTCCAGCGGATCTTCCTGACCCAGGGATCGAACCTGAGTCTCTCACATCTCCTGCATTGGCAGACAGGTTCTTTACCTGGGAAGCCCCAGTGCTGCTCTACAGCTAGTCAAACTCAAATACTAAAAGATGAGCCAGGAGCAAACAAAACACTACACATATGTCAACATCACCTGTGACAACCAGAAAACATGCAGTGACTAAAGATCTTTGTGTAAGTAGAGCATGAAACACAAAAGCCTACTTCCCTCAACAAATGAAAGAACTGTACAAGTTAACAGCTGGGCAGAGCTCAGTCCCTTGACATTCAGTTTCTAGTCAACCATTAATCTTCCCCTCTTCCCTTTTCCTTCCTAAAACTGGTGGCTTTGGGGGGGGAAGGGGGTGGCGGGGAGTGAATGTCAAAAGGCTAAGTACTTAAATCTTTCTGCTTCAGTGTTTCCAGCCTAAATCTCATTATACAGAATTTGTATGCTGGAGTCTTATAATTTGAAGTGCCAGAAAAAGGAGGCTTTTACAGAGGTCTAAACGTGAAGTGCTCACCTAGCTGACCATAACAAAATTCACTGCCAAAATGCAGAAAAATCTAAAGTAGCACTTAAGTTTCCTATAGTTATGATTTATGCTTATGAAGAAGTCAAGTAGTAACTATCATGATAATAGCTTTGCAAAATCAGCTATTCATAGAACAGTAGAGTTATCAGATCAACTCCATAAACATTCACAATACCATTTTCCAGGAAACACAAACAACCTATAAATTGACAAACATTGGACAAGTCATGTGCCATTCATAATGTCATATCAGGCAGAGAAGTATTAACGTTATAGGGTGAAACTTAATTGTGCTACCTAGAG
The DNA here is from genome assembly GCA_006410935.1 of Redunca redunca. NCBI lineage: Eukaryota > Metazoa > Chordata > Mammalia > Artiodactyla > Bovidae > Redunca > Redunca redunca. Next base: position 173,886 of record SJYQ01000749.1, read on the forward strand.
TCGTCAAAGGTTGTAGCATTTGGGGCAAACCATGCATTTACACATTATCAGCCGTTATGTTTGGTAGTATGCAATTGAACTATGAATATACAGATCAGTTACATTAATGCAACAAGGTACTAATGCAATAACTTATCAATTACTTGGCATTTTATATTCAAACTATTTCATAAAAATTAGTTCACACTCACAACAACTCACAAAACAGCAACAGGGTCTCATTTAATCTAGTGGCAGAAAGATACAGAGGAGTTCCAATTTAAGGTAGCTGAAAACTCATGGGCTTAGAATTCCCAGTCCTCTCTCTTCTGAGTGATCCTGCTTCTGTTTGAAGGTGGGATTCTTTTTCAAATGAGAGTCTCACATGTCAAATCCCCACTCAGAACTATGTCTACACCCTGCTTATGGGATAAGGCTGTAATAATGCTCAATAATTCCTCTGACTTTCTATTTTTGTTATAACATAGATATTTATAGATGCCTGGAGGCCTAGGTCAAAGTGCACAAAAAGTCACATGCAATGAATGACTAGAACAGCATAGGCTAGACAGAGAGGCCCTAGATTAATGTACACAGAAAATTCATGCCAGCACTCAACATATCATCTAAATTAATGGTGTAGAACACCAAAGTACCCTATAGAAACAGGCGTGGATCTACTTTACCTCAGCCACATAATTTCCGACTCCTAACTCAAATGGCTAATGTTGGAATGTTGCGATGTTGCAATGTCCAAGCCTACCTTTCCTGCTGGGCTCAACTCAAATGCCACCCGGCCAGGAAGCTTTCTCAGATTCTCTCCCAGCCGGAAGCAATCTTCCTTTTCCTGAACTCCCTAAATACCAATTTTAAATATTTCCAACGGCACTTTCTACTTTGATATAGAGTTATTTCTGTTACACATGTGTTACCTCCTTTGTTAAGACTTCTTGCTCCTTAAAGACACAGAGGTAACCATAACTCATTTATCTTCTATCCCCTATAACACTCTGGGTCATTCAGCATCTTCCACATACCAGTCATTCAAATATTTACTGAATGAATACATAACTTGAATCACTATTTATAAACTGTGGTGCTATTCTTCATTCAACTCAACCGTTTCAGGACTGGGCCTCCCAGGTGGGCGTCACTAAGTGGCAAAACACGTTCTGTGGCAACGTGAGGGTTCTTACAGGAAGCCACTTTGGCCTGCTCTCAATCCTTCTTTCCATTGCCTTTTTACTGTTCTGTCCCTCTACTCCAGGGAGAAAGCACTTGTTCCTTTTATTGTTATTAAGCGCCTCATTATGTTCAAGGTAAAGTGGAAAAAAAAAAAAGCATTCGATGCAATTACCAGTTCCTCCACAAATTTGGGGGCTACTTGTCATTTCAACATTCAAGATGTGAATAGAAGAAAAGTCCAAATTCTTTTCACTCCCAAGAACTATTTTCTTTCTCTCTTTTAGACAAAATGGAAGCACACAGCACAGGAAGCAGTCCTCAGTAAGCCACCGTTCATAAACAGCTTTGCTGAAAGCGTAACAAAGGTTCTGTTGTGCGCTTGCATGGCAGGGCCAGTAAGCAGCAGGGGCAGATGAACTCTTTAAGAAACAAAGGTTCTGTCTTCATGCAAATGTTTGCATTAATAAAAAATGAAGGAAAAGATATAGAAAACGCAGGCTAGCTGGACATAATGGGTCTCTAAACGGGAGGTTTTCACATTTTTCAGGCGGAGTCAGTAGGTCTTTTACAAACGTTGTCATACTGAACATTTCACAGACATCAGGAGAAAGACATGCAAATAACTGAAGCAAATCAAAGGACGCCCCGCTGTTCCGCCGGCGCCTCCCTCATCCCCGCCTGGCTTGTCATTTTCTGTTAACCCTGGGGGCGGCTGCTGTGTTGTGGAGGAATGGAGTCCCCAGCCCATGTGGCAGTACATGTCCAGCCAGCTGGCCCCTGCACGGACGGCATTACAATGCAAGCCATGTACCACCACTCAGGGACACGTGCTGCCAGGCAACAAGTCCACTGTGTGACTTTTATACACCCAGCTTGCAAATCTGCATTGGAAAGAGCCTCTAGACTAACCACTTAATAAGATATGATCTTCTTGAGTGTTAGCATCACTGAGCAGTTCTCTGAAGACGGACTGACTGAGACCCAGCTCTTCCAAGTGAAATCTACAATAAGGGCCTTAAAATAAATGTAGAAAATTTAAAAACCACGTGAGGGGAGAGGTTTACCAAATACTGACACACTATACTAATGCTACCGTGCATTATCTCATTTAATCTTCACAGTCACCATTTAAGGTAGATATTTATTATCCCCATTACATGGCGGAGAAAATTGAGGTTTTTGAAGGTAATTCACTTGCCCAAGGTCACATAGCTAACAATGGCAAGCCATAACTAAAAGCTATCTAATGGGCAAATTCCTCTCTATTTTTTAAAAATTTAAATTGTTAGCCCTTACTTCTGTGTCTCTTGTGACTGAAACCCAGTGTATTCTGAAAATGTTACAATGACCATACTCATCCACTGCATGTCCACTGAAGTGTATTACTCTTTCTCTGTTTTAATCATTTGAAATCTTTATCATTCACTTTTTTTTAAGAGTGAGCGGCTTTTTGTTAGGTCTTGATAAGAATGTAATTAAAGCTGCAAATGCTTTCTCAAAGAAAAATGGATATAATTTAACATGTTACAATTTTAGAACACTGAAGAACTTCCAAAGGCTCATCTATATAGCTCCTCTGAGGATTCAGGGCCTACATGTTAAACAAACCAAAACAAAACAAAATCTCTCTTCATGGAAGCCCATGGTCAGTTTTCTTTCATGATGATGGGCTACCAAATCCCAACCTGCCAATTCCTTGTCCTCCTCAGCTTTCACTGAACACACTCTTCCTCTCCACCAGGACTTGAAGTCACTTACGTCCGCCCGCAGACTGTCCCACTGGCCTCTCTTTCTGTACTTGAACAGTAGCCAGTCACTGCATCACTGTTCTCACCTCCACTCCTGAAAAGCTTAGGAGTTAAAGGACTTTAAGGTTGCATCTCGCAGCTCCAATCATTTTACAGATACAGAAATTGAAGTCATTCTTCTTTCTTTTTGCCCTTGATTCAGTGACAGAAAGTTCTTGGGCTTGCTCAAATGCATCCCTGAAGTTCTCCATATTTCTATCCAGAACCACATTGCCAAAGTTTTTCTTTGTACAAAGCGAACAAAATAAATCATGGTAATAACTGAATTATTTTCAAATATTTTTTTTCAAACTCCCTGAAAGCACTCAACTTTTTAAAAGCAACAGTCAAATGATATGGGCTTCCTTAGTGACTCCGTGCTAAAGAGTTCGCCTGCCAATGGAGACGTGGGTTTGATCCCTGGGTCAAGAAGATCCCCTGGGGGAGGAGATGGCAAGCTTCTCTAGTGTTCTTACCTGGAAACTCCCATGGAAAGAGAAGCCTGGTGGGCTGCAGTCCGTCAGTCGCAAAGAGCTCGACATGACTGAGTGACTGAACAGGCGCACGCGCTGCTGCAGGAGGTGTGGGCTCGATCCCTGGCTGGGGAAAATCCTGTGTGCTGTGGAGCAGCTGAGCCCGGGAGCCCCAACTATTGAGCCTGTGCTCTAGAGCCCGGGAGCCTCAGCTAAGGGGCTCATGTGCTGTAACACTGAAGCCCAGATACCCTAGAGTCTGTGCTCCACAACAAGAGAAGCCACCTCAATGAGAACCCACACACCACAACTGGAGAGGAGCCCGCGCAGCCAGGAAGACCCAGCACAGCCCTAATTAGATACATAAGAAAACATACAAAAGCAATAGTCAAACGATATTATCCAGGCTCCTTTTATCCTATTAATAGTCCACTGAGGCCTCTGGTGCTAATCATAATACAGGATCAATTACAAAACAATTGTTTTTGTCCTATAATAAGGGATAATAAATTTAATAAAGTATTAACTTTCTTTGCATTTATTATTTACCTATTGGGCTGTGCCAGGTCTTAGCTGTGGTATGCCAGATCTTTGACCTGCACGGAGGCACTTAGCTGGTTTCTTTAGCTGAGGCATGCAAACTTTTAGCTGTGGCATGTGGGAAATAGTTCCTTGACGAGGGATCAAACCTGGATTCCCTGCATTGGGAGCGTGGAGTCTTAGCCACTGGACCACCAGAGAAGTCCCTTAACTTTCTTTAATATAATGCTAGGCTGAAAGATAATCAAAGTACTGATAATCAGATTACTGAATTATACTGAACCTTTAACGTGAAGATAACCAGATGAGGAAAATTATTACATGCCTTTATGATAAAAAGGCGGAGAAGGCAATGGCACCCCACTCCAGCACTCTTGCCTGGAAAATCCCATGGACGGAGGAGCCTGGTGGGCTGCAGTCCATGGGGTCACTAAGAGTCGGGCACGACTGAGCGACTTCACTTTCACTTCTCACTTTCATGCACTGGAGAAGGAAATGACAACCCACTCCAGTGTTCTTGCCTGGAGAATCCCAGGGACAGGGGAGCCTGGTGGGCTGCTGTCTATGGGGTCGCACAGAGTTGGACACGACTGAAGCGACTTAGCAGCAGCAGCAGCAGCAGCATGATAAAAAGGCAGAAAAATAAAGTAGTCTAGAGCAAGTAAAGAAGGAAGCTATTTTGGAGGAGGGTAAATGGCAAAGCTCAACAGTACTAGAAAACTGGAGAATCAAAACATAATCATATCAAATGGATTTAAAAGAGCTGGTTGAAAAAAATAAATGCAGTTGTCCACATAAGAAGAGAACATAAGAAGAGAAGGGGAAAGAGGTGAAATAGGGCAGGGTGAGAACAACCCTCAATGTATGCCTTGCTGTTTGGTTGGTGCAAAAGTAATTGTGGTTTTGCATTGTTGAATTTTGCCATTTGATGGAATACATTCTTAAAGAAATGTGGTTAGGTTATACATCATTTTAATGTGCATTTCTCATGGGATTTTTTTTTGGTTATGATTTATTACTTGCTGTTTATTTTAGACTACAGCAATGATGTTAGACAAAAAGCAAATTAGAACAATTTTTAAATTTGCGTTCAAAATGGGTAGTGAAGCAGCAGAGACAACTAGCAACATCAACAATGCCTTTGGCCCAGGAACTGCTAATGAATGTACAGTGCAATGGTGATTCAAGAAGTGTTGCAAAGGAGAGAGCCTTGAAGATGGCCAGCCATTGGAAGTTGACAACGACCAATTGAGAGCAATCATTGAAGCTAATCCTCTTACAACTACTAGAGAAGTTGACAAGTTTGGCATTTGAGGCAAATTGGAAAGGTGAAAAAGCTTGATAGGTGGGTGCCTCATGAGCTGACCGCAAATCAAAAACATCTTTTTAATGCGTTATCTTCTCTTATTCTGCACAACAAAGAACCATTTCGCAATTGAATTATGACACACAACAAAAAGCAGATTTAATACAACTGGCAACAACAGCTCAGTGGCTGGACACAGAAGAAGCTCCAAAAAGCACTTCCCAAAGCCAAACGTGCACCAGAAAAAGGTCACGGTCACTGTTTGGTGGTCTGCTGCCATTCTGATACACTACAGCTTTCTGAATCCCAGCCCATTACATCTAAGAAATACACTCAGCAAATCAATGAGATGCAATGAAAACTGCAATGCCTGCAGCCCACTTTGGTCAACAGAAAAGGCCCAATTCTTCTTCACGACAACGCCTGACCACACATTGCACAACCAGAACTTCAAAAGTTGAACAAATTGGGCTCCAAAGTTTTGTCTCATCTGCCCTATTCACCTGACCTCTCACCAATCTACTACGACTTCTTCAAGCATCTCGACAACTTTCTGCAGGGAAAACACTTCCACAACCAGCAGGAAGCAGAAAATGCTTTCCAAGAGTTCATCAAATCCCAAAACATGGATTATATGCTACAGGAATAAACAAATTTACTTCTTGTTGGCAAAAATGTGTCGATTGTAATGGTTCCTATCTTGATTAGTAAAGATATGTTTAAGTCTAGATATAATGATTTAAAATTCAGGTCCAAAATAGCAATGACTTTTGTACCAACCTTATATTTTTTGAACCTGTGAATGTGTTACCTAGTATATGTGTGTGTGTGTACATATATAAATGTCTTTAGCTCCTTTTACTTTAGCCTTTTCTCATCTCGTGGGATTCTCCAGGCCAGAATACTGGAGTGGGTTGGTTGCCATTCCCTTCTCCAGGGGATCTTCCGGACCCAGGGACTGACTCCATGTCTCTTACATCTCCTGCAGTGGCAGGTGGGTTCTTTACCACTAGTGCCACCTGGGAAGCCCCAATACAGTATTTCCTAGGGTTTTTCCTTTCTCGTTTTTATCTCCTTTTTAAATTTACTTATTATATTTTTCAAAATGTAATGCTTTGAAATATTGCTTTATACAAACATTGCCAAGTATAAAAATATGTCCCTGGAATTTTCAGTTTCCCCTGCCCAAATCTTCTTGCTACCTTCCTTAGGAGATATATTCTCTTTGACTCCTTGTCTAATTCCTCCAACCCCCAGTGATCTCCTTTTCTCCCCCTGAACTATTACTTACTACATAGCACTTGATTTCATATTGACTTAAAGTATTTCACTTCATCTGTAAGTAACCTCAACTAAATTAAAATACAATTGAAGACATTCTTTTGTTTAATAATTAGTTAATTTACTTAAGCATGGTCCTTGTCCTCAAGGAGATTATTTAAGATTGACTGGAGAAGCAGATATACAAATCAAAGATGATAACACAGTATGATAATTGTTATAAAGGAGGCATGGAAAAAAATGTAAAGATAAAGAGGCCTATGTCTGTCTGGGAGAAAGAATGTTTCAAAGAATGTGAAAGAATTTCCAGGTGAACAAGTAGAGAAGGGGTATTTAACACAGACACATCAGCACGTGCAGATGCATCAAGATGTGAAAAGCATGGGAGATCTGGAAAGCAACAAATAGCTGAGTATTCCTAAGAGATAAAGCTGGACAGCATCATCATCGTAAAGGGTTTATAAAGAGTACAGATGTTAGGAAACCACAGAAGGAGTCTGAGCTGGAGAGTGGCAGTCATATTACTATTTCTGAAAGATCACTTTGACAGCAGCATGGAAGAGCTGGAGGCAGAAAGATTAGAAGTACAGACAACAAGGAGGGCAATTGTTGAAACGGTACAGGCCCGAGGTATTAAAGGCACAAAGTAGGGGAGTAACAATCGAAATGACAGATCAAATCAACAGAAGCTGGCAACTGACTGGATAGGAGAGGTTCAAGGATGGGACGGAATATAGGATGATTTCTGGGTTCCTTTCTTGGGCATTTGGGAATACGATGATTCCATTCACAAGACCAAATAAAGGACTAAAAGCCGGAATGATACCCTTTCTGTGTATTGTGCAGGATTCAGCACAGTGCTGAGCACACACGTAGTCAAGTCATTCCATGGGCCAACTGGCTGTCTTGAAAAAGACCACAGAACCTTTTGCTTAATGACCTTTTGGTCACGTTCGTAAAGTTGGCTTCAATCACCATGCACTGATATGATTCCTGGGCACAGGATAACTGAAGTGGACGAATTTACCCAGGAAACAAGTGAAGTAAAATAGGCAGCACTTATGTGAATGTGAGGCACATGTGTGTCTGTGTGTGTGCACGCAAGTGTTGGGGTGGGAGGGTGCAGTTTATGAGCAAAACACCCACATCTATGTAATGCTGCAACAGAGATTGCTGGTTGCTAACTCTACTAACCTTCTTCTCCTTAGAAACATACTCCAATTTTACCTGGGTACATGGCCACTGACATAAAGATCGTATTTCTCAGCTTCTCTTAAAGCTAGGCTTTCCTTATGTGATTAAGCCACAAAATGTGAGCACAATATTGTGAGGGTCTTTTAGAAAGTATTTAAATGAAACTGACTCAGCTGAAAGATGTCCCTTGTCCATCCCAGAAAGGAACAGAGAAGCTACTTCAGTCCTCATGGATCATGAGGCAAAAAAAAAAACAACCCGGAATCTATGGTTGGATGTCAGAGTAAGAAGACAGAAGCCTGAGTTCCTGATTACACTTGGAACACACCATACCAGCCAGGATTGCTTATCGACAGTCTTCTAAGTCATTTAAATCATGTTGCTTTAGGGTTTCCTGTTGTATTTAGAGAAACCTAATATAAACATAAAACGCCTATGTATTTGCCCTAAAGTATAAATGAAGAGATTAAACTAACGTACCAATCAGAAAGCTCATTGGTCTATCCACTAATTTAGGTTAGTGCACGCTGGGCTAGCATGACTTGCTTCCAGACATCATCCTAGAGTCTGAAGAAATGGACTGTTACCTTCAATGCTGAACCATTGTTGTACACAGGGTAAGGTCTTCCTGACTCTTTTAACTGAACTTGTAATGCCCCTGAAAGTTTACTAAATACTTTCACTTACATTATCTCGTTGAACCTTGCAACCAACCTAGGAATCAGATAAGGTTGGAATTATTCTCTCCATTTTAAAAATGAGGAAATTGCCCAAGGTCATACTGTTTATAAATGGTAAAGCCAAGATTTAAAATTTAATCTCATTAAGTGTAAATATACCCCCACTGAATCATAGTAGATAACTTCTAGAGAGATTCTTAGAGATATTCAAAAGTCTTTTTAAATGACCATGATTAATAATAATTAATATGAACATAAATACCATGATTTGTATATGTGTGTGTTGACAACAGATCACAAATCAATGTCTTAGTATTTCACAGAATTTGCATAGACATTTGAATATTAATTTTTCCATTTACTAACTGAGGAGGCAGTCTGTTCAACTTCAGAACTGATGACAGTAGCATCCCCTTTGATCCTACCTTTTGCACTAGAGAGGAAAATGAACAAATGAAGGGCAGCACAGGAAGTGAGAGGCAGCAAAGGGGCCTTCTTTCTAAAGGCCCCTTCTCTCTGGACAACCTAGGGCAGATTCCATTCGGGTCCTCCTGCTGGTGGTATAAGACACTTCTGCAATTGCTTCCAGAAATCTCTTATCAGAAAGTTTATATTGATCAAATAATCCAACACTTCAAGGAAAGGTGAACTGACCTTTAGTCCAGCTCTTAAACACTGAATTGATCCCAGCCCTGCATTGCCATTCCACAGAGAGGCCCCCAGGCTAACAGCCTAAGCAAGAGGGTCTTGTTATACGAGCCCTGGTTTCTAATCACTCTCTTAGATTGCTCCACAGAGCATTATGCAAGGTATTCAGCCTCCCTCCAAGCTGAATTTCCTCATTAGATGATGGGGGAGAAGGACACTTTCTTCTCCGGCACCATCTGGAAGCCTGATTAAGCGTAAGCGCACATTTTGCTTTTGTAACAGTTAATACAAATAGATATGGAGAATGAAATAACTGCATTTTCTTCTACTACTCTGAATTTATACTTTGTCTTTCCTATAATACAAAATGAGTCAGTAGAGAGCCTCATTAACAGACCAAATTTAAGAAAATGTTAAACTAAGGAGAAAGATCTGAATGGCACTAGAGGGAGAAGGAAAAGATCAAAGAAACTTGACTTTCAAGTTCATTTTCCTGAGATTATAAAAGCATGGAGCTGATAGCAACCGTATTAAGGTCATCTAGTTTAATACGTTTTTTAAATTAGAAGATCAACATTGTTATTGCATTTTAAAACATTACTTAAACACAGAATTCCTCTATCATAAAATAGCAGGAGATTATATATCTCTATGGTCCCATCTCATTGTCACTAAAATCCACAGGTTTATGTTGGAGTTCTACCTTTTTCTGTTGTTTGTTTCTACATGCTTTTACACACATACACACTCACACCCACACACATAAAGTCTTTTTAGGAATTATGTAGTGATATAATAATATAATATTCCACTGTATTAATTTACCTCAGTTTGCTTCTGGATTCTTTCCAGGTTTTTATTAAAAATAACATGCTATAAAAATTTTCTTACAATTTATTTTCTCTTTTGAATTATTTCCTTAAGATATATTTCCAGAAGTAGCATTGATTGGTTGGATCTCCTTGCAGTCCAAGGGACTCTCAAGAGTCTTCTCTAACACCACAGTTCAAAAGCATCAATTCTTTGGTGCTGAGCCTTCTTTATGGTTCAACTCTCATATTCATACATGACTACTGGAAGAACTATAGTTTTGATTGTATAGACCTTTGTCGGCAAAGTAATGTCTCTGCTTTTTAATATTCTGTCTAGGTTTCCTATAGATTTTCTTCCAAGGAGCAAGTGTCTTTTAATTTCATGGCTGCAGTAACCATCTGCAGTGATTTTGGAGCCCAAGAAAATAATAAAGTCTTTCACTGTTTCCATTGTTTCCCCATCTATTTGCCATGAAGAGATGGGACCAGATGCCATAATCTTCAGTTTTTGAATGCTGAATTTTAAGTCAGCTTTTTCACTCTCCTCTTTCACCTTTATCAAGAAGCTCCTTGGTTCTTCTTCACTTTCTGCTGTTAGGGTGGTGTCACCTGCATATCTGAGATTATTGATATTTCTCCTGGCAATCTTGATTCCAGCTTGTGATTCATCCAGCCCAGCATGTCCCATGATCTACCAGGCATATATGTTAAATAATCAGGGTGACAATATGCAGCCTTAACATACTTCTTTCCCAATTTGGAACTAGTCGGTTGTTCCATGTCTGGTTCTAACTGTTGCTTCTTGACCTGTATACAGATTTCCCAGGAGGCAGGTCAGGTGGTCTGGTATTCCTATTCATTTAAGAATTTTCCACAGTTAGTTGTGATCCACAGTCAAAGGCTTTAGCGTAGTCAATGAAGCAGATGTTTTTCTGGAATTCTCTTGCTTTTTCTGATACAATGGATGCTGGCCAATTTGAACTCTGGTTCTTCTACCTTTTCTAAATCCAGCTTGTATATCTGGAAGTTCTTGGTTCACATACTGTTGATGCCTAGCTTGGAGGTTTTGAGCATGACCTTTCTAGCCTGTGAAATGAGTGCAATTGTGTGGTAGTTTGAATATTCTTTGGCACTGCCTTTTCTGGGATTGGAACGAAAATGGACTTTTTCCAGTTCTGTGGCCACTGCTGACTTTTCCAAATGTGCTGGCATATTGAGTACAACGCTTTATCAGCATCATCTTTTAGGATCTGAAATAGTTCAGCTGGAATTCTATCACCTCTACTAGCTTTGTTCACAGTGATATTTCTGAAGGCCCACTTGACTTTGCACTCTAGCATGTCTGACTAGGTGAGTGATCACACCATCATGGTTATCCAGGTCATTAAGATCTTTTCTGTATAGCTCTTCTGTGTATTATTGCCACCTCTTCTTAGTATCTTCTGCTTCTATTGGATCCATAGCGTTTCTGTCCTCCATTGTGCCCTGAATTTATTTATCAATTCCCTGCTGACAGCATTTTTTCAGGTTCTAGTTTGGGTCCTTTATGCATGGTATCACTATGAACACCCTAGTATAAGTCTTTTAGTACAGAGGTCTCCAACCTCAGAGATCTAATGCCCGACGATCTGAGGTAGAGCAGATACTATAAGAAAAGAATAAAATACACGATAAATGTATTGTGTTTGAATCATCGTCAAACCACCTTACCCCCACCCTCAGTCTGTGGAAAAACTGTCTTCCATGAGACTGGTCCCTGGTGCCAAAATTTAGTAAACTCATGTCTGCATTTTCAGCTGGTTCTGGGCCCTCAAGTACATGACTAGGCCAAAGGGGATGAGTAGCTTCAACTTTTGTACATACTGCCAAGGAGCTTTCCTGGTTTGCAGATAGCCTCCTTCCTCCTCAGGTGGTAAAAACAGAAATTATCTCTCTTGAGTCTGTTGGTATTGGGTTGGCCAAAAAGTTTGTTTGGGTTTTTCATACAATGTTATGTAAAAACCTGGATGAACTTTTTGGCCAACCCAATATAATCTCATGATGAAGGTTCCATCTTATGACCCAATTACCTGCCAATGGCCCCACCTCTAAATACCATCACATTGGAAATCAAGGCTTCAGCATAGGAGCAGGGCATAAGGAAACTTGCAGGTGATGAAAATGCTCTGTATCATAACTGAGGTGATGACTACATGGCTATATGTTAACATATATATATCTCAAAGCTTATTCAATCTCACCCTTATAATACGTGATCTTTATTATATACAAATTATACATCCATAAAACTGTCAGTAAAAAAGAGATGACGGTTTTTTCTGAGTTAATGACAAACTTTGTAATTGAACTACTTGCTTCTGAAAGCTCAAAAAAATCACCCTTTGTGTACTGTACTATTTAATTTTATTTTATATTTTCTTTGGTTTGCTACTTTGCTCCTTTTCTGAAGTCTTTAAGTACAAACTTAATTATGTTTTTATGTCTTATTAATTTAAATATTTATAGCAGTAACTTTTCTTCTGAAAATTGCTTTAGTAAATATCCATAGATTTTAATTGTGCTGCGGTTAAAAACGGAGAAGGCAATGGCAACCCACTCCAGTACTCTTGCCTGGAAAATCCCATGGACGAAGGAGCCTGGTAGGCTGCAGTCCATGGGGTCTCGAAGAGTAGGGCATGACTGAGTGACTTCACTTTCACTTTTCACTTTCATGCACTGGAGAAGGAAATGACAACCCACTCCAGTGTTCTTGCCTGGAGAATCCCAGGGATGTCGAAGCCTGGTGGGCTGCCGTCTATGGGGTCGCACAGAGTCGGACACGACTGAAGCGACTTAGCAGCAGCAGCAGTGGTTAAAAATAGTCTATTGTTATTTCTCAAATTTATTTCTTAACCCAATTGTAAAGGGAAATAATTTTTAAATTATCCTTGTGGTTAGGTACTCTTAAATTACACTTTCATTATCTCTAATTTTATAGTATTATAGCTTGAGGATGCAATATATATGACTGCCTTTTATTAATCAAAAGCTTCTTTGTACCTTGTATATGATAAATGTTTGCAAAGGATCCACATATTTTTCATTTCTAAATTTTCTCATTTATTCTTTTCCTAAATGTTTTAATTTTACCTTACTGTCTGTAATATCAGATTTATAACAAAAGAACTATTAGTCAGACTTTCTTCATAGGTTAAGATGAATAAGATAACATACCTAAATGTACTTTATAACAATATAGTACTACAATATAGTTAAATGTACTTTAAACAATAAAGTACTACACAAGTGTCAGTTATTTATATTTGGGTGATAGTCTAATCCACTTATATTTAACATAATATTTGTTTTTTTTTGTTGTTTTTTTTTATTTTTTTTTTCTTTTAAAATTTTTATTTTAACTTTAGTTTACTTTACATTACTGTATTGGTTTTGCCAAACATTGACATGAATTCACCACGAGTGCACAAACGTTCCCAAACATGAATCCCCTCCCACCTCCCACCTCCCATCCCATGCCATCCCTCTGGGTCCTAACATAATATTTGTTTATGCTTCATTCATTCATTTAAACATTATATGGAAAATCTAGAATATGCTAAGCAAATGCTAAGCATTGGGAAAATGGGAAAATGAAAACAAATAGAAGTAGGCTCTCTGTCCTTAAGGAGACAAGTAAGCAAACTGACGATCACCATATAGTGGAAACTACAGCAAAGCTGCCCATATACGGTGTGGATGAGACCGAGTCCAAACAGAAAGCACCGGAAAAGTACTCAGAGGAGCAAGCAGTTGTGTGGAACCCTGAACAAGTAGGAACCCACTGTGATACTTTTTTTTCCATTGTAACATCACATGAAATCTCAAGAGACTCTGAACAGCCGAAAAATCTTGGAAAAGAACAAAAATGGATGACGCACCCTTCCTAATTTTAAAACTTATTACCAAATGACAGGAATGAAATCAATGCAGTACTGGCATGAAGACAAACAAAACCAGACCCACAATGGAACACAATAGAGAGCCTGGCAATAAGCCCTCACATATACGTCAGATAATTCTGGAAAAGGATGCCAACGTTATTCAAGGGGGAAAGGCGATCTTTAAAAAAATGGTGATGGGGAAACTGGGTATGCACATACAGAAGTGGATCCATACACACTGTGATTGTTTTGTTGTGGCAGCCTAAGCTACCTAATATGGTTGGGCGAAAAGTCTACATAAGAACCACTTACATTTCTAGATCCTCTCCTCAACTTTATGGAGCAAAGTTATCACCCTCCCTTTACCTAGATATGACATTAAAGGTTTATCTTCTATTAAGAAACTGAATCATCAGGTCTTTGAACTTGGGGACTTCAAGAACAGTTAAAGACAGAGGTGCCAGATGACTACATTAAAGCCGACCTGTGTGAGACTCTCCCTTGCTTAGCATGCAAACAGATATCCAAGGAGCTTCAAAAGTTTGAGAAAAGGTTCTTATCTAAAAAACACACCCAAAATAACTAACAGAAAAAAATAAACTTGAAAGAAAAAAATGCAGAAGACATACACAAAAGCAAGAAAACAAACCAAACCAAAGCACAAAACAACAAAATAAGAAAAGAAATCTCACAATTACTAATCTCAGAAAGTAACAGTCTAGAGGGGTGGGATGAGGAGGGAGACGGGAGGGAGGTCAAGAGGGAAGGGACATGTGTATACCTATGGTCGATTCATGCTGCGGCTTGGCAGAAAACAACAAAATTCTGTAAAGCAATTATCCTTCAAATAAAAAAAAAATCTCAGAAAGACAAGCTAAAATCTTATATTCACGTATCTAGGAAAAACTGAACAAAAAATTAAAATATAATAGTAGATATTTGTAGCATTCAATAGGATTGGAAACGTCAAACATACTCACATAAAATATAATAAACCAAAAATTACAGAAAAGAAAGAAAGGTAAGAAAATTAGAGCATGAATCCATAAGGTCCAATGTCTGAGTAACAACAGTTCTAAAGATAGACTTGAGAAAATGCCAAACATAAATTCAAGAAAACATCCAGAACTGAAGGGTGTAAATTTCCACATTGAAAGGGCCTCAAGAAATGAATGAAAGATCAATACCAATGGATATCTTTATGAAATATGACAAATAAGAATGGCATTCAATTTCTCCACAGCAATATGGGAAACTAAAAAATAAGGGGAAAATGCCTCTAAAAGTCTAAGGGAAAATTATCTCCAACATAGAATTTTATACCTACACAAATTATGAATCAAGTGTGAAGGTAGTACAAAGACATTTTCAGAGATGCAAGACACTCTGAATTTTATTTTGCATGCAAACTTTCTCAGAAAGCTGCTGGAGGATACAACCTAAGAAAAAGAAGGATTATTTTGGGAAAAAGGAAAACAGAGGCTTTAGGTCATATGGAGTATCACTTGAGAGAGACAAGTAGTATTCATGATAAGGATAAGGATTTAGACAGCAACCAGGTCAGATGGCAGCAGGAGGGCCAATCAGGTAAAGGAGTACCCCAGGAGAGTTATCCTGAAGAAAATAAATTGAAATTTAGAGAATACCTAATGTGTCTGAACCAGCTCGGAGAAGATTAGCCTTTTGGTTGGAGAGCTGGGGCAGAAACTAGAGACAAGTTCATAAAAAATCAACCAAACAAAAGACAAGGCAATTATTAACTCCTGGGGCAGCGGGAAACTATGAAAAAAAGGGAAATGTAATCATAGTATACTGCATGACTAACGTATACATACCATTTTCTTAGTGATAATAAACACTGAATATTGACTTAACCAAAAAGCATAATTTTATTGCAAGGCTAGGAGGAAGGGAAGTTGAGGATACAAAAGCGCTAAATCCATCACAGGCAGTCATTAGACAATATCCGCAACTGAAATATCAAGAAGAGCAGTATAAGCATGTTATTTTAAGATATGCAGCAAAACAGCAAAAGACATGGTGAAAAAATCCGTAAGTAGTCTCCTCTGAAGAGGGGGATTTAGAGGTGAGAGTTTGTGGGCTACGGAACTACTGTTTTACTAAAGCTTTTATAAATCCACTTGGCTGATAAAATTCTGTAGCTAATAAACATCAAATCAAATAATTTTTGTTCTTTTGGATTTTCCCTTCTCTTTACCCATTATTTGTAACATGTTGTTTTCCTAGAAGTTATTCAGTTGTTTCATCTAATTATTACTTTGCAATATTTTTGTAGTTTTTTCTTTTAGAATTTACATAGTCAACTTTGTTCCTATTTACATTTTTTTGTTGCTTCTTTTTTCAAAGGGTTCATTTATTCCCAGGTGGCGCAGTGGTAAAGAATGTGCCTGCTAATGCTAGAGATGCGGGATCGATCCCTGGGTACGGAAGATCCCCTGGAGTGGGAAATGGCAACCCACTTCAGTAGGTCTTCTTGCCTGGAAAATTCCATGAACAGAGGAGCCTGGTGGGCTAGTCCATGGGGTCACAACTGAGCATGCACACGCTACTATGCGTTTATACATCTTACTTCAAATGTCTTAATGCTGCTAGAATTCTTGTACTTGTTCCTAGTCAAGCTATCTTTCCTCCTTCCTACACCAACTTGTTTCTTTTCCACAGTAATACAAATTTTCTTTGTTCTCCTATGCCTTTTACTTTTGTTTCCCTAACTCTAGGGAGATAACCTTGAATCTTACTTCAAAGACAAAGACGAGGTAGGTGGCCAGGTAAAGAACATCAACTTTCAGCTCCATTTCAATTCTGTCCTTCACCAATTTTACTTTCTGTCTCTGTTATTCAAAAGCAATTATTCTTTGTAGAGTCAGGGTTTCCTTCTTTTTCTTTTTTATTGATACATAATTGACATGTAACACTGTATTATTAATAGTTTCAGGTATACAACATGATGATTGGATATCTGGGTATGTTGTGAAATGATCACCATAGTAAGTCTAGTTAACGCCTGTCAGTCACCACACAGCTACAACTTTTTTCTTGTGATGAAAATTTTTAAGATCTACTCTCTCAGCAATTTTCAAATATAAATAAAGTATAATTAACTATAGTCACCATGTCGTACATTACATCCCCAGGGATTATTTATTGTATTACTAGATATTTGTACTTTATCCCACCTTTACCCATTTCACCCACCCTCTACCTCTTTGGTATCTATCAGTCTAGGGTTTTTTTTTAACATATTAAATACCACATACATACTAGTGAGATCATACAGTATTTGTCTTTAACTTACTTCACTTAAAATAATGCCTTCAACATCTATCTACGCTGTTGCAAGTGGCAGGACTTTCTTCTTTTTTATGCTGAATAATATTCTTATAGAGTTGTTTTAACAGAGAAGGCAATGGCACCCCACTCCAGTACTCTTGCCTGGAAAATCCCATGGATGGAGGAGCCTGGTAGGCTGCAGTCCATGGGGTCGCTAAGAGTCAGACAAAACTGAGCGACTTCACGTTCACTTTTCACTTTCATGCACTGGAGAAGGAAATGGCAACCCACTCCAGTGTTCTTGCCTGGAGAATCCCAGGGATGGGGGAGTCTGGTGGGCTGCCGTCTATGGGGTCACTCAGAGTCGGACACAACTGAAGTGACTTAGCAGCAGCAGAGTTGTTTTAAAACCATGTTAGGACACAAATTCACACTTAGGATCTCCTGCTAATTGCAAAAAATCTTACCTATAACTTGCTTTTGCTGTTTAGTCGCTAAGTCATGGCCAACTCTTTGTATTTCGTGGACTAGGGAAGCACACCAGGCTTCCCTGTCCTTCACTATCTCCCTGAGTTTGCTCAAACTCATGTCCATTGAGTTGGTGATACCATCCAAACATCTCAGCCTCTCTTGCCCCTTCTCCTCCTGCTGTCAATCTTTCCTAGCACCAGAGTCTTTTCCAAAGAGCTGGCTCATTGCATCAAGTGGCCAAAGTACTGGAGCTTCAGCTTTAGCATCAGTCCTTGCAATGAATCTTCAGGGTTGATTTCTTTTAGGATTGATTGGTATGATCTCCTTGCTGTCCAAGGGACTCTCAAGAGTCTTCTCCAGAACCACAGTATGAAAGTGTCAGTTCTTTGGTACTCAGCCTTCTTTATGGTCCAACTCTCACATCTATACATGACTACTGGGAAAACCATAGCTTTGACTACATGGACCTTTGTTGGCAAAGTGATGTCTCTGCTTTTCAATATATTGTCTAGGTTTGTCATAGCTTTTCTTCCAAGGAGCAAGCATCTTTTAATTTCATAGCTGTAGTCATGGTCTGCAGTGGTTTTGGAGCCCAAGAAAATAAAATCTGCCACTATTTCCAATTTTTCCCCATCTATTTGCCATAAAGTGATGGGACCAGATGCCATGATCTTAGTTTTTTAAATGCTAAGTTTTAAGCCAGCTTTTTTACTCTCCTCTTTCACCTTCATCAAAATGTTCTTTAGTTCCTCTTTGATTTCTGCCATTAGAGTGGTATCTACTGCATATCTGAGGTTGCTGATATTTCTCCTGGCAATCTTGATTCCAGCTTGTGATTCATCAGCCCAGCGTTTCTCATGATGTACTCTGCATATAAGTTAAGTAAGCAGGGTGACAATATACAGCCTTGACCTACTCCTTTCCAAATTTTGAACCAGTCCATTGTTCCATTTCTGGTTCTAACTGTTGCTCCTTGATCCACAGTCAAAGGTTTTCGAGTAATCAATAAAGCAGAAGTAGATATTTTTCTGGAATTCCTTTGTTTTTTCTATGATCCAATGGATGTTGGCAATTTGATCTCTGGTTTCTCTGCCTTTTTTAAAATCCATCTTATACATCTGGAAGCTCTTGGTTCACCTACTACTGAAGCATAGCTTTAAGGATTTTAAGCATTACCTTGTGAGCATGTGAAAATTGCTTTTAAATGTAAAAAAATGTTTTTCCATACTAAATATAACAATAAAAGTGATATTATACTATGTTTTATAAATGTATAATTAAACATTTACCCATATTTTAGGGTCAATAAATATTGTTTTGGGGGCTTCCCAGGTGATACAGTGATAAAGAATCCCCCTGCCAATGCAGGAGGCACAAGAGATGCAGATTCGATCTCTGGGTTGGGAAGATCCCCAGGGTAGAAAATGACAAGCCACTTGAGCATTCTGGCCTGGAAAATCCTGTGGACAGAGGAGCCTGGCGGGCTACAGTCCATGGGGTCGCAAAGAGTCGGACACAAGTGAGAACACGCATACAACAAATATTTTTTAGCTATCAAGTATTTTCAAAAATTTCAAAACTGTTTATAGATTTGGCACAATGCCTGTAGTGCCTAATGAATAAACATGGCCCTGAGTCCCACCTCCAAAAACAAGCTTGCACCTCTGCCCTTGATCCTGGAATGTTCTCTCACCTCTTCTAAAAAAGTATTGCATCATTTTATTCTCTTGGATCATCCCTCTCTCCTCTACAATGGCTCCCTTTTCTTCAGCCTGTAAACATACTCAAGACTCTAAAAACTTCAAAACAACAATAAACTCTCCCCTACCCTTTCTACCACCACCTGTCCTTTCCCAGTCTGCCAAACTTCTGGAAAGAAGTCTATCCTACCTATTGTCTCAAATCCCTCACCACTCCCATTTACAGGCAAACCCGGGATCCTGCCACACTGCTCCACTGAAACTTCTTACCTAATGCCACTAAGAATCCCTTTTGCAGCTCTTATCTTATTTGACCTCTTGGAGGCAAATGATAGCACTAAACACACCCTCCATCTTGAAACTCACTCCTCCCCCAGTTTCTGCGTCCCCACATTTTCCTCATCCTTCTACATCTCTTACTCTCAGCCTAGGAAGACAAATATCTTTATTTACCATAAAACTATCTCTCTGGAGACAAGATTTAAGTTTCTACCATGGGCCTAACTCCCCACTCAAAAAATTTTTATTTGGCAGCAAAAGTAAGCCCCAGCAGACAGCAAGCAACACAATAAGGAAGAATTAAAACTCTAACAATTACATGTGCTCCTGGAAGTGTACAAAGGAACTATTCTGATTATTGGAAATGTTTACAAAGGACAGAGAAGTGATCCAAGAGAAATGATTGGAGATGCAGTTATGAAAAAATAATAATAATAAAAAGGGAACAACCAAGCTCAGTAGTAGTGTAAGCTAAAAGAGTGGAGAACAGGGACAACCGATAAAATACACTGTACTGGAAGAGGTAGACATAGGGAAGGAAAGGTCAAACAGCCACAGGAGTATCCCGCTCCCTCTCTGAATAAGGACTCCGTGCGACCCCACAGACGGCAGCCCACCAGGCTCCCCTGTCCCTGGGATTCTCCAGGCAAGAACACTGGAGTGGGGTGCCATTTCCTTCTCCAGTGCATGAAAGTGAAAAGTGAAAGTGAAGTCGCTCAGTCGTGTCCGACTTCACGACCCCATGGACTGCAGCCCACCAGGCTCCTCCGTCCATGGGATTTTCCAGGCAAGAGCACTGGAGTGGGGTGCCGTTGCCTTCTCCGTGAATAAGGACAAGCAGCTACTAACTATGCACAGACCAGGCATGGTACGTTATTGTCGGCACTCCGAATATACGTGCTTCTACGCAAAATATGTGCTCCTATTCTTCTTACACACGATGTCTGGTTGGACTTCCCAAGCTCCTCTGCAATTAGCAGGGGTCTTATGTTAAGTCCTAACTTATGAAATGTGAGCACAAGTGATGTTAGCAACTTCTCCCTTATTTGCTTAAAAGGTGTTTGCCCTGGACTCATTCCTTCCCCTTTTCCTTTTTATGACAGGAAATGGCTACAACAGAGGCATCCTCAGAAACCACGGATTTCAAATGGCATGGCTACCCTGCTAGCCTGAAATCCTGCGATGGCTTCCTAGAGCAGATTTCTGCCTTCTGCATCCTGGACCTAGGTTAAGGGAGAGAGAAATAAAGTTCTCTTCTGTATAAGCCATTGCACTGGAGGGGGTGGTTGCTCAATCATCACCCTAAGATCAGTGGCATAAAATCACCTAAAGTACAGAACCTCAATATACTCACCAGCTTCCTGACCCAGTAGGAAACATTAGTCTGGAGAGAGAGGAGTTTTGAGCAACGAGAGACGTTCCTGTCATTAATCAATGACAGCTACCAGTCAGATTTAACCAACACTGATTGAGTGGCACCTAAACCACTAAACTTGGAATCAGAAGAACTAGAATCAAATCTTAGCTCCACCTACTGCTATCTACATGAACGCTGGAAATTTTACTTAAGCTCTCTGAGTCCCTGTTCCCTAACATACACCCTCATGAGGAAATGTCATAACATACCTACAGAACGAACGTCTACAATAATGACACCACGCCATTGAGAAAATGTTAAATTATGTTCTATTATATACCAGGGAATATGGGGAATAGATCATATATTCCATAGACATTTCTGTTAAAATATAAAGTTCTAATCCTTAAATCCTTATGAACTGAATAAGAAAGCGGGTCTTCAGAAATCAGACCTAAAAGCAAAGGAGCTGAGAGCACAGGCTCTAGAGCTAAACTTCATTTAAGCTTCACCGCCACATTTACTAGCCGATGGCCTTGGGCAAGTTACATAGCCTAAATTTCAGTTTCCTCACGGAAAAGTGAGGGTCAGGCTGGCACCTGCCTCACAAATATCTTATAAGGACTGACTCTAGTCCTCCTGGATATGAGAATGACTCCAGCAGGCATACCAAGAACATCTGATTGAATATATTTCCCACTTAAGACAGTATTTGGGGGGCTGAGCTTACTTAGAAGCTGGAATATTATCTCTGTATTTAAAAATGTAAGAGAGAAACATAGGCAAAACACTCTCCGACATAAACCACAGCGGGATCCTCTATGACCTACCTCCCAGAATATTGGAAATAAAAGCGAAAATAAACAAATGGGACCTAATTAAAATTAAAAGCTTCTGTACAACAAAGGAAACTATAAGCAAGGTGAAAAGACAGCTTTCAGAATGGGAGCAAATAACAACAAATGAAGCAATGGACAAAGAATTAATCTCAAAAATATACAAGCAACTCCTGCAGCTCAATTCCAGAAAAATAAACAACCCAATCAAAAAGTGGGCCAAAGAACTAAACAGACATTTCTCCTAAGAAGACATACAGATGGCTAACAAATATATGAAAAGATGCTCAACATCACTCATTATCAGAGAAATGCAAGTCAAAACCACAATGAGGTACCATTTCACGCCAGTCAGAATGGCTGCGATCCAAAAGTCTACAAGCAATAAATGCTGGAGCGGGTGTGAAGAAAAGGGAACCCTCTTACACTGTTGGTGGGAATGCAAACTAGTACAGCCACTATGGAGAACAGTGTGGAGATTCCTTAAAAAACTGGAAATAGAACTGCCTTATGACCCAGCAATCCCACTGCTGGGCATACACACTGAGGAAACCAGAATTGAAAGAGACACGTGTACCCCAATGTTCATCGCGGCACTGTTTATAATAGCCAGGACATGGAAGCAACCTAGATGTCCATCAGCAGATGAATGGATAAGAAAGCTGAGGTACATATACACAATGGAGTATTACTCAGCCATTAAAAAGAATACATTTGAATCAGTTCTAATGAGGTGGATGAAACTGGAGCCTATTATACAGAGTGAAGTAAGCCAGAAAGAAAAACACCAATACAGTATACTAATGCATATATATGGAATAGAGAAAGATCGTAACGATGACCCTGTATGCGAGATAGCAAAAGAGACACAGATATATAGAACAGTCTTTTGGACTCTGTGGGAGAAGGTGAGGGTGGGATGATTTGGGAGAATGGCATTGAAACATGTATATTATCATATGTGAAACGAATCTCCAGTCCAGGTTCAATGCAGGATACAGGATACTTGGGGCTGGTGCACTGGGATGACCCAGAGGGATGGTACCGGGAGGTGGGAGGGGGGTTCAGGATGGGGAACACATGTATACCCGTGGCAGATTCATGTTGATGTATGGCAAAACCAATACAACACTGTAAAGTAAAAAAATTAATTAATTTAAAAAAATGTAAAAGAGAGAATCTCTGCTGAGGGTTTAGAGTTTAAATGAAATAGCGTTTCCCATTTTGTGTCATCTAATAGAAAATGAAATCTGGGAAGTGAGGTTATCCAAACGTTAGTGTACTTGGAAACAGAGGATGAAAATTACATCGAAAATTACATTATTTTCAAGGGGGTCGTCTCAGGTTTTGTTGCCTAAAACCTTATGCAAATACCAACAAAAATGGAAGCAGAGATGTCAGTGATAATTTTGTCATTTAAAAAAATATAACGTCTTTTCCTGCATCCCTTCTTTAAAGATAACAACCAAAGCTGTTTTTATTACTTGGCTTAGTTTAAGACCTTTCCAGTTAGGGAACTCAAAGTGAGGTCCTTCAACAATTATTTTCTCTTACACTACTAAGAAATATGATAAGAAAAGTTCACAATGTAAGACCAATCAATCACTTCTTTTCCTTATAAGCTTGTTTCTTCTTTAGAAACATGAGATCAAAACCAAATATTTACTGGGAGAACAAAGGTCAAAAGAGTCACTACCTATGTTCAGACATGGCAACAAAGATTAGCAAGACTCCAAAGACTATTTGTAGGCATAACCTTGAAAGGAAAAAAGGCAGGGCCATGCTTCCTGAAGACCTAACTTATTTTCTTCCACCACCACACAGCAGAGAATGCACTCTTCTCTACCATGTCAATCCTTGAAGGCAACGCCAAAGACCGACGGCACATCTTAGACTTTGTAAGTTAATCATGTGCTTAAATATCAGGTTTGGTGATCTATAGACTCTCAAGAAAGACAATTTTAGGTCTCATTAAATAGTTTACTGTAAGATAACTGACATATATTAATTAATTCATCCTCTCAACCCGGTATGAGGTAGCTTTTATCAGCTCCTTGTGTTGGGGAAATTTGATCAACGAGAGTAATAATGGTATTTTCTATTTACAAAACACCTTTCTTATAGAGTTCTACATGTTCACTGTCTCAGTCTTCTAACAGTCCAGCAAGGTAGGTGGTAGTATTACCTTTTCCTTTCTTATAGGTAAAGCGCTAGGGCCTGAGGGGCTTAATGACTCACCCACTTGGTAGCCTGTACTTTAGCCACTAACTAGAACACACTGCATGGGATTAACACTAGACTGTGGACTCAAGTCTGAACTGCACATAATTCAAAAGTGTCAAGCTTCTAGTTTTCTCTACAGTCATCTTTCAGTGTGTCACATTCCAAGAAAGACTGGGGTCATGCTTGTTGTTTAAGCTCATGTGCTTACTGTTCATAAAGCTCATTATCATTTCTCTAAATTGGACTATTCAAGTTTTGTCAAAATGCCTGAACGCTAATTTATTTTTTTGTTTACTGTCTGTGCACTAGCATTATAAATGATGTCATCAGGAATCTGCAAAACTCTTAGACAAAGCTGCAGGGCCAATAAAAGCAACTCACTTGGGGAAGAGTGTGTTTCTTCTCCCCCTCCCCCCGCCCTCCCCCCGCCTTTTTTTTGAAGCAGGCATCACACAAGAAGATGACTCATTAAGCCCAAAAGAGTTGACTATACCATGTAAGGGCTTCTTAGGCAGCCCTCCACAAAGAGACCTGAGTGGCAGCCTAAGGCCTCCTCGTCTGTGCATTTGCCTCCAGGCAGAATGTGCATTTGTGTGGCTACATACACAATTATAATCTCCCCTGAAAGGCAATTCCTTCCATATGACAGGCTGAACAGTGGCCTGAGTGCTAGCCTCCTGTTGCCTGTGCAGCTAACATGCTGAAATACCAGATGCGTTTAATCTCTCCTTTCTGAAAAACACTGTGATGGGACAGGAGAAGCGAAGTTGGAAAGAACTCCACGCAGAGAGAAAGGGGGCCAGCCCGGGCGCCCACACTNCAGGGCCAGATAATAGTATTAACATGACCTTGGGCTACACAATAGGACAGCTGGAAAAAGGCTCTTACCCTCTCCAAAGAACAGTGCTTTCAAAAAAGCTAATTCAATGAAGAAAAAGAAAGGGCTCAGAAAGTGCCCTTCTCAAACAATATTTACTTTCACTGGGTTCCTGCTAATCAAACATAACTTAGTCAAAACCTTTTATGAAAAATACATTGGATGATTTCAGCTGTAATTACTTTGTTTAAAGAGAAGTGCTTAAGAGAAAACATAGCTAATGGGATTGGTAATTTTGTAAGTTCAGATGTGTTTGGGAAAAACCCCTCCTCTCTTTGATAAATCATTAAAATTCTGCTCAGATAAATGTGTTTTGACTTGAAATTCCAATCATAGGATGAGCTATTTCCTAAGGCCCGTAGGGAAGCACCCGGCGATTAGCTGACAAGGGTAATTCCAGGCTTAATCAAAGCCTGTTACTCTGCCCAACTGAAAACGGGATATCCAGGAGATGCCTCAAAATGGTATAAAATTTCCTTCCTTCATAAGAAACCATTTGAAAAAAGGAACTAAATCTTACTGCTGTGTAATCAAAACAAAGAATACATGGTGTCAACCAAGAAATTATATTTACTCATTTAGTAAACATGGTATATAGCAAGTAATGGTGATCCCCAACTTCTGGACAGCATTCAGAGCAAAGATTTTAGTCAGTTATCTTTTGGTTGTCAATGGAAGAAGGGAAAAAACCTTAGTGTCTCTCACACAGCAGGAATTCAATGACTATTTTCTGAACTGGATTCCTTTCTTTCATCTGAAAAAAAAATTATTTTGCTACTTAAAGCAGTATGCATTTGTGCTAAGTCACCTGAGTCGTGACCGACTCTCTGCGACCCTGTGGACTGCAGCCCGCCAGGTTCCTCTGTCCATGTTGATTCTCCAGGCAAGAATACCGAGGTGGGTTGCCATGCCCTCCTCCGGGCCATCTTCCTAACCCAGGGACTGAACCTGAGTCTCTTACTTCTTCTGCATTGGCAGGCGGGGTCTTACCACTAGCACCACCTGGGAGGCCCACATAAAGCACGCTGTTCATTTAACAACTGTGCACTTAACTTGGGCCAAGCGCTGTGCTAGATTTTGGAGATACTGAGGGAATGAGTCTGCTTACATTCTAGTAAGAAACAGACAATAACAAGATACACGAATAGATTAATAAGATAATTGTGATAAGCGCTAAGGATATAAATTGGAAGATGACTGAGAGATAAGTTAATGGATCATCTACCTCTTCTGAAGTCTTATTACTTTTTAAAACTTTGATTACCTAGTCAGCTTCCTAAATTCACTCATTTAGCAAATATGGCATTTATAACAAAAAACAGTGATCTCCAACTTTTAGATAGCATTTGGAGGGAAGATTTTAAGATGACCTGAATATATAAATGATAGGCAAAGTAAAAAATTTACAGGAACTATTTTTAATCCCTAGAGTAACACTGACATCACCCGTAGTCAGTTACCCAGGAGAAACAGAGGTGGGTAATGGTCAACAAACAGCACGCCTTAGAACTTACTTGCTCTCCTCCAGCAGCCCCCATTCCCCATCCCTAACCCCCTCCAACAGAAACATTGATTACATTTATTAAGTAGCTTACAGAATCCTTCGAAAGATGGATGAAACAGAGTCTAGGCTGAACTTCCAGGAACAACTCCCAGAGGCACACCCCAGAACTGGGCCACCTAGGGAGGTGCTGCCCCTGTGATGGCGATTTCTCTTTTTGCTTTCGGATGAATCCTGACAGGCAAACTTACTTTTGTTTGAATATGATTAGTGAACCTTCCAAATCCAACCCTATCCTAGTGCCAATCCAACACACTGCTGTTTACAATATGTCAACAGAAACATTCATGGGACTTTAGAGTGCTCAGGTTGTTGCAGGAAGGAAAATAAATAAACATTATAGATGTTAAATGCTGACTGACTCCCTAAATCTCTGGATACTATTCATAGGTTTACAATATATGAAGCTGGTCACTTAAAAACAGTAAGGCACATGTCCACAAAATCATCTCTTTCCTTTCTTCTTCCCCCTTTCCCCTTCCTTTCTTCTCTTCCTAATTCTTCCTTCCTTCCCTTCTTTCTTGTTCCCTGAATAGCTTCTCTATATAAAGCAAAGCAGGTGTCTCGGCTCTTTCCCCAGTTTCAGTTCAGTTCAGTCGCTCAGTCGCGTCCGAGTCTTTGGGACCCCGTGGACTGCGGCATGCCAGGCTTACCTGTCCTTCACCAACTCCCAGAGGTTGCTCAAACTCATGTCCATCGAGTCAGTGATGCCATTCAACCATCCCCTTCTCCTCCTGCCCTCAATTTTTCCCAGTCGGCACTTATTACAGAGTTACTTTGTGTTACAGTCATTTACGTTCATGATTTTGTGAACATATGCATTACTGTTTTTAAGTGACCAGCTTTATTATTATAAACCTAGTTTCCAAAGATTTAGGGAATCAGTGTAACACGTATAGTATTTATTCCTTTTCCTTTCTGCAACAACCCAAGCTCTCTAAAACCCTATGAGTATTTCTTCTGACTTACTGTAAATGGCAATGTTTCCTAGCATGAGGCTGGGTTTGGGAGATTGGAAGGACTGATGTTGAAGCTGAAACTCCAATACTTTGGCCACCTCATGTGAAGAGCTGACTCATTTGAAAAGACCCTGATGCTGGGAAAGATTGAGGGCAGGAGGAGAAGGAGATGACAGAGGATGAGATGGTTGGATGGCATCACCAACTCGATGGACATGGGTTTGGGTGGACTCCAGGAGTTGGTGATGGACAGGGAGGCCTGGCATGGTATAGTTCATGGGGTTGCAAAGAGTCAGACACGACTGAGCGACTAAACTGAACTGAACTGATTATATTCCAACAAAATTAGGTTTGTTATCAAGACTCATCCAAAAGCAAAAAGAGAAACTATGTCTGACAATAAGACAAGTTGATATCAGCAAATGCAAAAAAAACAAACAAACCCAAAACCAAGATTAGTAACACTTAAGAATGTTCAACATAGAAAGTCATATGTCAGAACCTCTGCCAAGGCTTGAAGAAATCTTAACCTCATGAGAAAGGGACTGTATCAGTGACTGTTGGAGGCTGTCTTAGTCCAGGGACTCTGAGAAGCAGACAAGAAGACAGGATCAGACATGCAAGAGATTTAGGGGATGAAAAGCGCAGGAGGGAAAATGCGGAGGGAGCTGGAGGAGACTCGGAGAGGTGACAGGCGCAGCGCGGGGCGCAGAGAAGAGCACCAGAGTATTAGACTGCGGTGCAGTGGGAGTCCTCGAGCCGAGGTCACCATCAGAGGAGTCACACATCTCACAAAAGCGGGCCTGCCTGCCTCACCCAGTCATCGGCTGGGAGCAGCCAGCGGGAAGCGTGACCTCGGTGTAAACCAGGTGTTGGACTGAGGACTACAGTTGAGTTAATTATCTTCCCCTCCCATACTAGGAGATCTGAGAGGCAGTTCCATGGGTACCACAGATGTCTTGTGCGCGCTAGATTGCTTCAGTCGTGTCCGGCTCTGTGACCCATTGCCACAGATGTATTACATATTTTTATTAAAAAATAGGAATAATAATAGCAACTAATATCTACTGAGCACCTACCTAGATGCTCTAGAGGAAAAGATGTCTTACTCATCTTTGTATATCCTCTTTTCACAATGTATCAGCCAGGTATTGCTCTAAAAGCTTACATGCATGAGGTAAGTAGTATTATTATCTGTATTTTGCAGATCAGGCATCTAAGGCACAGAGAGGTTGAGTAACTCCCTCAAGGTCACACAGCTACACAAAGTACATAGATCACGAAAAGTACATGGGTCACGCAAGCTCCCCTAAATGATCTATTTTTAGTCGTAATCTTCCTCACTGTCTGCCTTTGAGAGATTAGCCCAGTGGAAGGAACTGGAATTTTACTATTCCTTGATCCATCCTGATTCCTAGGATGCCCCCTCCTAGCAGAAATGTTAAATTAAGCCCTTGGGGTCATCTGAACTGACTCCAGAATCCACGCAACCATGGAATGCAGGTCTGTGCAATAACTGGAGCCTCATTTCTGGAGTTGTTCAAGGTATTTGTAGCACAGAGTTTAACAATGCAGACTCTGAAATTAGACTGCTGGATTAGAATCCTGCCTCCAGGACTCACTAACTAGTTAGTTAATGCCTTAGTGCTGCAGTTTCCTCATCTATGAAATGGAGATAAAAACTGAAACTATCTTCATGTGCATTAATATATATAAACTATATAGAATGTCACCTGGTACATACTAAGTACTTAATAAGTCAGTTATTGTTGTAGCTGCTCACACTTAGGGGACCCTAAGGTCAGATTAGTCATGTTGCATGGGTGGCTCAGGTGGTAAAGAGTTTGCCCACAATGCAGGAGACCGGGGTTCAATCCCTTCGTGGGGAAGATCCCCTGGAGAAAGAAATGGAAACCCATTCCAATATTCTTGCCTGGAGAATCCCATGGACAGAGGAGCCTAGTGGGCTACAGTCCATGGGGTTGCAAAGAGTTGGACACAACTGAGCAACTAACACTTTTCACTTTTATGTAACACATATGTATGTATAAGGTGTCTATATAGTGAAAGGCAGGTATACAAGGATGAGTAAATACAATTTCTGTTTCTCAGGACACTTATTTGCAACTAGTGCACTGTTTAAGAGCTCCAGTCTTAAAAGGGAAACAAGGATCACACCCTTTACAAGCAGTAGCTATTTTGGTTTGTTTATTTTATCTCTGGTTTTGAACTGTGATGTTGGAGAAGACTCTTGAGAGTCCCTTGGACTGCAAGGAGATCCAACCAGTCCATCCTAAAGGAGATCAGTCCTGGGTGTTCATTGGAAGGACTGATGTTGACGCTGAAATTCCAATACTTTGGCCACCTCATGCGAAGAGCTGACTCATTAGAAAAGATGCTGATGCTGGGAGAGATTGAAGGCAGGAGGAGAAGGGGACGACAGAGGATGAGATGGTTGGATGGCATCACCGACTCAATGCACATGAGTTTGGGTAAACTCTGGGAGTTGGTGATGGACAGGGAGGCCTGGCGTGCTACAGTCCGTGGGGTCGCAAAGAGTCACGACTGAGTGACTGAACTGCCTGAATTGAACTGAAGAGAGGGAAAAACAGGCATGGAATTCCATAAGCCTGGATCTGAATCTGGCTTTTATGCATCACCACCTGTGTGACTTTGTACAAATCAATTAGCCTTTCTAAGACTCAGTTTTCTTATTTGTAAAATGAGATTTTAATAACTACTAAATAGGACTAATAATTATTGTTGTTCAGTTGCTAAGTTGTGTTCAACTTTTTGTGACCCCACGGACGACAGCACACCAGGCTTCCCTGTCCTTCACAATATCTTTGAATTTGTTCAAACTCATGTCCATTAAGATGGTGATGCCGTCCAACCATCTCATCCTCTGTTACCCACTTCTCTTCCTGCCCTCAATCTTTCTCAGCTTCAGGGTCTTTCCCAATGAGTCGGCTATTCGCATCAGGTGCCAAATTATTGGAACTGCAGCTTCATTATCAGTCCTTCCAATGAATATTCAGAGTTGATTTCCTTTAGGATTGACTGGTTTGATCTCCTTGGTGTCCAAGGGACTCTCAAGAGTCTTCTCCAGCACCACAATTTGAAAGAATCAGTTCTTCAGCACTCAGCCTTCTTTATAGTCCAACTCTCACATCTATCTATACATGACTACTGGAAAAATAATAGCTTTGACTATACGGACCTTTGTCAGCAAAGTGATGTCTCTGTTTTTTAATATGCTGTCTAGATTTGTCATAGCTTTTCTTCCAAGAAGCAACGGTCTTTTAATTTCATGACTGCAGTTACCATCTGCAGTGATTTTGGAGCCCAAGGAAATAAAATCTGTCACTGTTTCCACTTTTTCCCCATCAATTTGCCATAAAGTGATGGGACCAGATGCTACAATCTTAGCTTTTTGAATGCTGAGTTTTAAGCCAGATTCCCACTCTCCTCTTTCACCCTCATCAAGAGGCTCTTTGGTTCCTCTTTACTTTCTGGCCTCGAGCAGGGCATGGCAACCCACTCCAGTATTCTTGCCTGGAGACTCTCTATGGACAGAGGAGCCTGGTTGCAAAGGGTGACACAGTTGAGCAACTAAGCACACACACACACATCTGCATGTCTGAGGTGGCTGTTATTTCTCCCAGCAATCTTGATTCCAGCTTGTGATTCATCCAGCCTGGCATTTTGCATGATGTGCTCTGCATAGAAGTTAAATAAGCAGCACAACAATATATAGCCTTGAAGTCCTCCTTTCCCATTTTTGAACTAGTCTGTTGTTCCATGTCCGTTGCTAACTGTTGTTTCTTAACCTGCTAAAAGATTTTTCAGAAGGCAGGTAAGGTGGTCTGGTATTCCCATCTCTTTAAGAATTTCCCACAGTTTGTTGTGAGAGTTGGACTGTGAAGAAAGCTGAGCACCGAAGAATTGATGCTTTTGAACTGTGGTGTTGGAGAAGACTCTTGAGAGTCCTTTGGACTGCAAGGAGATCCAACCAGTCCATTCTGAAGATCAGCCCTGGGTGTTCTTTGGAAGGAATGATGCTAAAGCTGAAACTCCAGTACTTTGGCCACCTCATGCGAAGAGTTGACTCATTGGAAAAGACTCTGATGCTGGGAGGGATTGGGGGCAGGAGGAGAAGGGGACGACCCAGGATGAGATGGCTGGATGCCATCACTGACTCGATGGACGTGAGTTTGAGTGAACTCAGAGTTGGTGATGGACAGGGAGGCCTGGCGTGCTGCAATTCATGGGGTCACAAAGAGTCAGACACGACCGAGCGACTGAACTGAACTGAACACAGTCAAAGGCTTTTGAGTAGTCAATGAAGCAAAAGTAGGTATTTAGCTGGAATTCCCTTGCTTTTTTCTATGATCCAGCAGATGTTGACAATTTGACCTCTGGTTCCTTTGCCTTTTCTAAATCCAGCTTGTACGTCTGGAAATTCTTGGTTCATGTACCGTTGAAGCCTAGCTTAAAGGATTTTGAGCATGACCTTGCTAGCATGTGAAATGAGCACATTTGTATGGTAGTTTGAGCATTCTTTGGCATTGCCTTTCTTTGGGATTGGAATGAAAACTGACCTTTTCCAGTTCTGTGGCCACCGCTGAGTTTTCCAAATTTGTTGGCATATTGAGTGCAGCACTTTCACAGCATCATCTTTTAGGATTTAAAATAACTCAGCTAGAATTCCATCACTTCCACTAGCTTTGTTTGTCGTAATGCTTCCTAAGGTCCACTTGACTTCACACTCCAGAATGTCTGGCTCTGGATGAGTGACCACACCATCGTGGTTTTTTGTACAGTTCTGTGTATTTTTCACATCTCTTCTTAATCTCTTCTGTTAGGTCCTTGCCATTTCCTCCTCCTCTATTGCTCCTGTCTTTGCATGAAATGCTCCCTTGGTATCTCCAATTTTCTTGAAGAGATTTCTAGTCTTTCCCATTTTATTGTTTTCCTCTATTTCTTCGCATTGTTCACTTAAGAAGTTTTTCTTATCTCTCCTTGCTCTTCTCTGGAACTCTGCATTCAGTTGGGTATATCCTTCCCTTTCTCCTTTCCCTAATAATAATACCTTGTATGATGGTTGTGAAGATGAAACGAGTTAAGGCACAGTGTTAAGCATAAATGAAGTGTTCAAAAACTATAGCTTCAAAATAACTGTGGGGGTTGGAGGTGGGAGAGAGGATCAAGAGGGAGGGGATATATGTATACTTACAGCTGATTCACGTAGTTCTACTGCAGAAACCAATGAGACATTGTAAAGCAAGTATCCTCCAATTAAAAAAACAAAAAAACTATCCAGGGACTTCCCTGACAGTCCAGTGGTTCGGACTTCACCTTCCAATGTGGGGAGTATGGGTTCAATCCCTAGCTGGGGAGCCAAGATCCCACAGGTCTCATAGCCAAAAAACCAACACATAAAACAGAAGCAATATTGTAACAAACTCAAAAAAGACAAAAAAAAAAAAACAAAAACTATCCAATTTATTATGATTCCTCTATAAGTACAGCCTGCAAAGGAGAAAGACCACTCCTGATTCCCTGGAGTTACCTATCATGCCAATCCACTACCAACCTTAGTGAGAACAAGCACTTTCCATAGAAACAGAAGCGGGAACATGAGTGAAAGCAAGCACCTCCCCAGTCTAGGTGGGGTAAGATGATAAACTTCACACCCTCTTGCTTATACTCATGTCAGCACGTCAGCACGTAGGGAGTGTGTTTTGCAAACCTGGGACCAGAACAGGCCGCCCTTCAGCTCTAGAGAACTCTCCACACCCAACCAGATACACAGACACACCTCAGCCTCTGGCAGAAGCTTCCAATAAGTAGCTTTCATGAAGCTGGAACTCTTTCAAGGGCTTTATATTTATTTCATCTCTTTTCCAGATTCTCCTCTCTCTATTTATGCCTGGGCATTAACACAGTTTCTATCACTCTATTCTGATGACTGCAGGCATGAACATCACAGAGCTGATTCTGTAATGATGATCTTAAGATACTAAAGCCATTTCAGGCCATGATTACAGGTTCCAAATCCACCAAGTCAGCAGGGAACGGATCAGTTTACCCAACATGATGAAAGACTCTTTTCTTCACTAGTAGTGAAAATGGCAAATGGAAGGCCTGGCTAACAGGTAGAAAGGAAAACCTATAGATATTCACTGAATAGGTATCCCTGTAATTTGTACATAATACTAAAAAGAGGTATCCATTTACACTTACCAAGGGATATTGAACTTTCACTTTTCCCATGCACTGAATACCTAGAGCTTTCCCATCTCCCCAATTTTCTTTTTTCTGTATGCATTTTCTTGTCTAGCTCTATACACGTGACTTTATAATTTGTTAAAAAAAAAAAAAAAAAGAAGAAGAAGAAAAGGAGAAGAGCCAAATCAAGTCAAACAAAACCTCCACAAATATTTAAATTTTCAAACCAGAAAATATTTCATTAAATTAATCTATAAGGGATGATTTTCAGTGGTTGTTAAATGGAGGGTGAATGCTTCAAAACAGCAACAGCATGCCTCTAAAAGAGATCAAACTGAAATGGGCTGGGTTGCTCTCAACTAAAGACTAATGCATTTCAGCAGAGTTGTATGGTTTGAGCAACCATGAGGAAGGCAATGAGTAGTATGACCCTGCTTAGGGCAATATGAATGTCCAGGCAGTGACTGGGACATGGAGTTAAGACACTTAAATATGCAACAGAACCTGAAAGAGCTTCAATAATCCAGGGTTCAATAATTAGGTAAGTGGCTGGATGCTGAAGTTTTTTCGGCCAATCTGAAACTTTGATTCTGTTTATAGATTCATTATCAACAATGCCATTGGCCTAGTCTCCCTGGAAAAAAAACAGCCTCTTACGAGGGACCATCAACTTCTACTCACCAAAGAACCAGTAATATTAAATATGTTAAGCCTTTGAGGCATATAATTTAAATATGTCAAGACTTTGAGGCAAATATCCAAGGAACTGAACAAAGGACTAGGCTTTTCAAATATTTCATAGACTCATTAGTACCGAGTAAGTAAGATAAAAAACATAAAATTCTTAGCAAGAGTCTAGGCATTGCTAGACATTATTATTCATTGGATGCAAAATTATCTGTGATT
This sequence comes from Redunca redunca, assembly GCA_006410935.1. Taxonomy (NCBI): domain Eukaryota; kingdom Metazoa; phylum Chordata; class Mammalia; order Artiodactyla; family Bovidae; genus Redunca; species Redunca redunca. The sequence goes on from SJYQ01000749.1 coordinate 208,382, forward strand.
TAGTTATGCTCTTTAGGTATATATGAGTGAGTGAAATCGCTCAGTTGTGTCCAACTCTTTGCGATCCCATGGCCATAGCCCACCAGGCTCCTCTGTCAGTGGAATTTTCTGGGCAAGAATACTGGAGTGGGTCACCATTTCCTTCTCCAATTAGGAGAATTAGGTATATATACTCCTTTCGAAAACCATATATACCCCTTAACCTTGGTGAAGAGAGTCCTAACTTCGTAAGAGAAATGCATAGCAAATCTACCCTGGGACTATCTGTCACTAACCAGTTGAAAATATCTGATGGTTTGAGTTTGATATATTTTGTTGGAAAGACCATAGGGAAACAGGGATTCTCCTGCACTGCCAATAGCAGTGTAAAATAGTCCAACCCCTGCGAAACATGATTTAGCAATGTCTATCAATATTTAAAATGCATATATCTCTGACCCACCAATTTTACTTTGTGGTTTTATCTTTGCAGATGTACTAGTAATGGCACAAAATTACAGCTTATTCAGTGGGGCATGTTTAGTAATGGCCTTCTCTGGTTAGACAGAGTGGTTCAGACAGTAAAGAATCTGCCTGCAGTGTGGGACACCTGGGTTTGATCCATCGGCTGGGAAGATCTCCTGGCTACCCACTCCAGTATTCTTGCCTGGAGAATTCCACGGACAGAGAAGCCTGGCTGGCTACAGTCCACGGGGTCGCAAAGAGTTGGACATGACTGAGTGACTAACACACACATTTTCAGTAATAGCAAAAGGCTAAAAACAACATGTGTACCAACCGAGAACTGGTCAAATAAATTATTTCAATACTATGTGGCTAAAAAATTTTTAGAAGAATGAGAAAGCTCTCACTGATATAGAAATCACTCTGAGATATATAGAAAGAAAAAAATACATTATCTCTTATATACATAATAAACTAAACTCTGGAAGGACACACAGGAAACCAGTTAACAGTGGTTACTAGTAGTGGGCTGAGGACAGATGAAAACTGGCAGACGAGGGGAAAAGGGCTGGAAGAGACTTTTCCTTATAAGCTTCTTTACATTTTTTAATCTAGTTTCCATATGACAAATTCAGAAATTTAAACTGGAATTGCTTTTCATTTTAAAAAAAGTGTATAGTATCAATATATCCATACAATTGAATATTACTCAGTGATAAAAAGAAATGAGCTATCAAGCCTGGAAAAGATGTGGAGGGACCTAAAATGCATTATTGCTTAGTGAAAAAAGCCAGTCTGAAAAGGTTATATACTCTGTGACTCCACTGTATGATATTCTGAATAAGTTAAGATTTTAGGGAAAGTAAAAAGGTCAGCAGTTGCCAGTGGTTGGGGGACAGGGGAAAGGATGATTAGACAGGGGTTAAACTACTCTGCACAATACTATAATGGTGGATACCTGACACTATGCATTTGTCAAAACCCATAAAACTGTACTGACACAGAGTGAACCCTAAGGCAAATTGTGGATCTTAGTTAATAATAACGTATCAATATTGGTCCATCAATTGTAACAAATGTACTATACTAATAGATGTCAGATGTTAATAACAGGAAACTGACTGGCAGGGAGTACATGGGAACACTATAATATTTGCTTAATTTCCTGTAAACTTAAAATTTCTTTAGAAGTAAAGTCTTTTAATGTTTTAAAGGGCTTCCTTGGTGGCTCAGTGGTAAAGAATCCACCAGCCAATGGAGGAGAGGTGGGTTCAATCTCTGGGAAGATCCCCGGACAAGGAAATGGCAACCCACTCCAGTATTCTTGCCTGGGAAACCCCCATGGACAGAGGAGCCTGGCCAGCTACAGTCCATGGGGTTGCAAGAAGAGTTGGACACGACTTAGCGACTAAACAACGTTTTAAAACACGTATCCTTACACGTATGCATATACACACACATATCCTTTTTTCATCCACACTGAAGGTGCTAAGTGTGCATAACGTATTACAGCCGCAGCCCTACTGATCAAGAACTCGAGCTCAGAAGTGGGCAAATTAGGTTCTGATCCAGGCCATACCATTTCCTAGCGGTGTGGCTTTGTGTAAGTTGTCTCTTCAGCCTCAGTTTCTCCGTCTGCAAAATGGAAGGAAAACAGTTTCCTCCTAGGGCTGCTACGAAGATTCAATGAAGAATGCATGTAAAATGCTTAGCATAGAGCCTAATGTAAAAGAAACATTAGAAAGTGTTCGTTGCCTCCGTGACGGTTATCTGACGGCTCACGGAATGACTGGTGAGGCACTTCAAGGTTCTAAGGTTACTCCACTAGCAGCATGTCGTAACATCCCCAAAACCCCCAACCCCCGCCAATTCTCAACTCCGACCTAGCCCACTGTGAGCACAGTTCACACTGCCTGAGCTCCAGCGGGTCCACGGCAGCATTCTTTATTCCCCAGATGTTGTTTTCCTCTTCGCTGGGCCTTACACCTTCAGGGCCCTGGATCAGCGCCCCGTCCTCGCCCCTCCATAGCCCACACTCAGATCCCGCCCCATCCTCCTCCCCAGACCCCGGCCTAATGCGTTGGCATTTCTTTCCTTCCCCAAAGCTGAAGGAAGCGCCTACCCAGATACTCGTAGTCCGGTAGGGCTAGGCGCTCCGGACTCAGCATCCTTTGATCAGGGTGGCTTCAGAGCTCCAGCTCCTCGGCTTCCGGAACCCAGGTCTCCCGGCTCTCTCGGTTGCCATGGCACCCACGCGGCGGGAGAGGCAGAAGGCGGAGGGGGTGTCACGCAAACAGTTTCCGTATCGCAACTCCAAGCTGGCCGTTCCAGTTCCGGGAGCAGTCGCCTCGCGACGGTCCTAGTTTCTTTGGACTCCCTTTCTTAAGGCGATGGTTTTAGAGGAATTTGAGGCGGAGAGTTCCTCTGAAACCATATTTCCCGGTGTGGAAAACTTATTGCCAGCCCTCCACATATCCTCAATTTATGAATTTCATAACTCTTCCTGCTTAGCATAATAGTAGCCTTGATGGTTTAGTCGCTAGGTTGTGTCCTAGTCGCACAGACTGTAGCCCATCTGACTCCTCTGTCCGTGGAATTCTCCAGGCAAGAATACTGGAGTGGGTTGCCATTTTCTCCAGGGGAATCTTCCCGACCCAGGGATTGAACTCAAGTCTCCTGCATTGCCAGCAGTGTCCTACATAGCAGGCAGATTCTTTACCAACTGATCCACCAGGGAAGCCCCACAATAGTAGCTCCCGCCTCTAAATCCCCATAAACATTTAATATCCCATCATCAAAAAAAAATTTTTTTTTGGTGGCTTCCCTGGTGGCTCAGACTGTAAAGCCTCTGCCTGCAATGCAGGAGACCGGGGTTCCAGGGGTCTGGAAGATCCCCTGGAAAAGGCAATGTGACCCCACTCCAGTACTCTTGCCTGGAAAATCCCATGGATGGAGGAGCCTGGTAGGTGTAGTCCATGGGGTCACAAACAGTCGGACATGACTGAGTGACTTCATTTTCTTTCTATTTTTATCTGATTATTTACCATCTTAAATTACTACAAAGTGCTTTCAGATGCCCATATCTCCGCTGCTCCTTGAGGTCAGAGATGTCTTTTCTTGTGACAAGACTAGGCATCCAGAAGGTGCTCATTAAATCCTCTATGACTTCATGGACATTTCCTCTCAAATTCCTCTTTATAGCTCCTCCTTCTACTTCTGTCTCTTACTATTTGATATCCTTCTCGAATGTCTTTTTTTTTTTTCCCTACAAAGACACTCCACGTCTTGGGGGAATAGGATGCACAAACAAGGACATCTATTGGATTTTCCCCCCTCATATTCTTAATTGCTCACTTTTCCTTTAAGAAGGTAGAGAACTCCTTGGTTTTCAAGTTTCCAGATATTCACATTTAGTATTTGTGTTTTAGGCCCTCTCCACACCCAACAAGGGGTTAGTATTGTACAGCACTTGTCACAGTTCTAACGCAGTAGAAAAGGCGACTCTGTCCTCACATTTTTGGCTAGCTCTCCCCCACACAAGGTGAGGTTTTGCGGACAGAAAGAAAACAAAAATCATTTTTTCAAAGGAATGACTGGGAAACCAGTAGACCACCTACACTGGAAGGAAGAGGAAAGAGGAGGTTCTCTTTGTGTTCTGAGTGGGTCTATTCTTAGCCTTCTCCAGCAGAAGCTTCAAACCTCCTAATTCTCCCTTTCCCTTAAAATTGTGTATGTTTCATTTCTAGGCTCCTGTGAGTCACTCTGAGTTTAGATGTGGTAAGGATAAAGGGCCAAAGCCAAACTCAGGGCAGCATTTATTATCTTGAGGTAATAAATTTGCTAATTTGGTATTTGATGTGAAGTTCTGCAAATCTGATTTGAAAAAATTTTGCCTTCTTCCTCCACTCTTGCCTCAACCCCCACCCCCCGCCCTGCCCCACCCCCCATGCACCTTGAGGGTATAGGAGTTTCATAACTTTTTTTCATAACTTTAACACCTGTGGCTTTTTACTGTATTATTAATTAAGTAATAGGATGGTAATTATTAACGATTGCAATTTCATTTTATTTCCAAGCAACCTGAAGCTATTCACAGGTCATTTCATTTGTCCTCATAAAAACTTTCTAAAGCAGTGCTCCCTTTTCTAAGTAGGGAAACCGTGGACTGGGTCAGGAAAATGACTTGTCTAGCATCATCCAGCCAGTCAGTGGGAGAGCTGGAACTGGATCGCAGCGATCTCAACCTCCCGGATAGTGGTCTGACCGCTAAACCACATAGCCTCTTTTTTTAGGGTTTGTTGGCTTGACGTTTATTTATTTATTTTCCCCTCGGCTCTGCCCTGCCTGCAACTGTGAGCTCCCAGATAAAAGAGAATTTTGAGTCCAGGCTGAACATTTGACATTGCCTCATTTTGGGGGGCATTATCCTGGGATTTGGAGAGTGCTGCTTTTGGGGTCTGTGCGGTGGATCTGGGAACCAGCCCCAAGAATATATCTTTGTTTGGGCATTAACCCATTTGCGGTTATAATAATGATAAGTTTCAGCACCAGTGGCGCCCGACTGTTAATGACTCAAAGAAAGCTAAATAAGAACAAGATGTCATCTCTGGAGCAATTTGTAGGTTTTTCCTACAGCTCCATCCCTTCCATAAAAATCCTAAGGGCCCTTATATTTAGAGTCGGTCTTCCACTCTTAATGTCCCAGTCTATTGAAGCGGAAGACATAGAAAAGGGCAGGTGGTCGCTAGTCTAAGCCTTCAAGAAACTTTGAGGTTGCACAGAAATAGCAGGTAGCCTTTAAATGGCGGTGGAAGTACTGCTTACATTTTTCCTCTTTATACTTTTCTTTATCCTTAAAATGATCTATAATAGGCATACGAACAACCTGAAAATGAACAATAACTGAGTAGCTTGAAAATCTTTAAAATATTTTTAAGCAAAAGTGATGACCCTTCATAGAGAGTTTGTTTCGCCCCCAAAGCAGCCATTACTTTTAGATTTCTTTTTTTGTCATACATCACATGAATATGTTTTGGCAACCCATCAGTGGCAAAGGAAGTTTTCTAGTGAAACCTTTACAATTGGATCTTAAGAAAAGGAGAAATACACAAGAATTGTGAGAGTCAAGTGTATTTCTGTGAACCTATTGAATGTTAAAAAAAGAAAAAAGAAAAAACATCTCAGCCTTCAATTAGATGGGCTTTTCAGGTTCTTCAATTATTATTACATACTTCTGAAATTTTTACCCAAACAAATAATCATCAAGGTAAACCAATAAACCAGACGTCAACTCCACAATCCTGAATATAAGCAAGTGATATGAAATTGATCAAAACAGAGAGAGGGCTTGAGATGCGACAGTCAGTGCTGAAGCATAAGGAATGGAAACATCAAACTCAATAGAAAAAATGCCCATGAGAGAGGATATGTTGAGACATCAACTTATCAGATTATAATTTCTAATTATAAAGAGAAAATGAACAGACATCTCTGGCTCTGCAGAGGATCTGTGGAGAGATGGATAGGGAAGAAAATCCTCCTTGGAACTGAAAACCACAGAAAAGCAAACATAGATGTACCAAATAGTTTTAAACCTCAAGGAAACAATAGAAAGAAAAAAAACCACAGTCTGAATTATTGCTACAAAACAGGTTCAAGAAACTAGGACAAGCTTTTATCAACTCATCAAGCAGAAAGATGCTAAAGGCGAAGCAGCTACTAAGAAATGCAGGTCATGAAACTCATGCTGAGCTACTAGGCTCTTCTTCAAAGACTTATCTTCCATAAGAGAAAAGCAAAAACTAAGTGTGGTGCCACTGCGCGAGGTTTACATGTTTACTTTAAAATACTATTCACAGACAAATCATTTTAGACTGCCCCAGATCAGCAGACCAGAACTTTGGGAGAACTTGCAAAGAATGGTCACAAATTCTTGGTCAGTTAAAGAAAACTAATGCATTGCAAGAAAGTGGTTTAGAGGACATGGCTTAAATTGAACTGGAGCCCAAAGACAATTACAGACTCGTACCTTCTTGTTATTTTATATCTTCTGTGCTGCAAAAAGAGTTGGAAATTATACTTTCATGTAATTTAAAAGAAAGGAAGATTTTTTTTGACCCTTCTTGGTAGCCCACAAAAGTTAGCCGTGCCTTCCTCTGTCCTGGAGAATGCACACTGATAAATATTTATGTCATTTTCACTAAGGGAATAGTAGGACAGTGTTACTCATTTAATAAATTATGTAAAATGAAAAAATTCCTTGAAATCCAAACTAGCAAGTTTCACTCGAGAATAAACAGATGACTTGAATACCTGTCTATTTATAAAGAAATGGAATTTTTAGTTAAAAATCTTCCCATAAAGAGAGCGCCAATTTTCCAAAATGTGATTTTGTATTTTTTAAACAGTTAAGTTTATGAATTAAAATAGAAAACATTATCTAATTTCCCTTTGGAATTCTTCTTTGTCCCATGGGTTAAATAGAAATGTATTATTCAGGATTTCCATACACCAGAGGGTTTTCCAGAGGTGTTTCTGTTTTGTTTAATTTTTTGTTTCTTCGTGCAATCCGTGGGAATTTAGTTCCCCAGTTCAGTTCAGTCGCTCAGTCATGTCTGACTCTTTGCGACCTCATGAATCGCAGCACACCAGGCCTCCCTGTCCATCACCAACTACCAGAGTTCACCCAAACTCATGTCCATCGAGTCAGTGATGGCATCCAGCCATCTCATCCTCTGTCAGCCCCTTCTCCTCCTGCCTCCAATCCCTCCCAGCATCAGAGTCTTTTCCAATGAGTCAACTCTTCTCATGAGGTGGCCAAAGTACTGGAGTTTCAGCTTTAGCATCAGTCCTTCCAATGAACACCCAGGACTGGTTTCCTTTAGAATGGACTGGTTGGATCTCCTTGCAGTCCAAGGGACTCTCAAGAGTCTTCTCCAACACCATGGTTCAAAAGCATCAATTCTTCAGTGCTCAGCTTTCTTCACAGTCCAACTTTCACATCCATACAGGACCACAGGAAAAACCATAGCCTTGACTAGATGGACCGTTGTTGGCAAAGTAATGTCTCTGCTTTTGAATATGCTATCTAGGTTGGTCATAACTTTCCTTCCAAGGAGTAAGCGTCTTTTAATTTCATGGCTGCAATCACCACCCGCAGTGATTTTGGAGTCCAAAAAAATAAAGTCTGACACTGTTTCCACTGTTCCCATGAAGTGATGGGACCGGATGCCATGATTTTAGTTTTCTGAATGTTGAGCTTTAAGCCAACTTTTTCACTCTCTGCTTTCACTTTCATCAAGAGGCTTTTTAGTTCCTCTTCACTTTCTGCCATGACGGTGGTGTCATCTGCATATCTGAGGTTATTGATATTTCTCCCAGCAATCTTGATTCCAGCTTGTGCTTCTTCCAGCCCACCGTTTCTCATGATGTACTCTGCATATAAGTTAAATAAGCAGAGTGACAATATACTCCTTTTCCTATTTGGAACCAGTCTGTTGTTCCATGTCCAGTTTTAACTGTTGCTTCCTGACCTGCATACAGGTTTCTCAAGAGGCAGGTCAGGTGGTCTGGTATTCCCCACCAGGAATCAAATCTAGGCCCTCAGTAGTAAAAGCATGGAGTCCTAACCACTGGACAACCATGGAATTCCTTGATTTCTAGTTTGATTCCTCTGTGATCAGATATAAAATCTTGTATGGCTTGAATCTTTTTGCCTTTATTGAGACTTGTTTTACAATCTGGAATATGGACTACCTTAGTAAATATGCCTCAGTAGATGTTGTGGGTGCACTTTGAAAAGAATGTTTATCCTGCTATTGTGGGGTGGAGTGTTTTATAAATGTTAATTTCACAGGTTATGCATGTAGTTAAGGACTGGAAATAAAATGTAAACAATATATTAGAAAAAGTAGACTTTAAAAATTTATGTCATTAAAAAAAACCCACGATTTGAATTATCCTACTAAGTTGTGAGTTCCTGGAAGTCAGAGACAGTCTTCATTCATCTTTCAATTTCTAGAACCATGCACAGTGCGTATTAAACAGACTTTTCCCCCTACTTTAGATTAAAAGTCTAGAAAATGAAGGCCATCCAATCCATAGGACTTAATGATTGCCTCACAGGAACCAATTCATGAAACAAATTCATTAAATAAAGAGGCCAGCAAATGGCAAGGCATCATTGAGAAGATTAAAAATCAATCAGATAGCATCGGCATCTCCTCCCTACACCTAAATACTACGTGTGACAGATCTTCATAGCTTAAGAAATACCCAGAAAAAAAGCAACTAACTCAACAACAGGTGTAGAGATGATGCTGCCTATAGACAAGAGAACTAGTTTAGGAAGATGAAAGGGAATCTACTAGGAATCACCAAATACACTCAGGATATGAACTGGAAGTTCCCAAAGTTTAGAATCTCGGGACAAAAAGCTGCAGTTGGTGTCTATTTTTTTCTCCTCCAAGTCATCTTCTATATTGTCACAGAGTTTATTGTTCTAAAATTAAAATTTGACCATGTTACTTCCTTACTTTGAAAATACTGCTGACTCACCATTACTAGGATGAAGCAAAATTCCTTAACATGCAGACATATATATTCCTTCACAGTCTGGCTCCAATCTAGTTTTCCAGCCACTATGCCATTCACTCTTTCCTACACACGTAATTCTCTTGCCATACCTTCCTTCCCACTCACTATTCCCAAACATACTGAGCTCATTCACACCCTCTTGCTTTGGGACAAGCTCTTCTCTCCACCTAGAATGTACCTCTTCCACATTTTCTGCCTAGTAAACTTGTATGTAACACTTCCCTGGTGGCTCAGCAGTAAAAAAAAAATCCACCTGTAATTCAGGAGACTCGGGTTCAACCCCTGGAGGGGGTGGTGGTAGGGGTGGGTGGGGAAGATCCCCTGGAGGAGGGCATGGCAACCCATTCTAGTATTGTTACTTGGGGAATCCCAAGGGCAGAGAAGCCTGGTGGACTACAGCCTATGGGGTCACAAAGAGTTGGACATGAAGAGACGGAATATGCACTCATGCAAACTCTTACACATCCTATAAGACTTTGGCAAAATGGCACCATCTCCATGAATTCTTATTCAGTCTCTGATATAAAACAGTAAAGGCAATGAGTAAGGACAAGGCACAAAGCCCTGAGGCTATGACACTGAGCTGAGAGTGGCCATTGAAGGGTCTGGGGAAACAATATTCTAAGTAGAGGAGATGGTTTGTGCAAAAGTTGTGAGAAATGGTAGTGTGTTGCAGAGCTGAAAGAAAGCCAGTGTGGCTAGCGCAGAATGAACGAGGGGAAAGGTGGTCACAGAATTAAGTGGGGGTCAGCTCATGAAGGACCTCAAAGAACATGTGAGAAGTACAGCCATTATTCTGAGTACAGCCGTTATTCTGAGTAGGAAGCATGGGAAGGTTTTTAGCCTAGTAATAATATGATCTGATTTGTTTTTTAGGAAGTCACTGTGCTGCTGTGTAGAAAATGAATTATAAGGGGGCATGTGTGAAACAGACCATTTACAGAGATGTTTGAGTCACGGTTGTCACCAATGAGTATTTATTCATGGGTCCATTTTTTTATCCACCATTCTAAATTCAACTTTGCCGCTGAAATCAGCAAGATGTACTGAGACGTTTGCTGCAAAAGTTCTACTTATATGTATCAGGAGTGTGACTATCAAGCTTTCAGGAGATTTTAAAAAATGTGCTAGGAAGTCCCATTTTTCAGGAGGTGCCCCAAGTTACACCAGGCAACTGTATCAGCCATGGTACTCAGATCCTAACTCAAATACTACTGTTGACCTGGAATGTGAAAAGTGTTGGTGCTAGAAATGGTTTTGTGGAGCATCTGGAATTAAAGAAAGCATAGAAATACAAACTGGACTATTTCTTTATACCTCTTCTCTTCTGGTCTCTAGTAGTAGCTCCCTGAACCTAGATAAAAGCATTTGCTATTGCTGTTTAGTTGCTCAGTCATGTTCGACTCTTTAGGGACCCTATGGACTGTAGCCCGTCAGGCTCCTCTGTCCACGGGGATTCTCTAGGCAAAAATACTGGAATGGGTTGCCAAGCCCTCCTGCAGGGGATCTTTCCCACCGAGGGATCAAATCCGTGTCTCCTGCATTATAGGCGGATTCATTACTGCTGAGCCACCAGGGAAGCCCAGATAGAAGCATACCCATTGCTAAAAAGTTACTGATATTTTTCTGTAAACCCTACAGACTCTTTCCTGGCTCAGGGCCTTTGTGCATACTGTTCCTTCTGCCTAGAAGACCCACCCCATCCACTCTTGGTCTTGTGAATCTTACTCAGCATGAGTGTTAGTGCCTCTGACAGGCCTTCCCTGAACCCCCAAATCTAAACAGGCTCTGTCCATTTCCTCGAATACCCATAGCATTTATAGCTTTAAATTCATTCGTGAGATTATTCTTTTAATGCCTCTGTATACTTGTAGGCTCCCCAACTTAGACTTTAAGTTCCAGGGATGCAATATATCTAGTTACCATTGCTTCTACAGTGCCTGGGACATAAGATATTCATAATAACTACTCCCACTAGGTGAGTTAATACTAGTAATAGCCAACCCTGGACAGACAGGTATAGACTCTTCAGCTCCTTTTGTTGTGCTTTCTCTTGTTTTCCATTTTATAGCTTTAAGATCTCCCTCCTCCATTCACACAAGAACATGATTCCAGCGATGGAGCAATTTTTTGCAGACTCATGTTCTTAATTTTTTTAACCAAGGTTTCTCAACCTCAGAACTATTGACATTTCGGGCTGGATAATTATTTGTTGTGGGGAAAGATATCCTACTTATTGGTCTCTGTTCATTATTCACCAGTAATACTTGCTCCCCAAAATGTCACCAGGTATTGCCCCATGTTGGCAAAAATCATTCCTGATTGAGAATCACTGGTTTAAAGTGTGAAGTGTCAAGCCTTTTACTCTCTTAGAAGAATTACTTTTAGAATTCAGGTTGTCGAATGATGCATGGGTTAGAGGAGGATTCTACCAACCCAAATGGATCAAGATAATGCCCATTTCTATTTTGTTTCTGTATTCACTTCCTGTGTGTCCTTTAAAAAGGCCATTTAGTGATGGTCTAATTCAAGGCAATATTCTGATCTTTGAAATGCAGTCCCCTGGTCTGTCCTAGAAGGATGAAGGAAATAGGGGTGATGTTTCTGAGGAAACCAATGCCTCTGAGACCCCCTCTGGAATTGGCAATCCCCTACAACTTTCCTAGGGGCATGTCCCAGAGGACAATAAAAGGGAGACAAACAGCCCATTCTGACATGCTTTTCGGGATCTCTCACTACAAACAAGAAAGTCTGAGAGGCCTGGTAAAAATAAATATGGCTTAGCCCTCCTGGCACAAGAGCATTTTCTGACAGCCAAGACTTAACTCACCCTAGGGGGTGACCCAGCCAGGGACCATGCACGAAGTTCGTTTCTACCCATTGATGTTCCCAGTGACTCACAGCAGCCAGGGACGGCCCTGTACACCAGGACTGTGCCGAACCTCGGAGGAGCAGGACTGGAGGTGCACACAGAAAATGCAGTCTCCTGAGCCTGAGTCAGAGAGGGACAGCCAGCCTCCCTGCTCCTCTTCAACCCCAGAAAAACAACACAAATCATGCCTTCTGGAAAGGAACCTGTCTTTTGAATACAGAGTGGAAACTGTTTATAAATTCTTAATCCCCTGACACTGAAAGTATGGTGACCGCCTGTTCTGGATTTTTTGGGACAAATGTATTCATTATACCACATGTCCTCAGTTTTCATGTGGGAAAAAAGAAAATATGGCCTCCAGAATCACGAGGTCTTCCTCAATAGGTCAAAAAGCCAGCCTTCATAAGCAACATATACTGAAACCCTGAGGCAAATGAAAGCTGCATCAAAAATGTTGTGGGGAGGGGGATTGAGAATCAGCCTCTACTTTTCACTTTTTTCTTCTCGGATTTTAGGCTAAGATGACACAGGTCTTAAAGGTTGACTGTTTTCCCAGCAGTAAGATCAAGTAAACCTGATCTGACTCGACTGCCGCCATCAGACAGCAAGAAGAACTACACACAGAAAACGCCTCAGTGTTAGTTACCATGGTGACGTTAGTTCAACCACATTTCATCTGTGTAAAAATTTCAGGCAAAACAGATTAGAGAAATATTGGCTAAGAAGTAGTGAATACCGCATTTCTTTCTTGCTATTGCGAACTTAATGTTAGCTTTGGTCAAAGATGATAATTTGAAGTGAAAGCCTCTGAAAAATTGCAGACAAGCAAGGATGAAATGGTGACCAAGCCATTGGAGAAATCTCCTAATATTCTCTTTGCACTGTACCAAATTACTTTCCCCTCGGCTAACATGGGGCATTTGGGGCTTCCTGACCCTATTTACTAGTGAGAGGAAAATGGTTTAAGAAAATCGCTGATGATCCAAAGGCAGAAACTGCTAGCATACTAGCTTGGATAGAAAAATGGTATACAGGACCCTAAGGAAGCTCCAATACTTTGGCCACCTGATGCAAAGAACTGATTCACTGGAAAAGACCCTGATGCTGGGAAAGAATGAAGGCAGGAGGAGAAGGGGACAACAGAGGATGAGTTGGATGACATCACCGACCCAATGGACATGAGTCTGAGTAAGCTCTGGCAGTTGGTGATGGACAGGGAGGCCTTGGGTGCTGCATTCTATGGGGTCGCAAAGAGTCC
>SJYQ01000749.1:224596-288049 GCA_006410935.1 Redunca redunca
GGGGGGGGGGGGCACGCTAAAACGGATACCAACAAAGCCAGAGAGGAGATTGTCGCCTTCTGCCCTAGGGAAAGGGGAGCTGGAAGGTTCCCCGCGGAGACTGGCCAAGAGGATTTTATTGCTCCAAAGCTGTCAAAACTGCATACACTACATCTGCATTGAGAACCGGGGTAGAAAATTGTGTATATTCTGTGCTTCGCAGAAGGATAGGAGGGCTCTTGGTCACTCTTCAGGTCCTTTTCAAGGTCAAGATATTTAATGGAAACTTCAAGCCGTGGGAGGCTCTCTGTATATGTGCCCAAGGACCCTCAGTGGCACCAAGATCTAAACTTTGCCTAGCCTGCTGCTGAGCCATCCTCAGAGGCTTGGAAGGGACAGATTCGTGGTTCACCAGTGAGACTGAGCAGTCACTCAACCAAAAATACCTACGTTCCAGGGGCTCAAGGAGAAGTCAGTGTGTCATAGTCCATCAGTTAGACAGATCTGACCTCAACTAGGAATGAATTCAAGACACTAAAATTCAAGGCACTTATTTGGATGCTGCTAGTACTTGGGACTTTTCCTAGAGCCTCTGGGATTGGCCTGAACCTGTGTAATACTCCTAAAGATTTTTGGAAGGAAACTTGATGACTGGTAATAGCCCTGGGAGTCTTCCTGTTGAGGGTTGAGGTGAGGCCTCAGACAATCCACCACCATTTGAAGAGTGGAAACCCTGTTTGTCTTGGAGATCTCTTCCAGGTAAGCTTTGATACATAGAGGGTTATTTGTGAGGCTGAGTGACAAACAGTGGAGCTGAGACTGGTCTCCTTTCCATCTGGTGTTGTCACGGTTCTCTGTTGACCTTGTCCCTGATCTTACTGGACTCGTGAAAGATGCCTGGCTTGTCACTGATTTTGGATTTCCTCTTCTGTACCCTGCTGAGTATCACATAACATCTTTGGGACTGGCACATGATATTAAGAATAACAGGTGCAAGGGAACTGAGTAAGGCCTTGTCTGATACTGAGCACATTGGACTTGCCCATCTTCTGGGCCAGCGGAGAACACAGGACATTACAGAGGACAGAATGTTTTACTGGCCTTTCTCATTCTTTCTACGGGTTGACTGCTAATGTTGATCCCTAAGAAGAAGGAAGATAGGAGAGGCTGGCTATGTTGCTTCTCCTTTGAAGGGAAGGTCAATACTAGGGGCTTCCAAAATAGGGGCAGAATTTTGGAGACTACTTTAAGAAGTAGTCTTGTCTTTTTTTGTGTTTGGACACATCTCATAATTTCGTGACCGTTCCATGCCCGTGACCGACTAGGTCTGTTAGCCTGTTCCAGCCACGGTCTCTACATTCCTTGACACAGTTTAGCTACGAGTTTTGTCACAGTTGCCTGGACATGGGGTATCTGGCCCCAGACTGTGTCTGGATTACCATCTCATCTTCAGTATTGGAAACCTTTCTCCCTTTCTTAGCCTGGTGGGATTCAATGTCCCAGGAAAGACTTCATGCCGACTGGTTGGCTGGCAGAGCCAGGGTTTGGCCCTATAAATAGCTCTGGTGAATGCCTGTGCTTGCCACTCTCCTTCCAGCTTCAAGCAGACAGGGTCAGGTTCTTTTTCCCCAGCACACTCAGGAACATTCCCTGAACTGGGCATTGCACCCATTCATTTGTTCATTCATTCCCTGGACACACATTTGTCAGGTGCTAATCTAATCCCTGCATGCACAGCTCCATGATCAAGAAGCGCAGGCAGTTTGAATCTTGGCTTCACCACGTCTTGGTGATCCTGTATAAAACACCTGATCACCTTGAACTTCAGGGGCTGGAATAGTAATAAACTATCATGCAAGGAGCCTGTAAAAATTAAATGAGATAATAGTACGTTCAAACCATTCAGCACAGAGTCCCACAGATAAATGTTGGTTGTTAGCTAGCGTGCTTGCAGAAATGGATTAGAGATGGGTTTCGCCTTTGGACTGTGGGAATCAGGCAAACAAGTAGTTAAACTACAGTGTCATGTGCTAAAATGGAGGCTCAGCCCTTCATTCATTTAAGCTGGTTTTTGCTCTCTCTCTTTTTTTTTAAGATCATGCCCTTTCTTTCCCTCCTTGAACACCTAATGAAACTTAAGCATATTTCTCTCCTATCCACACTTCAGAAAAGAAGTCTGTGGAGCTCTGCTGTGAGTCTAGCTGGCTCACTCTGCCTCAGTTCCCCTGGGTCAGAGCCTGGGAGGCGGGGCTTTCCTCTGACAGCATCCCCGAGGTCGGGGTTGTACCCAGCCTTCTCGCCCTAAGGTTCCTGTGACCCGGGGTGAGAGGTGCTGGCTGAAGTCTCCTGGAGCTGCAACCATTTAGAATTCCAGGCTCTCCCTCCCACTGGCCTGGGAAAGGACAGGCCCCAGAGCTCATAAGGTAGTAATTGCCCCAATTTGGGGGCTGGGCCGCTGTGGGGCTGCCTTCGTTCACGACTACTGTCTTCAATCCAGAATCCTGTTGGCATGCAGGGAGAATAGATTGGAGTCTCAAGCCCACGACCCAGCCCCCAGCCTCTCCACCCTTCGAGTTTGACCCCTGTGGTCTCTTTGTTTTTTCCATTTAAGTTGGTGCCACTGATGTGATGCTTGTGGGGGGTGGGAGGCTGCGGAAAGTTGACCGTAACCAAGAGCAGCCGTTCAAAAGAGCTGATTCTCTAGCTTTCCCGGCAGTCCTTTGACTCCATTTTCTGTTCTGCATTTTTGATTTAGCAAGAAGCAAACATCCTTGGTGCCCTTGGGCACCTTTTACGCCCTTCCGAGCAAACTTCATTCTTTCACGGCACGTAGGCATTCCCATCCTCGCTCACAGCTGAGTGGATCGCCCACCAGCTGCCCTGACACCCTGCTCCCTGCTCGTTCAGGTTAGAGTGAGGAGGGGAAGGGCGCTGCCCGAGCTCCAGCTGAAGAAAGCCTCACCGGGGACTCGCTGCAAGCCCAGACACAGCCCACCGGAGCTCCCCCCTCACCTCTGTGCAGAGCCGGGAGGATCGGAGTTGCAAGCAAAGCCGGAAACAAAAGCCTGGGAGCAAACCTCCCATCTGGCGGAGAAGCAGCACAAAGGTGCAGCTACATAATTTATCACTGGAGGTTTTCTGGGGCTGGGGAAGCTCCTGGCCCTAGAGCCTTTTGGTGGGGGAGAGGGTCCCCCACCACCTCCCATCTGGGTGAAGGGCTGGGCTGGTACAGGGTGGAGAGACACCTGATTAGCAGTGAAATAAAGACGCTTCGAGGTTGGAAGGAGCTCCAGTGAGCTCTCCTCGCTCAGTTGCTCCAGTGAGCTCTCCTCGCTCAGTTGCTCCACTTCCTGCCCAGCCTGCAGGGCAGGGGTAGGGGGAATGCTCCAAATAGTCCCCTCCGTGGCCCCAGCCTGGGCAGCTGACTGTCACCATGGCCTGGATGAGGACAAGAGACAGCTTCTCTGTTGGGCTGACTATGGCCTGCTGGAAATCAAATACAGATGCTGGGTTCTAATAGCCATACATCTAGCAAATAAGGGCTTCCCAGGAGGCTGAATGGTAAGGAATCTGCCTGCCAAGCAGGAGACGGTTCAATCCCTGGATTGGGAAGATCCCCTGGAGAAGGAAATGGCAACCCACTCCAGTATGCTTGCCAGGAAAATCCCGTGGACAGAGGAGCCTGGCAGACTATCAGTCCTTGGGGTCGCAAAAGAACTGGACACAACTTAGCAACTAAACAACAGCAAGAAAGCAAATAAGAAAGAGGAGTTTCCTCGTCTTTCCCCTCCACCCACCCCCCTACCCAACCCCACACTTACCTGCTGTTTAAACAAGAAATTTCAACCACAGGCTCAGAGAAGCAAAAAAAGTGAATGGCTTTAAAATATACTGCCTCCAAATGAGAATTTCTGCTCCTCTGGGAGTGATCTCTGGTGACCATTTTTGCATAGCAAGTTGGGACATGAAGTCCAAAAATGACAAATGGACTTCTGGGGCAGTTAACACTGGTGAGTCTCTTTTCTGTATTGCTGGCGCTGTGATAAGTGTTAGCATGTTTTATCACATTTACTCCTCACCATATCCTTACTAGGAAGATTCTGTTAGATTCCTGTCTTATAGATGGGAAGGTAAGGCTTGGGCCATTTGCTGTCACACAGCTAGTGAGTAACTGCCCCAGGATTTGAACCCAGAGCCTGAGCTGTTAACCCTCTAATCCACACTGGCTCTTAGAACAGACTCTTTTATATATAAGCTGAACCAGAAGACCCTGCTCGAGACTGGTCTCTTTTTTATCTCAGATTGACCTCTCTTCTCTGTTTTCAGTCTTCATCTTCTCAGAGAATTCCAGTGCATAAAGAATTACCTATCCAGTGCTTTTTTTTTTTTTTTTTGGAGGGAGGCTTTAAAAAGCTCCCAGGAGATGTGGTTTGTTGCTCTTTGAAGCCATGTGTTATCCTGTGGGCCTTGGGTTTTGAAATGTAGGGGGAGGGGAGAGCAATATTCTGAGCAGCCTCTCAGTGAGCACAGCCGCCTCCAAGCCCTGCTGGATTTGTGGAGTCTTGTTGACTGAGCTCCTGGGCGGGGTGAGGAGACCTCTGCGGACCTGTATGGAGACATAGCCACATTACTGGCTTGAGAGAGAAGACGCAGATGAAGATGGTGGTATTAACAGCAACAGCAACAAAAATAATAGCTGCTATGCTGTACTTTGTATGCATTATTTCATTTAAACCTCCTATCAACCCTATGAAATAGGTGCTACCACCACCCCATTTCACAAAAAAGGAAACTAATCCTCTGGAAACGAATTGCTCTGAAATTTAGGTTCTAAATGCTCTTTTCTGTGCTTGCCTCCTAGGAATTGGTTGATGACAGATTAGGTAAGGATAAAGGATGCCATGCACTTCAAGCTCCCCCAGAGAAGGGCTGTAAAGCAGGACTGTGGTCACAGGACTCTCCCCCGTCTCTTCCTGAGGCCGCTTATGCCGCCAACTTAACACATGGGAGCAGCACTGCAGCTTGGCAGACAGTCGAGTTTTTAGACGTCTCAAGCCCTGAAATATTAGGGCTTAATCAAGGGGTGGCTGGATAAGACAGGCTGAGTGAGTCAGATTCTGTAATAGTAATAGTAGGCGCTGTCATTGATTGAGAGCTTAGTATATGCTAAGGGCTTTTTATGAATTAATTCAGTTCTCATAACACCCATGAGAGGTAGGGGCTCTTATCCCAGTTTTCCAGATGAAAAGCTAAGGTAGAAATTAAATAACATGCCCAGGTCCAGTGGCCAGTAACTAGTTTCGTTTTGTTCCCGTGTTCTTGACACTATGCTCTTCTGCCTCAAAACTTTGGAAGCTGACCATTAAAGACGTCTTTTCTGTGTTTGAAACTGGCAAGAGAGGACTGAACTTGCTGGGACCGATAGTCATGTGTCTCATGGTGTCACTTTTGAGAGGGCCCTCGAAGAGAAGAGTTTATCAGATAGATTTTCAAACCAGGTAAGGTTGGCCTGTAGGGATCTAGGGACAGGGATAAGGAGAGTTATGGATGCCAGTAACTCAGCCTGATAACACAGAGAATGAAAGGAACTCTTGTTGGAGAAAGGAGTAAACTTATACTTTACCTGAATACAAGTAGGTAGCCACCTTAAAAAGAAGATTCTTGCTTTCTTGAGTGTAGGGTAAGTCGGAAATAAACACTTTTATTTCTCATGTTCTGGGCTTCCTCTTTTCCTCTGACTTCAGCTCTCACAGGATTCTCAAGGGATTTGTCATTTTTTTTCATTTTACAAACGTATATGATCCACACTACATGCAAACATTGAGCGACGCACTGAATACAGATACAAAGCTCTGTATCATACAATTCCAACTGCCGAGAGACTTCTGGTCTAGTAGGAGAACAGTGGTCCCACAGTGGGCTAAGTGCTGCCACAGAGGAGACACCAGGGGCCCCTGGGCACA
This sequence comes from Redunca redunca, assembly GCA_006410935.1. Lineage (NCBI taxonomy): Eukaryota > Metazoa > Chordata > Mammalia > Artiodactyla > Bovidae > Redunca > Redunca redunca. Next base: position 230,539 of record SJYQ01000749.1, read on the forward strand.
GTTAAGTCAGGCTCCACGGATCCAGGTGGGGCAGCATCAGGAAAGGGTTCACGTCCTGGCCTCCTGCCGTCAACCATTTTCCTTGTTTGGTATTGGTTCCAGAGTTTTTTTTGTGTGCAAGCTCTGTCCTCTCAATGGCTGTATAGAAACCCGGGTCTCTCCTGACTCCAGGCATCTCTTGGGTGAGACCAGATCCATTTCCATGTGGCCTTTGGCTGCTACCCCTTTCAGTTATGTCAGTTTTGTCTTGCGGCATGGGCCTCCCTTTCAGTAGGAGATACTTACTGAGTAACCTGCCCAAGGATTGGTCTCTTGATTGGCCTGGATGTAGTTTAGGGTCATTTCAAACAACTTATCCTCATTAAATAAGGTTTTTATCCTCATCATGGCTGCCAGTTGATAGAAAAGAAGACAGCATTGGAGAAAAGAACAGTGTTTAAGAAAACCATTCCTGGTGGCCCAGTGGCTAAGACCCCCTGTTCCCAAGGCAGGGGGCCTGGGTTTGATCCCTGGTCAGGGACCTAGATCCCGCATGTTGCAGCTAAAGAACCCGCATGCTGCGACAAAGATTGAAGATCCCAAATGCTGGTACAGCCAAACAAACAAATAAATATTTTTGAAAAAAAGAAAAATGTCCTTCACTTATATGAGTGATGCTGTCTCCCCTTCCCATTGTAATCACTTCCATGCTGCGAGAGCTGCCATATCCCTATGCTCACAGGGCAGACTTAAGCCTTCTCATTTCTGGTTCAACTTGAAAAAGCTGCTCTGTAGCTGTGTATAGTCACTGGACACCTTGAGCCTGCAGTGAAGGTGTGGTCCCTCCTGAGCTGAGCTTTCTGTGAAGTAGTGAGGAGCTGCGCCTCCCCAACTTGAGTGTGCCTCAGTGAGAGGCTTTACTGAAAGTCTGGATGCTGAGACCATAGTAACAGAAGAATATTGGTCTAAGGATCAGAATGGGGCTGCCCTCCTGGCTGTCCTACTTAACCTATGACCTTGGCCAAAGCAGATGACCTTACCTGTTAAAAGGGTACGACTGTAATGATTAAATGTGAACATAAGTGTGTGTGCAAAAGTAGCTTGCAAAACTGCTAAGAGAAACCGCAGAACTTAATCATTTGCTGTGTGAAGTCCTGTCTTTTTCCAGACCAACACGATAGTGAGGCGCTCATGCAAAGGACTAGGGTTCCATGCTCTCCTTGCTTCGCTACTTGACCTTAGAGCAAGGGGAATGGGCCTTTAGCCTTGGCAGTAGCCAGAAGGAGAGGCCACTGCTTGAAATCCATAAACTCGCTGTGCATTTGCTAAATGCAGAAAGAAGGACTTGGAAATCCCAGTATTACCAATTCCCTTTTTGGATCTCAGAGATTTGGAAACTCTCATAATAGCAATAGCACGTACTGGGAGGCAGTATCATGAGGGGACTAAGAGCAGAGGGTCTGGAATTGACCTGCCTGTGTGTGAGTGCTGGCTCCAACGCTTAGTATCTGTATGACTTGTCAACAGACTTCTCCTCCCTGGGTCTCAGAGTCCTCACCTGTAAGATGTTGATAATAATAACAGACAACTCCCAGGACTGTAGAGAGCCTTCAGTGATGTAGCATAAGAAAAGTATTTGGAGAGCACATGGTAAATATTCAGTGAGTGGTGGCTGTATTTTTATAAAGCTTTTGCCGTGTGCCGGCCCTGTGCTAAGAAGTTTACATGGATTTTTTAAATTTAAAACATTTTTTAAAAAGCATTTATTTATATATTTATCTGCACGGGGTCTTAGTTGTGGCACTGGGATCTAGTTTCCTGACAAGGGACCAAACCCAGGCCCCTGGCACTGGGACTGCAGAGTCTGAGCCACTGGACCACCAGGGAATTCCCAGATTATTTCGTTTAATCTTTACAAAACCCTTTGTGGTAAAACTATTGTTATTCCCATTTTATGGATGAGGAAACTGAGATTCTGGCATGAACTAACTCACTCAAAGTTGTAGAGTTAGTGGTAGAACCAGGACTTGGATCCAGCCTCTCTTACTCTGGAAATCTATGTTCTCTCCCATGTTCCACGGTATCTGGTAGTATAAGCAGGTGGATGTCTCTCTTTTTTTCTGAAGAAAGCAGTGAGAAAGTGGTAGGTAACATGGCTGAGATTTGAGTTAACCTCCTAGGAAGGCCCTATGAGCACATTAACATGTATCCTAAAAGCTGGATTACCAGATGATCAGGGATAGTGAACACTTTGGGAAGAGATCTTTTCCTTGTTAACAGCATTAAATTGAAGTTCCCATCCTCTTTACGGCCAAAGTAGACTTGCAACGTGGCTGGGAAATAGCGTTCAAGGCCAGAAGCACCGGGGAGCGCTCTAACTGAACACTTCTTGAAATGAAGACCGAGGCTTGCCACCCGCAGTCATTTGTTTCCTCTCTTCACTCACCATTCTTTTAGTTAAAAAGGGTTAAAAGCTGTCCTTTATGATCACAGCCAGGACTCGAGTGAAAAGGCAGAATTCCACCTCCCAGGATCCCAGAGGGGCAGCAGTTGTCCAAAAGAGCTGAGTCTTGGAGGACAATGTGTCTGTTTACTGTATGAACACCCAAGCCAAGAGTTTGCCTGTCGCCGGCTGCCTGACCTTCACATGCCGACGTTCAGATGTTTCTCTGACAGGCAGGAAGTTGTGCCTTTTCAACAACCAACTTGATGCCCACCGGATGGAATGCTTTGTTTCTAAGTCTGCAGGGGGAAGTCAGGACTTCTGCTCTTACTCAGCCAAAGGGGGTTGGGGAGGCCAAAAAAAAATCCCCCGAAGGCTCTTCTTTGCCTACTGAATTCCTTTATTTTTTAAGATTTACTTATTTATTATTTTTGGCTGGGTGGGAGCTTTCCTCTAATAGTTGTGAAGTTGTGAGCGGGGGCTACTCTTCCTTGCGATGCGTGGGCCTCTTACCATCCTGGCTTCTCTTGCAGAGCACAGGTTCTAGGCACATGGGCTCAGTGGTTCTGGCGCACAGGCCCAGCTCAATCCTCCTGGACCTCACGGACAATCCTCCTGGACCAGGGATTGAACCTGTTCCCCTGCACTGGCAGGCAGATTCTTAACCACTAGCCTGGATTTCTTTTGACTTGCATGTAGCCTAAGATGCTGTTGTCCTTGATCCTGGTACTCAGGTTCTTAGCTTCAAGGCCTTTTAGAAAAGAAGCTGGCCCCCAGATCCTCATGTCCCTGCACCTCCAGCTTGCATTTCTGGAGCACCCTTGGTGTGCCCAGGCATGGATCAGCCTCTCCCACCTTCCTCTTCTCATCCAAGAGAAGAGATCTGTGACTTTTTAATACACCAGGCTAAGGGGACAATACGTGAACCGTGAACTTCCAGATGTTCAAGCTGGTTTTAGAAAAGGCAGAGGAACCAGAGAACAAATTGCCAACATCCGCTGGACCATCAAAAAAGCAAGAGAGTTCCAGAAAAACATCTATTTCTGCTTTATTGACTATGCCAAAGCCTTTGACTGTGTGGATCACAATAAACTGTGGAAAATTCTGAAAGAGATGGGAATACCAGACCACCCGACCTGCCTCTTGAGAAACCTGTATGCAGGTCAGGAAGCAACAGTTAGAACTGGACATGGAACAACAGACTGGTTCCAAATAGGAAAAGGAGTGCGTCAAGGCTGTATATTGTCACCCTGCTTATTTAACTTATATGCAGAGTACATCATGAGAAACGCTGGGCTGGAAGAAGCACAAGCTGGAATCAAGATTGCTGGGAGAAATATCAGTAACCTCAGATATGCAGATGACACCACCCTTATGGCAGAAAGTGAAGAGGAACTAAAAAGCCTCTTGATGAAAGNCATATTCAAAAGCAGAGACATTACTTTGCCAACAAAGGTCCATCTAGTCAAGGCTATGGTTTTTCCAGTGGTCATGTATGGATGTGAGAGTTGGACTGTGAAGAAGGCTGACTGCCGAAGAACTGATGCTTTTGAACTGTGGTGTTGGAGAAGACTCTTGAGAGTCCCTTGGACTGCAAGGAGATCCAACCAGTCCATTCTGAAGGAGATCAGCCCTGGGATTTCTTTGGAGGGAATGATGCTAAAGCTGAAACTCCAGTACTTTGGCCACCTCATGCGAAGAGTTGACTCATTGGAAAAGACTCTGATGCTGGGAGGGATTGGGGGCAGGAGGAGAAGGGGACGACAGAGGATGAGATGGCTGGATGGCATCACGGACTCGATGGACGTGAGTCTGAGTGAATTCCAGGAGTTGGTGATGGACAGGGAGACCTGGCGTGCTGCGATTCATGGGGTCACAAAGAGTCGGACACGACTGAGCTGAATTGAAGGGGACTATGGTACTTAATGCAAGGTAGCACAACTGGTCAGGGGTCCCAGCTCTGTCCGCTCCAGGTCCAGAGCTTTTTCCTCTTCCCCTCCCTCCCACGCCTTCTCCTGTCCATTCACCCCCTTACCCTGATCGCCTCCTTGGTTTGACCCTGCTCCCTGCTTTGTGTGGTTAATAGTATTTCTCAACCTTCCATTTATGTTTTAGGCTGGATAACTTATTTGTTTGGGGGCACCTGTCCTGTACATTCAGAGGAGGCAATGGCACCCCACTCCAGTACTCTTGCCTGGAAAATCCCATGGACGGAGGAGCCTGGAAGGCTGCAGCCCACGGGGTCGCTGAGGGTCGGACATGACTGAGTGACTTCACTTTCACCTTTCACTTTCATGGGTTGGAGAAGGAAATGGCAACCCACTCCACTGTTCTTGCCTGGAGAATCCCAGGGACTGGGGAGTAGCCTGGTGGGCTGCTGTCTATGGGGTCGCGCAGAGTCGGACACAACTGAAACGACTTAGCAGCAGCAGCAGTCCTGTACATTGTGGAATATTTAGCAGCTTCTGTGGCCTTTATCCTCTGAATTCCATCCGCATCACAACCCAGTTACAACCCAGAATGTAACCCGGTTACAAACCAGAATGTAACCCGGTTACAACCCAGAATGTCATCACACATTGCCAAATGCCCCCCAGGGAGAAAAAAACATCCTTCACTGGGAACCACTGTGGCCGCCTATTCTTCCTCTTCGTCATTCCTCCCCTCGAAAGGGGTCAGGGTCTTGGTGAGCCCCATGGCATGGAGTCCTCTGGAATACTTAGCTGTTGCTCTTTCATCCCAGCCACAGTCCCCGAAAGTGGTTCTTATAGCTGTGATGAGCTGATCCCACTTAGAAAAGTTTCTTAGGCTCTGGTGCCCAGGGTCTGAGTGAAAAAGAAAACAAAACCCTCCCTTCTCAGTGCTCCCAGAATAGGCCAGAGAGGAGGGCACTGGGGCTTCTTCGGTGCTTGCCTGGGAAGAATCCTCTGTCCTGCACATGGGGAGACCTGGAGAGACAGGCGTGCTGGCCTTGGAGTAGAGATGCAGCGTCTCTCCGGTGGATTCCTGTGGCTTCCGCTGGAAGTCCTGCACCTTTTCTAGGGCAGCCGATTCCCTTAGTATATGGAAGGCGAGGGCAAGGCCTCTGCTGAAGGTGGGGTGAGAGCTGTGGTCCTTCGCTCCAGAGACATACCTTTTCCCTGTAGTTTCAGAGCTTCACAGATCACAAAGGCTGGCTGTCCCCCACCCCCACCCCCATCCATCTGAGGTTAGGGACCCCTGCTTTCTGCTTATCATTGTCCTGGGGGTGGACGTGGAGAGGGAGGGGTCTAGGGAACAGCAGTCCTTTGCTTTCGGTGGGAATAGCAATCCACCCTTTCACTCTGGGCCCTGAACCCTAAAGCTGGCCCGAGGAATATAATGTGAAGTGAGGATGGATGTCAAGGAGATGAGCCAAGAGAGGGATGCTGGGCCCGGGAAATAGGAAAGGAAGCGGGGTGGCATTTGGGAGCTGACTCCTTCCCCATTCCAGCCCAGCCCGAGGGCAGCGCCCAGCAGAGGGGAGGACAAGGAGAAGAAAGCAAGTGGGGGAGATGAGCAAGGGAGAGGTGGCCCCCGTCCTTCCCAGCTGCAGCAGCCCAGCGGGTTAGATGAATGCTGGGCTTGGGGGGAAGAGTGACCCTGGCAGAACCCTTTGTTCCAGCTGAGGCTGGAGCGGGGGCACCGAGCCATTCACACGCCATCCCAGGGCATCCTGCTGGGCACGTTGGGGAGGGGGCACAGCAGCCGGTCATGGGACTTGGCCAGGCAGATAGCTGGATGCTCAATAGGGAAGCCCAGCTGCGTGCGGCGGTGGCTGGGGGCGGGGCGGCCCCTGCCATCCTTCTTCCAGGCCCCGGCCAGGCCCACAGACAGGAAGGCCCCGGCTGGCCCCAGTCGCTCTGACCCAAGGCAGCCTGGTCCCCCCACCCCGTTCCCCGTGCCCCCTTCTCCTGGTCGGCCCCCTTAGAGGTGCGCTCTGGCTGCAGGACTCCCAGCCGTGTCCGCTGCTTCCTGCTCCCGCTGTGACTTCTCATCCCCAGAGGGGCGCCAGCATTTTAATTCAGCTACCCGGTCCCGAATAGAGGCAAAAGCATCCGTAATGCCGCCTAATTTTGGAGGGAAGGACCTGGAAGCCTTTGTGCATCGGCCTCCTGTCCCTGGCCCCCTTTCCTCGGGACCACTAGCCCTGCAATTGGCGTCATTTGTCTCTGGGCCTTTGCGGGTGTGCAGAAAACCCTGTCATAGAGGGGAGACCTGGGCCGTCTGTGAGCCCAAAGTCAGACAGTATCTTCTGGACTGTTTGTGCCTAGAGGAGGGGGATGGCACCATGACGTCATCCACGCCTCCCTGCAGGAGTCATCCACGTCTCCCTGACCTCCTGGGTAACAGTGCCCCTAGACTCGGCTCCTCTACCTTGCCCTCCCCAGAATGGGTTTTGGTTGGGTGGGAGCTGAGCCCTCACTGGTTCCTCTTCTCTCTGCCCAGGACTGGCCAGCAGCCCCGAGTGTGCCTGTGGTCGGAGCCACTTCACGTGTGCAGTGAGCGCCCTCGGAGAGTGTACCTGCATCCCTGCTCAGTGGCAGTGTGATGGAGACAATGACTGCGGGGACCACAGCGATGAGGACGGGTGTAGTAAGAACCCTTCCCCCTGCCCTGGGCTCTTGGGAGGGTGACGGATATAAACAGAAGGGAGGTTTCTTCACAGTGTGTATGGCTTCAACCTTCCCCTATTTCCCATATTTCCACACACGTATAGTCAAAAATAGTAGCTCAGCTGATAAAGAATCCACCTGCAATGTAGGAGACCCTGATTCAATTCCTGTGTTGGGAAGCTCCCCTAGAGGAGGGATAGGGTACCTGCTTCAGTATTCTTGGGCTTCCCTGGTGGCTCAGATGGTAAAGAGCCCGCCTGCAATGAGGGAGACCTGGATTCGATCCCTGAGTTATTGGGAAGATCCCCTGGAGGAGGGCATGGCAACCCACTCCAGTATTCTTGCCTAGAGAATCCCCATGGACAGAGGAGCCTGGCAGGCTACAGTCCATGAGGTCTCGAAGAGTCGGACACGACTGAGCAACTGAGCACACCCAACATAGCCAAAAAAACAGAGACTTTAAACAAGCATAGGGAAAAACAGCCTTGAACAGATCTCTGTATGTGTGTGCATGTGTATTTGTGATGCATATTTGTACATTTTTAAATGTGCACACTATACGTGGATGCAGACTGTTTATTTCTTACGTTGGTATTCTGTGTAATCACACCTTTTTAAACAACATAAACTTGGTAAGAAATTCTATATTCTTGTTAAGTCTCCCCTTTCCCCTAGTGCAATAACATACACAACGGGCTATGGTGCCCTGGATACATGTCTTAGATGTGTAGCAATATTGCTCCTGAGCCAGTTACTTGTCTGGGTTCTGGGGTGTGGCCCCTACCCCGGCAGCACCTACATCTGAGGGAGGCTAATTAGTCTCGTAAGAGTGAAGCAATAGCCTGGACCTTATTGCCCCTAACCAGTGTAGCTAATTGCCATGGTGGTGAATGGCTCACTTTCATGGAGCACTTTCATACGCATTATGTCAAAAGACCTCTCTGAGTCAGTTATAATTATCCCCATTGTACAGTCGGAAGAAACCTGGAGCTTAGTGAGGGTAACTGGCTTGTGTGATAAAAGGAATGAGTTCTAGAACTTGACATCGAGCCCAGGTGTGTCAGTCATCATTTAATAAGAGGAAACGGGGGAAATACATTTGTTTCTCTTTTCATGCTTTCCTTCACTGCTTTCCCGGTGGTTTTGAGTTCCTCGGACTCTTCTGTCCTGTGAACCCCTGACCACCGCTCCCTAAGGAAGCTCTCTCTTCTTAGCTGCTGTTTCTGCCTGGTTCTGTATTAGTGGGAGCCGGGGGCAGTTTGGAGGAGCCAGTGAGGAGGGACCGTAATTCAGACAGGGCCAGAGGGAAGGATGAGGCCTGCCTCTGAAGGAGTGCACCAGACTGACCCCTGCTCCCCTCCCCTTCCCTGGGCTCAGAGCTGCCCACCTGCTCCCCTCTCGACTTTCACTGTGACAACGGCAAGTGTATCCGCCGCTCCTGGGTGTGCGACGGGGACAACGACTGTGAGGATGACTCTGACGAGCAGGACTGTCGTGAGTGCTGGGCGGGGCTGGGTGGCTTCCTTTCCACTAGGCGGGGAAAGGCGTTTCAGTCAGAAAACGAGGCCCCAGTTTTTCACCATTGAGGATAATGTTTGCTGTGGGTTTGTCACATATAGCTTTTTTTATGTTGAGGTGTGTTCCTTCTCTTCCTGCTTTCTGGAGGGTTTTTATCATAAATGGATGTTGAATTTTGTCAAAGGCTTTCTCTGCATCTATTGAGATAATCATGTGGTTTTTATCTTTCAATTTGTTAATGTGGTGTATTACATACACCCATGGCTGATTCATGTCAATATACGGCAAAACCACTACAATATTGTAATTACCCTCCAATTAAAATAAATAAAGAAGAGAAAAGAAAATGAGGCCTCAGCCCGTGGTCTTTGGCTCTTGTCCTTCCACCTCCTCTCTCGGCTTATCTAAGCCCCTGGCAGCGGGGGCACAGCCAGCTCCCTGGCTCCCTAGGGCAGCATGGGAGCTGCTCTGCTTCACCAGGCTTCCCGCCGGGCGTCTGGGCGCTGGCCGGCCCCCCGCCCCGGCCTGCAGCAGCCTGACCGCTCTGTGCCCACAGCCCCCCGGGAGTGTGAGGAGGACGAGTTCCCCTGCCAGAATGGCTACTGCATCCGGAGCCTGTGGCACTGTGATGGGGACAATGATTGCGGCGACAACAGTGACGAGCAGTGTGGTGAGCGGTGCTCCGGGGCGTGGCGGGGGCAGGCAGGGAGGCTGGTGGGTGGCTCGCCGAGGCAGGGGCAAGAGCCTCAGGGGTCCTAGCACTGCCCAACCCTTGAACTGCCTGGCTATCTGCAGCAGCTAGAGGAGAGCAGGACGGGGAGGCGGGGCCGGCACCCCAGGGACCACAGAGCGGGAACCTGAGGCCAGTCTCTCCAGCGCCTCTTCCTTCCCCTCAGGAGTCTGTGTCGAACCCACGGAGTCTTGCAGGGCCTGGGTCAGACTCCCAGGGGGGCAGCGAGGGTGGGAGTCAGGGAGGATGACAGGAGGGTGACCGGCGCGGCTCCCATCGTGTACCCCCTTCCCCACCCCCCAGACATGCGCAAGTGCTCGGACAAGGAATTCCGCTGCAGCGATGGAAGCTGCATTGCTGAGCACTGGTACTGCGACGGAGACACCGACTGCAAAGACGGCTCCGACGAGGAGAGCTGTCGTGAGTGGCCCCGGGACTCAGGCTGCTGGGCTGGGGGCAGAGGGCGCCGTGCGGTGGGCGGAGGGCCAGGCCAAGGAGTGAAAGGATAGCGTGGACGGCCGGGAGGGTGGGTTCTTAGGCAACAGCTCCTCCTGGGCGGGGCTGGGAGGGAACAGGTGCCCCAGGTGAGAATGGAGGCCTCCCTTTGGTCCTCTGGCGTGCGGGTGTGTATCAGGGCCACTCCCAAGGAAACTTCTGTGTCTGAGCACCTGACCCCTTGGAGGAGTCCGGGCCCCTCTCATCTGAGGGGGCCTGAGTGCGTGCCCTCCCCCGCCTTGCCCTCCTTCCAGCCTCCGCAGTGCCAGCCCCGCCCTGCAACCTGGAGGAGTTCCAGTGCGCCTACGGCCGCTGCATCCTCGACATCTACCGCTGTGACGGTGACGACGACTGCGGAGACTGGTCGGACGAGTCTGACTGCTGTGAGCACTCGGGCCAGCGGGGTGGGGCCGGGGAGGCCGGCGGGGAGGAGCTCCCTGCGGGGCAGGGCTGAGGCCGGTTGCCCGCTGGGGCAGGAGCTCGGGAGAGGAGCTTCTGGAGTCCCTGCTTCCCTGTGGGGCCTACATGGAGGAGCGGGGTGCCAGGGCTGTTGGAGGAGGGCAGGGATGTGCGGACCGGCTGAAGACGGGAGCCTGGCGTGTCTCCCCAGCCTCCCACCAGCCCTGCCGCTCTGGCGAGTTCATGTGCGACAGCGGCCTGTGCATCAACGCGGGCTGGCGCTGTGACGGCGATGCGGACTGTGATGACCAGTCTGATGAGCGCAACTGCAGTGAGTGGGGGGCAGTGCCAAGGTCTGGGCCGGAAGCAGGGACAGGCCACCTCTGATGAAGCTCCAGCATAGTTAAGACAGGTCCACCATGTACAGTCGTGTAGGCTGGGCTCTGCACAAAGGTGCTGGTCCAAAGGACGCCAGTCCCCCGTAGACTTAGATAGTCCATAATTCTCTAGGTTTATATAGCCATCATGGCAGTTTCCCAGCAGATGGCAGTAAAATGTCTTGAGGAAAAGACACCTTTTTTTGATTCCCACAGAGTTGCCATAGAGACCAACTGTGACCCTGGTGTCAAGAAGAGTGTCAAGGGATTTCACTGCCGTCCTTTAGTTAAGATTTAGCTTGGAAGACAGGGGATGCCGGTTTGATCCCTGTTCAGGGAGTTAAGATCCCTCTTGCCAAAAAAATCCAAAACGTATAATAGAAACAACATTGTAACAATTCAATACAGACTTTAAAAATGGCCCCCCAAAAAGAAAAATGGTCCACATCAAAAAAAAAAGTCTTAGGGAAAAAAGAAAAGCAGCGTGGGTGCTGGCATGAAGTGCAGCCTAGGGTGGCAGGGTGGGGCTTTGGGCTGAAGCAGGGTCAGCCTCTCATCAGCCCTGTGCTTTGCCCAGCCACTTCGGTGTGTACGGCGGAACAGTTCCGCTGTCGGTCAGGCCGCTGCGTCCGTCTGTCCTGGCGCTGTGATGGGGAGGACGACTGTGCAGACAACAGTGATGAAGAGAACTGTGAGAGCACAGGTAGGGTCTCCCTGGAGGATCCCAGGCTCCCGAGCCCGTAGTTAGGCTGGAGCAAGGAGGTAGAGAGAAGGTGTTACTGCTGCCTCTCCAGTCGGGCCGACGTGACGCTTTCATCAAGTCTTGCCCGTGGCCTGGATTTGTCCTGCTTGTCTCGCTAACCAGTGTCAAATCGGGTGCATCGTTGACCCGCAGCCTCACGGCCTGGAACACAATATCAGGGCCGGGAGTTTCAGTGGCCTCTCACATTCTTCCTCACACGCAGCCAGCGCCTGTTGCTCTGGCCTGCTCTCCGGTTGATAGCCCCATGCCCCCGCCCCTAGCCGCACAGGTGCCGGACACATGGGTGGGCTCTCTCATTCTGCCCCATGTCCCATCTCACTGTGCCACTGTGCTGTCCTGGGGAGAACACACACGCAGACAGCCCTGTCTGAGCTGTTTCCTGCCTGGACCCCGACCCTCCCACCTTGAGTCTCATCTGTCTCCAGCTCGGCCTAGAAAATGACAGGCTCCCATCTTTTTTTGTTGTTGTTGACCCAAGCCCCATCGGCCCTGCCCGGCGCTGACCTGGCTCTCCTTCCCTCCCCATCTTCCTCTCTAGGAAGCCCCCAGTGTGCCTCAGACCAGTTCCTGTGTTGGAACGGGCGCTGCATCGGACAGAGGAAGCTGTGTAACGGGGTCAACGACTGTGGGGACAACAGCGATGAGAGCCCACAGCAGAACTGCCGTGAGTGTCCCCACCCCACTCCCTGGGTGACCCGCCCGTGGTTTGTGGCCACGCCCCACCCATCTGCTTCAAAGAGAGTCCTCCCCAGGGACGCTAGCAGCCCCGGGAGCTGTTCTTCGTGGCCCAGGTGGAATGCCAAGTCGGCTGTCTGGGGGAGGATTCTGGGCTCAATTCCCATCTCTGGCTTGGCTGGCACAGGGCCCCGGACGGGTGAGGAGAACTGCAACGTTAACAACGGCGGCTGCGCCCAGAAGTGCCAGATGGTGCGGGGAACCGTGCAGTGTACCTGCCACACCGGCTTCCGGCTCACTGAGGATGGGCGCACCTGCCAGGGTGAGCTGGGGCCCCCGGTGGGAGCAGGGCCAGGGGCCTGGGTTAACCATGGGTCAGCCCTCTGAGACACGTGAGCGTGTGTCATTATCTCAATAGCCCCCGGAGCTGGGGATTGTTGTCCCTCTCGTTTTGAAGACGGGGGGAAACGAAAGCTCAGAGAGGTTGTCACTTAATGAAGGTCGCAGTGCCGATGAATAGCAGAGCTGGGATCCCAGCCCAGCTCAGAGCCCTTAACTACTTGCTCTGTAGTCTTCCCGCTGGACCTGGGAAGTAGGCGGGTGTGTGGGCAGAAAAGAGCTGGTCAGCTTGGGAGCTAGGGCTGGAAGATGGTAGAACCGAAATCTGCCCTTGCTCCGTCGTCACAGATGTGAACGAATGTGCCGAGGAGGGGTACTGCAGCCAGGGCTGCACCAACAGCGAGGGGGCTTTCCAGTGCTGGTGTGAAGCAGGCTACGAACTCCGGCCTGACCGGCGCAGCTGCAAGGCTCTGGGTAAGGGGGGGCGGGGGTTGGCATTTGGCTGGGTGGGCAGAGAGCTGAGCAGCACAGCCAGGGGCTCTGGTGCTTGGAGATTGGTAGAGAGTTAGAGAGATGGTTCTTTTTTTTTCTTTCAGCCTTTTAATTTTATATTGGGGTATAGCCGATTAACAAGTTTGAGCAAACTCTGAGAGTTGGTGAAGGACAGGGAAGCCTGGCGTGCTGTAGTCCATGGGTCATAAAGAGTCGGACACTACTGAGCGATTGAACAACACAATTGTCAGTTAACAATGTTGGGATAGTTTCAGGTGCACAGCAAAGGGACTCAGCCATGCATATACATGTATCCATCTCCCCCGTACTCCCCTCCCATCCAGGCTGCCACGTAGTATTGAGCAGAGTTCCTTCTGCTATATAGGTCCTTGTTGGTTATCCATTTTAAATATAGCAGCGTGTACATATTCATCCCAAACTCCCTATCTATTCCCTCCCTGTATCCTTCCTCCCTGGGGACATAAGTTCATTCCAGAGAGATGTTTCCATCGCAATAGAATGGAGTTGTGAGTTGTATTCTGGGCCCCAAGAATGGGATGAGATGTACGCTTTGCAGGCTGCCAGTCTTCTCGTAATGATGGATGCTGACGGCTTGGGACATGCCCTAGTGGGCCAGGGGGCCCCTTGGAGCTTGGGGGGGCAGTGCATGCTGATGGCTGCCAGGGGGCAGCTCTGGAGCCCAGTGGGGGCCCCATTTCTATGCCACGTCCCAGGGCCGGAGCCTGTGCTACTGTTCGCCAATCGCATCGACATCCGGCAGGTGCTGCCGCACCGCTCCGAGTACACACTGCTGCTCAACAACCTGGAGAACGCCATCGCCTTAGACTTCCACCACCGGCGCGAGCTTGTCTTCTGGTCTGACGTCACCCTGGACCGGATCCTCCGCGCCAACCTCAACGGCAGCAACGTGGAGGAGGTTGTGTCTACAGGGCTCGAGAGCCCGGGTAAGGAACAAGGCCCCACGGGGAGGGGCAGGGCCACACCACGTGCAAAACCACCAAGGAAGGAACACGAGAATGGCCACAAACCCTTAGGCAGCAAAACATCTCACATTGAAACCTTGCATGCAGCTCTAATACAGAAAATGCTCATTAGTCTACATTCGCTTTATAGGCTCAGATTTGTAATATTTGCTTGTTATCAAGCTCGATCAGTGAGAATACTGAGACCGTTGCACTGAGGAAGTTTGAAACCAGAGATTTGTGGATGACAGCTGTAATTCTCTATCAGCCTGGCATCCCATCTAATTCTGACTTTTGTTTTGATTACTTCATATTAGGAATATTCTGATGGTCTCAGATAGATAGCATTCAAATGTTTGCAGTAGCTCACTTTGCCATCTCAGGCCATTCGACAAGCAGGGGAAGTGGGTTAGAATTCGGTATTAATTAAGCACATTTGACTCAGGTGCTTATGGAACTGATGATGTTCCCCGTAAAACCCTGAGGCACACATTACAAACCCTGGGGCCAGTGGGGGTCAGGGAGCTAGGATTCCGGAAGTGGAGTATGATTGGCTGAGAGGAGGAAGCGCATGACCTTGGGTGGTTACTTGAGTTCTCTTTGCCTCAGTTGTTTCATCCTCATGGGATTATTATAGCACCTAACTCATACAGTTGTTGTGACAATTCAAGGTAAAACGTGTGTTTGTAAAACGGTGAGAAGAGTGCCTGGCCCAAGAAACAGCTTCATGCAAGAGTTGCCCTTGTTTCTATAGCACACAGGGGCCCTGGCTGAACCCCTGACGCTCTTTCCATGGCCTCTTTCCACCAGGGGGCCTGGCTGTGGATTGGGTCCATGACAAACTCTACTGGACCGACTCGGGGACCTCAAGGATTGAGGTGGCCAACCTGGACGGGGCCCACCGGAAGGTGCTGCTGTGGCAGAACCTGGAGAAGCCCAGGGCCATCGCCTTGCACCCCATGGAGGGGTGAGCGAGTTGTGACTCCAGCTGCCACGTTCCTCTTACAACCTTTAGGGACAGTTCCTCCGTCACCTGGGCCAGACTTTACTGGGGGGCCAGGGGACCTCACAGTGTGGTGTTAATAGCCTTGGCTCTGCACCCAGACACACCTGGGTTTCCAGCTCTTCGGTAACTGACTGTAAGGCCTTGGGGCTAGTTCATCTCTCTAGGCTTCCATTTTACTCATTTCTCAACTGGTGATAAAAATAGACCTATCTCACAGCTGTGTGAAGATGAAGTGAGGTGAGGTATTTTAGATGGCATGACACACATTATATAAGTAGTAGCTGTTTAGTATTTTTGTTATTAGTTTATAGGGTTGAGCAAATTAATAAAAATTAGTAATTTTATTAGTAGAAGAAAGGTCTTTTGCAGGGGAAGTTCTTTGCCTCTGGCTTTTAGAAATTAAGTGCAATCAATTGAGAGGGGTGTCTTCGAAGATCCTACGGTTATAAGTCAGCTGTTTTAGAAACATAGTGTGGCGTGTGTGTGTGCGTGTGCGGGTGTGAAAATTACAGAAGGCAGTGGTAGAGGCTGTGACCAAGAAGAAAATGCTTGCCTGAAGTAGTAGCCCACTAGTATATTTTTTTCAGTTTCACAAGGTCAGGATTTTTATCTGTTTCGTTCACTGCCATGCTCTCAATGCGAAAAGATATCTCATCTCATAGGAGATACTCCAAAATGTTTTTGTTAAATGAATACATTATCTGTCGAGAGACATTTAAATTCAAGCATCGAGGGACTTCCCTGGTGGTCCCGTGGTTAAGATTCCGTACTTCCAATGCAGGGGGCATGAGTTGGATCCCTAGTCAGGGAACTAAGGGCCCACATGCCATGCGATATGGCCAAAAAAATGTTTAATAATAATAAAATAAATAAGTCAAACATTGAAAAACACTCTGTAAACCCAACAGAATGTATTGCCTACCAGTTGGAGTCCCCTGGGTGAAATCGATAAGAGCTCTCTGCCTGATTACTATGCTGGGTACCTTACCTGCCCTCTACTACCTGCCTCTCAGTGTCCTTTTCTCTCGTCCCAGGACCATTTACTGGACAGACTGGGGCAACACCCCCCGCATCGAGGCCTCCAGCATGGATGGCTCTGGCCGCCGCATCATCGCTGATACCCATCTCTTCTGGCCCAACGGCCTCACCATTGATTATGCCGGGCGCCGTATGTACTGGGTGGACGCTAAGCACCACGTCATTGAGAGGGCCAATCTGGACGGGAGTCACCGCAAGGCTGTCATTAGCCAGGGTGAGGCCCTTCCTTTACTCTCTTTCATCTCTCGTTCTGCTTACCCTGTCCCAGCCCCCAGAAGCCTTTGGCAGAGGGTGAGATTTGTACAGATGCCAGGCCTGGGCCCAGGGTCTGGGCAGGCCATGTGTAACCTGAGGTCCTCTTGGACTTTCCCCAGGCCTCCCGCATCCCTTTGCCATCACGGTGTTTGAAGACAGCTTGTACTGGACAGACTGGCACACCAAGAGCATCAATAGTGCCAACAAGTTTACTGGCAAGAACCAGGAGATCATTCGCAACAAACTCCACTTCCCCATGGATATCCACACCCTGCACCCCCAGCGCCAGCCTGCAGGTAAAGAAAGAAACTCTCACCTAGTGAGCTTCCAGTGCTTCTGAGAACCTTCCTTGTACCTGTCAACAGTTGCCAAGGTTTCCAGCAAGGAAATTTAAGGTTGGCGCTGGTGTGTACTCATTCCGCCCTCTGCTGGACCTGTAGGGTATAACATGGAGACTTAGGAAAGACTCATTCTGCTTTGCTATCCCCCATCTAATTCATGCAAACATTTCCTGTGTATCAGGTATTCACTCTGCTCGTCGGTGGGGGAAGATATACAAAATAAGAGGACATAGTTTCTTCCTTCAGGAAGATCATTCCTTTGCTAAACCCCCACTCACTAGCCTTGGGACTCCTTCTGCCAACCTTTGGCCTCACCTGACCCTCTCGCTCTGGGCTTTTTGAGCAGGGAAAAACCGCTGTGGGGACAACAACGGAGGCTGCACCCACCTGTGTCTGCCCAGTGGACAGAACTACACCTGTGCCTGCCCCACCGGCTTTCGCAAGATCAGCAGCCACGCTTGTGCCCAGAGTAAGTGGGTTTAGGGCCCCTGCCTCAGTGGACCTGCCTTGTGAGGGAGGGTGGAGCGAACAAGGGGGAGGAGTTTGGGAATTGCCTGGCTAGGGGAGGAGCCAGCTCCTCAGGCAGCCCCTGGAAAGGAAGAAGGCAAGGAGCTGAGGGCTCACTGTCAAAGCTGAGGGCTGAGGGCCCCACGGTCATCCCTGAGGTCTCAGGGACACCACAGAGTCAAGCATGAACCCCTGCAGACAGGTTCGTGGGTCATTTCACCCAGGACGCTTTGTCTCTAGGTAGCAGGAGGTTTCCAGACCCTTCTATAAAGCAAGGGAATGGTTTCCTAGCTCTTTACCTTTGGGGCTTCCCTGGTGGCTCAGACAGTAAAGCGTCTGCCTGCAATGTGGGAGATCCAGGTTTGATCACTGGGTCGGGAAGATCCCCTGGAGAAGGAAATGGCAACCCGCTCCAGTATTCTTGCCTGGAAAATTCCATAGACAGAGGAACCTGGTAGGCTATATAGTCCATGGGATCGCCAAGAGTTGGACACGACTGAGTGACTTCACTTTTACCTCTAGCATCACCCTAAAGACTGTCTTAGCCCCTAAACCAGAAAGTAAGGTGAAGACATCTGATGATGCTCTGTATACAGAGGCCCAGGGTAAATAAATGTCTAGTGAGTGAAAGATGATGGGTTCCCTGGGGGCTCCCTGAACTGCTGCTTTGGCTTCCTTTGAGCTCCTGAAGGTGTATTGCCTTGAGAGGGTGGGCCTTGTCTAGCTCAGAGGCGCAGGTGATTTTTTTTCCTAAGAATAGTCCAGAGAAGAGCGATCCAGCTGGGTGGCACACCCAGCCACAGGCTGGGGAGATGCTTCGCACATCACGGCTCTTCTGTTACTGCTGCGTGCCTGCCGCCCCCCTTGTCTCTGGTGAAAATCAAATTTCTCTCAGGACCTAGGTCCTTTCCAGAGAGTGAAATCAGGGAAACCATTCCAGGGAACAGAGGCAGGAGTCATTCAACGCACTTTGAATTGAGAACCTTGTTTCCTTGAATTCTCCTGTGCCCAGCTCTTCCCATGTGGTCTTGATGAGATGCAAGGAAATTCCCCCTGAAAGAAGTTCAGTTGATAAAGTGATGCAGGAAGNAAACATTTCAGACCTTTGGGGGTGCCTTTTGGTAGTGATATAAGATGTAAGACCTTCAGAGACAGCTCTGAACCCAGAAGGGAGCTGGAAATTGAGGCAAGAGGCTGGGGCAACCACTGCAAGTAGAAACCCTCGAGCCCTGGGAACCCTGAATCCCCACTGGGTAGTAACTGGAAGGCTTGTAAGACCTCCCTTGCCTGTACCCAGGTACATGTATTGGACGGACTGGGGTGCAAGCCCCAAGATTGAGCGAGCCGGCATGGACGCCTCAGGTCGGCAGGTCATCATCTCTTCCAATCTGACCTGGCCTAATGGATTAGCCATCGACTATGGGTCCCGGCGGCTCTACTGGGCTGACGCCGGCATGAAGACGATTGAGTTTGCCGGACTCGATGGCAGCGAGAGGAAGGTAAGCGTGGCACTTGGGCATCCTCCCACGGCCCTGACTGCCTCCCCGACGGGGCTTCCTGGCTGGCAGCTGATGGAACCTGGGGAGGCCTGGGGGAGATCCAGTGTGGGGTGAATGCTATTTCTCTGAGACTGTGGCTGCATTCCAGAGCCTGGGGACCCTGCTCCCGGAGGATAAAAGTGAACTAGGGACCATGTGGCTTGTGGGCCTGGGTATAAGTGCTTTCCTAATAACCATCACCACAAATGCTAATTTATCACCAGTCACATACTGGGCCCATGACCTCTCTCTCTCTCTCTCTCTCTGTTAATTTTGGTATAATTTCCAACTTAACAAACTGCAGGAATAGTCAAAAGAACCAATAACTGATATTTTGCCACATGGTCATACCATTCTCATTCTCTCTCTACACTGCATACACACGCACACACGCATACACCTTATTTTTCTAAACCATCTGAGATTCCATTGGAGGCATCCTGCCCTGAATCCCAGAGAGTCCAATGTGTATTCCTAAGAACAAGAACTCAATCTTACATAATCACACTTCAGTGATCAATATCAGGAAATTTAATGTTGATACGACATTACTGTCTAATCCATAGACCCTATTCAGCGTCACCACCAATTGCCACCGTGATGTCCTTATAACTTTTTTTTCTTTTCTAGTCTAGGGTCCAGTTCCAGATTACAGTTGTTTTAAGTCATGATGTCTCTTTAATCTGGAACATTTCCTCAGCTTTTCTTTATCTTTCTTGATCTTTGTATCTTTAAAGAGTAAATGCCTGTTATTTTGTAGAATGTCCCTCAATTTGTCTGACGTATCTTTGTGATCAGATTCAGATTATACATGTGGGGCAGGAATACTACATTAAGTCATGTCCTGAGTTCTCAGTATGTCTTATTAGTAGCCGCAGATGTCAGCTTGTCTCATCATTGCAATGCCAATTTTTTCTTCTAAGATTTGTTTTTAATGTGGACCATTTTAAAAGTCTTTATTGAATTTGTTGTCATATTGCTTCTGTTTTATGTTTTGGTTTTTTGGCCACGAGGCATGTGGGATCTCAGTTCCCTGACCAGGGATTGAACCCACACCCCCTGCGTTGGAAGGTAAAGTCTTAACCACTGAACCACCGGGCAAGTCACCAGCTTTGATTGTGTGGTGAACCTGGTGTCCACTGTGAAGTTGCTGTTTCTCCTTTTGTAGCTAGTAAGTCACTTGTAGAGATTCTTTGAGATTATGTAAATAATACATGATCTGCTAGAATCATCACACAACCCTTGGAGCCAGGCACTGTCATGATGCCATCACAGATTGGCAGACCAAGGCTCGAGAGATTTTATAACCAGCTGTAGCTCAAGGTCACTCAGCAGGGGGTACTGGCAGAGTGGGCCCTTGACGCCTGCTCTGCACTGTCAGACCTGGTTGGGGCATGACGTGAGCGTTGGGGCCCTGGCAGGTACTGATCGGAAGCCAGCTGCCCCACCCATTTGGGCTGACTCTCTATGGGGAGCGCATCTACTGGACCGACTGGCAGACCAAGAGTATCCAGAGTGCCGACCGGCTGACGGGGCTGGACCGGGAGACTCTGCAGGAGAACCTGGAGAACCTGATGGACATCCACGTCTTCCACCGCCGGCGGCCCCCAGGTGACCAGCCCTTGGCCCACACTGGCTTCTCCTTGGCTTCCCTCTGCCACGGTCCTTCTCACTGACCCCCTCCTCCCCACCCAGTGTCTACACCATGCGCTACGGAGAATGGCGGCTGCAGCCACCTGTGTCTTCGGTCCCCAAATCCAAGTGGCTTCAGCTGTACCTGCCCCACAGGCATTAATGTGATGCCTGATGGCAAGACCTGTTCACCAGGTAGGTCTAGGCATCACAGACCTGGCTAGAGCCTCTCTGGGTCAGGGGCAGTGACTCTCTACCTTCCTCGCAAGTAGACTCTAATGTGGTCTGAGGGACCTAAGCTTCTAGAGGCTTAGGGGCAAGATAAAGCTTTTTTTAAAAAAGAAGAGATGCAAGGGAACAGGCAGGCAGGATTAGAAGCAGGGTCCAACTAGGTCTCATGGCATCTTCATGCACATTAGAAAAAGATGCTCCTTTCTTTTTTATTTTCCTCTGTTGGGAAATTGTTATAATATACTAATTTGGTTAGACTAAATCACTTTAGTTCCATCTGCCCCAAATTGGTGTAATAAATACTAGAACACGTGATAAATTACAAGGTAATGGTACCTCCTTTGGAAATGGCACTTGGGTGAGTAGGCATGCCCAGCACAACCTTCATGATCATCTGAATTGAAAGGTCTCAGAAGCAGGAGCTGGCTGCCCAGATGTTGGAAGCTGATGTTTCTCCCTAGGGGATGCTGCATGGTAGGCTACATTTGAACCCGAACTTCCTAGGGAATTTGAGTGAGGAAGGAGCTCTGAATTGTCCCAGGCTGTGGGCAAAGCCCTCTTTCACTTAACATGAAGTTTTTTAAACTTCACAGAGATTCACTTTTGTGATACTAATACAGAACTGTGTCTATGAATCAGACCCAATGCTAAGGGTTTTTCTGTATTGATCTTTTATCCTACAGCCCCCCTGTCATTGTCCCCATTTTACAGATGATGAAACTGAGGCTTAAACAGTTTAAATAATGTGCTCAGGATCACACAACTAGAAACTATGGAGACGGAAAGCATGAACTTCAGCTTGC
The DNA here is from genome assembly GCA_006410935.1 of Redunca redunca. Lineage (NCBI taxonomy): Eukaryota > Metazoa > Chordata > Mammalia > Artiodactyla > Bovidae > Redunca > Redunca redunca. Next base: position 251,717 of record SJYQ01000749.1, read on the forward strand.
CTTACTCCAGATCCTCTCATGGCCGCGCTAGGATGACTCCTCTTTCCTTCTCTCTGCACCCGGGCAGGCATGAACAGTTTCCTCATCTTCGCCAGGAGGATAGACATCCGCATGGTCTCCTTGGACATCCCTTATTTTGCCGACGTGGTGGTACCCATCAACATCACCATGAAGAACACCATTGCCATTGGAGTGGATCCCCAGGAAGGTCTGCGTGATCCGCCTTGCTCTCTTGGCCCCTCTAGCAACGGCTGCCTCTGTTTGCTACCGCCTTTGCCTCCTGCTAATAGCCTAGGGGCCTCCCGTTCCCTCTGGCACAACCCCTGCCCATCTCTGTAGCACTTTTTCTTTCATTATGAGGGTTGGGGGCCACATTCTTCATCCCTGCCAAGGGCTGTCCTGTTATAATATTTCTGTATTTCTCTTGATTTCCTCTCCTTGGGGACATAGGGCTCTCTGACGTGCCCAGGCGTCTCAGAACACGAGTCAGCTGTGTGTGTTCCTTTGGAGGCGGGGAGGGGTGAAGGTCCGGGCTGAGCCACGCCTTCCCTTTCCAGGAAAAGTGTACTGGTCAGACAGCACGCTGCACAGGATCAGCCGTGCCCGTCTGGATGGCTCGCAGCATGAGGACCTCATCACCACAGGTGGGCCTTGCTCCCAGCCTTGGGCCCACCTGTCTGGCTACAGAGCTGGGGAGAGAGCCCATCTGTCTTAAGGCAGGAGCCAGTGTGCTCTGTTGACTTCCTGCAGGGCTGCAGACCACAGATGGGCTCGCGGTGGATGCCATCGGCCGGAAAGTGTACTGGACAGATACAGGAACCAACCGGATCGAAGTGGGCAACCTGGACGGGTCCATGCGGAAGGTGTTGGTGTGGCAGAACCTTGACAGCCCGCGCGCCATCGTACTGTACCACGAGATGGGGTGAGAGCAGCTCTGGGGCCCCAAGCAGCAGGATGGGCACACCCGCCTCGCAGGAGCACCGAGAATGACCTCCCGGGGGCGCTTCTTCTCCCATGTGATGTCCCTCAGGGTGGCAGTGTAGCCTAGAGGTTCCAAGTGCGAACCCTGGAATCAGAAATCCGGAATTCAAATTTTTTTCACCGTTTATTAGCTGCGTCTGTCACTTGGGTTCAATATTTAACCTCCCTGGTCCCCAAATGGCGACACACTCCACTCTTCTTGCCTGGAGAGCCCCATGATCAGAGGAGTCTAGCTTCTGCAGCCCATAGGGTCCTAAAGAGTCGGACACGACAGATGCAACTTAGCACACATGTGTGGTCCTCAAATTCCTTACCTGTAAAGCGGAGGTGATAATGAAAATACATGCCTTGTGGACCTTGTAAGGAGTAAGTGAGATAATGCATGGAAAGTACTTAAAATTTTTTTATTTTAATTTTTAAAATATTTTAATTATTTAAAAAAAAACATTTATTTGGCTGTGCAGGGTCTTAATTATGGCATGTGGGATCTAGTTCCCTGACCAGGGATTGAAGCTAGACCCCCTGCATTGTGAACACTGAGTCTTAGCCACTGGACCACCAGGAAAGTCCTGAAAGTACTGTTTTTTTAATTGTGAAAAACTTAACATTAAATTTACCATCTTAGCCATTTTCAAGCGTACAGTTCAGTAGTGTTAGTACTTTCACATTATTGCAAAACAGGTCTCCAGAACTTTTTCATCTGGCAAATCTGAAACTCTGTAGTCATTAAACAACAACTCCCGTTTGTGCATGTAAATGCTTTTCACAGTGTTTGGCGTATTGTGAGGACTTCCCGTGTACAGGAACTGTGGGAGGAGCCAGCTATTACTGTTTCTTGCCCAGGTTCATGTACTGGACGGACTGGGGGGAGCATGCCAAGTTGGAGCGGTCTGGGATGGACGGCTCCGACCGCGCCGTGCTCATCAGCAGCAACCTCGGGTGGCCCAACGGACTGACTGTGGACAAGGCCAGCTCCCAGCTGCTCTGGGCTGATGCCCACACCGAGGTGGGGTCCTGCTCCTGCTCCTCTGCAGAGCCTGGGAGTATAGGAGGGCCATGGGACCTCCACTGAGGGCTCCCAGCCTCCTAACAGCCACCCAGTACCCTCTTCTTCCTCCACAGCGAATTGAGGCTGCGGATCTGAACGGTGCCAATCGGCACACATTGGTATCACCTGTGCAGCACCCGTATGGCCTCACCCTGCTCGACACCTATATCTACTGGACTGACTGGCAGACCCGTAGCATCCACCGTGCTGACAAGGGGACTGGCAGCAACGTCATCCTGGTGAGGTCCAACCTGCCAGGCCTCATGGACATCCAGGCTGTGGACCGGTCACAGCCCCTGGGTGAGAAGACCCCGAGGGCTGTGAGCCAGAGGCCTCTGACTTTCTGGGGCTGTCTCAGCATCAGAGATCTATCCAGAGCAGAGAGATGCCTTTACAACCAGAGGGACAGGGACCTGCCTAAGCCCCTCCTCCAGGATCAGGCTGTGTACCCTCTGGGTACGACGGGTACTGCATATCCCCACGGCAGGGTGCTGCCCCCTTTAAAGGACTCCCGGAGACACCACTGCTCCTTCCAGCTCAGCCCTGCTGGGCACCAGATCCTGTTATGCAGGACAGTAGACCGTCAGGCACTAGCAAACCCGTGCCTTGGTTAAGGTTCAGACCGTATTCCGGGCCGGGTGACAAAACTTGCCCCGTTCTCTCTCTTTCATCACCAGGTGTGAACAAGTGCGGACCCAGGAATGGTGGCTGCTCTCACCTGTGCCTGCCCCGGCCCTCGGGCTTTTCCTGTGCCTGCCCCACCGGCATCCAGCTGAAGGGAGATGGGAAGACCTGCGACCCCGCTCCTGAGACGTACCTGCTCTTCTCCAGCCGCGGCTCCATCCGGCGTATCTCCCTGGACACCAGCGACCACACGGATGTGCATGTACCGGTCCCCGAGCTCAATAATGTCATCTCCCTCGACTACGACAGCGTGGATGGCAAGGTCTATTACACGGATGTGTTCCTGGATGTTATCAGGTATGAGTGTCCCCGAAAACCTCAGAGGACACAGACCTGCTTCCCGCCTCTGATGACTGAGGTCGTGGTCTGGGTTCACCTCTAAACGGACTGACTGATTTGGCCACTTGGATAGGGAGTTCTGACCTGGATTTGTTCGCTTTGCAGTGTTATCCCAGAAGAGTCTCAGACTTTTTTTGTTTTCTTGCTTGTTTGACGATTCTGATGTGCTTTGCCAGGCTTCCCAGGTGGCCCAGTGATAAAAAAATCCGCCTGCCAGTGCAGGAGACTCAAGAGACCTGGCTCTGATCCCTGGGTTGGGAAGGTCCCCTGGAGGAGGAAAAGGCCATCCACTCCAGTATGCTTGCCTGGAAAATCCCACGGACAGAGGAGCCTGGCGGGCTACAGTCCGCACAGAGTTGGACATGACTGAGCACACACACACGGCCTATCTTGTGTTTCGTGAATTTATATATTTGGTCGCACCATGCAGCTTGCAGGATTCCCTGACCAAGGATCAAACCCATGCTCCCTGCACTGGAAACAGTGTCTCACCCACTGGACCACCAGGGAATTTCCCTATTTAAAGAGGACTAGAAGTCCCGTCTGTAAAACAAACAGGTCAAGTCAGGCTAGGGACCTGGAGCCTTCTACCCCTGCTTCTGGGCCCTACAGGAGTCCCCGGATCCTCTAAGACTCACTGATTAGTTGGCCACACCGCCAAACTGAGTGTACTGTAATACAGAAATACCAGCCAAATGCAAGCTTGATGGTGGTCTGCGAGGTTGTGCTTGTTTTTGTTTTTCAAATATTTTTTGTTTAATTTAAATTTCTGTTCTTCCAGTTTTTCACCCAACACAACCAAGGAATGTGGTACCCTGTGTTCATGTACGTTCACATACATTCATGTACATTCACGCACCATTAGAGGGGTTTCCCATGGCAGAGATTCTCACGTGGAAGAACAGGAGCATTCCCTTTTTTCTCCCTGAGGGGTGTATTAGAATCTCGTCCTGAGAGCTGGCGGGCATGTAGAGTTTAGAGAAGGCCCCCATGTGTTGGTGACATGCCCCTTCCCCCGTCCTGGGTTGAAGTCCCTGCTATAGGTCAGACTATATGCACAGGTAGATTTTGAAAATCTTCCCTCTCTTCCGATCACCACCTAGCAGTCCTTGTCTCCTCCTGAAGGTGTATGGGGCTTATTAGCCTGTCTTCTGGCAAGACATGGGCCCCAATGCCACCTACTTAGAGCGGGAAACACTCCGTCCTCCCAATACTTTATTCAATAGGTCTGCAAGTATTTTGAATACCTACTGTGCTAGACGCGGAGGAGTGTACTGACAAATGGGCTTCCCAGGTGGCGCTAGTGGTAAAGAACCCTCCTGCTAACTCAGGTTAGACTTAAGAGATGTGGGTTTGCTCCCTGGGTCAGGAAGATCCACTGGAAGAGGGCATGGCGACCCACTCCAGTATTCTTGCCTGGAGAATCCCAAGGACAGAAGAGCCTGGCAGGCTACAGTCCATGGGGTCGCAGAGAGTCGGACACGACTGAGGCTGCTTAGCATGCGCACATGCATGCATGTACTTATAGATACTTGGTCCCTGCCCCTTGGAGCTTACAGTGTAGTGGGAATCCAACTCTGGGAGTGTGGATTAAAGGGGTGTCAGCCTATTGCTGATCTGATCAGTCATCTAACCCTGGGCTGTTCCTCAAGGCGAGCAGATCTGAATGGCAGCAACATGGAGACGGTGATCGGGCGTGGGCTGAAGACCACTGACGGGCTGGCAGTGGACTGGGTGGCCCGGAATCTGTATTGGACAGATACAGGCCGAAATACCATCGAAGCTTCGAGGCTGGACGGTTCCTGCCGCAAAGTGCTGATCAACAACAGCCTGGATGAGCCTCGGGCCATCGCTGTTTTTCCCAGGAAGGGGTAAGTTTTTGGCCAGCCGGAAAGAGACTCAGGGGAGAAGGGCCTGGGGAGGAGCCACTTGAATATGCCTCTTTCTAAATGCTATTCTCTCGACCTCTGGGTGCCATCTTCCCATGCCTTGCTGATGGCACCATCGTGTCCCAGGTACCTCTTCTGGACAGACTGGGGCCACATTGCCAAGATCGAACGGGCAAACTTGGATGGCTCTGAGCGGAAGGTCCTCATCAACACAGACCTGGGTTGGCCCAATGGACTTACCCTGGACTATGATACGCGCAGGTGGGAATCCTATCCCAGATAGCATCCTGGAAATCAGGTGGGCAGAGGAGAGGAAGACTGAGATTGAAGTAGTGGAAAAAAAAAAAAACTGACTCGGAGAATGGGACTCACCCTCCTTGTGGGGATGAAAGCTCCTTGGTGGGTAGGGAAGAGCAAGCATCGAGAAGGAATGAGATAACATATTCTTGGAACAGGAGTCGCTGAACCCAGCATTCAGCCCTCAGGTGGGCTTTGTTTATCTGGTTTACATGTTTTTGTTTTTTAGTTTATTTTGTTGTTGTTCAGTTGCTGTCATGTCCGACTCTTTGCAACCCCATGGACTGCAGCACGTCAGGCTTCCCTGTCCTTCACTATCTCCCAGAGTTTACTCAAACCCATGTCCGTTGAGTCAATGATGCCATCCAACCGTCTCATCCTCATCCTCAACCCTTCTCCTCCTGCCCTCAATCTTTCCCAACATCAGGGTCTTTTCCACTGATTCAACTGCTCTCATCAGGTGGCCAAAGTACTGGAGCTTCAGCGTCAGTCCTTCCTGAATAAAGAATATTCAGGACTGATTTCCTTTAGGATGAACTGGTTTGATCTCCTTGCAGTCCAAGGAGCTCTCAAGAGTCTTCTCCAACACCACAGTTCAAAAACATCAATTCTTTGGCACTCAGCTTTCTTTACAGTCCAACTCTCACATCCATACTTTACTGGAAAAACCATAGCTTTGACTAGATGGACCTTTGTCAGCCAAGTGATGTCTCTGTAGGAGTCAAAGGGTGATCGAGTTGCTGAAGATGCAACGGGGTGCTGGCTCCCCTGAGGTCACTTGATTTCTACCCCTCTCCAGAACCGCCCTGGCCTCCCCACTTACGAGTCACCATCCAAATTCCACTCTTCAGCTTAGGGACTCCCAGTGACCCCCTCATCAGGTCACCACGACTGCTCACCGCACCCGCCAGCTCAGCTCAGGAGGGGACAGCCGGCTCCCTGAGGGCAGGGCTGGGTCCCTGGCTCGTGTCTTCAGCAGTTACCTTTTCTCCTTCACAGGATCTACTGGGTGGATGCCCACCTGGATCGGATTGAGAGTGCTGATCTCAGCGGGAAGCTCCGACAGGTCCTGGTCAGCCACGTGTCTCACCCCTTTGCTCTCACGCAGGTACTGACTTGGAGAACGGGACTCACCCTCCTTGATGGGGCCTGTTTCCTCAGGGCTTTGTGTCTGCCCCAGATGCTGCTGAACAGGTGTGCTACGGAAGCCCATGTTAGGAGCAATTCTTGTACACGGAAACCTTGCCGCCTTGCACCCTGCTGCTCCCGCTTGCCCACATTCCAGCATTCAGAGGGGTGGCTCTCCCACAGCTGCGTACGGAGTCAGCCATGGGACTTGTGAAAATGCACATTCCTCGGCACCAGATATAAAGAATCTGCCTCCTGAGGGTCTGGCTGGGAATATTCATTTTAACAAGTTCCCCAATTGATCCCAGGGCTGTGGTCCCAGCAAGCAAACTCAGGCAGCTCACTTAACAGCCAGAAAGTGGAGTGGCTGAGAGCCAGCGTTTTGAGGCAGTGAGGCAGACAGTAAGTTTATTGGGTGAGTGCCTCCAACGAGCCAGCTCTGTGGGTTCAAGCTCTGCCTGTGTCATGAAGTGACTGGGCAACGTGGACAAGATAGTGAACTCTCTAAGCTTCACTTACCTATAAAAGAAATGAGTTTAATAATAGTGTTCTCTTGAAGTCGTGTCTGATTCTTTGTGACTCCATGAACTGTAGCCTGCCAGGCTCTTCTGTCCATAGAATTCTCCAGGCAAGAATCCTGGAGTGGGTAGCCATTCCCTTCTCCAGGGGATCTTCTCAACCCAGGGATGGAACCCAGGTCTCCCGCATTGCAGGCAGATTCTTTACTATCTGAGCCACCAGGGAAGCCCGAAATATATACAAAGCGTTAACACAGTACCTGCCACTCAATGTGTGTTATTTCTGATCATTTTCATTAGTATTGGCTGACATTATTTTTTAAGAGTTCTAACCTTGTAAAACAATTCAAGGAAGGAAAAAGGTTTACCAAGGCAGGGGCCAAAACAGGTATGCTCAATTATTCAAAAATCTTTGTCCTTTTTTTGAAAAACATCTACTCTATCTATATTCTGCATTATATCCTACCAGCCAAAAGATTTTCTCTGACTTTACTTAATATAGGCTTTCCCCCACTCATGCTCCACATGTAAAACTACAGGATTATCCTGAGTTCAGTTTTCCAGTCTACTGGTTTCCCTGGGGTTTCTGATGTATACCCTAGGGAAGGGAGGGGGACCGCCTACACTGCCCTTCCTCCCCTGGCTGAGAATCTCAAGATCACGGAATTAGAGGGCAGCTTCCTGCAGAGGTAACCAGAGAACTTGGGCCAGGGCTGTGAGTGAAGGGCCTGTGAGAACAGGGACCCAGAAGGACCCCCACCTCCACCATTGACTCCTGTTTGCTAGGTACAAGAACTCAGTTATTCACTGGGCCACTGAGTTGACTGACTGAGGACTACATGTTAGTGCTGGAAATTGAGAGCTGAATGAAGCATGTTCTTGTCCTTGAAGGGCTTAATCGGGCAGGACAGATAGACATGTAAACAATGACCATAGAATGTCAAAACTCGCATGTAGAAGTGAGGACATGGCTCAGAACAGCATGGAGAGAAGGGTGAATTCTCTGTGGACTGGGGGAGATCTCCTGGGTAATCCCGTATGTGGGGATGCATACGAGTTGATCCGGATATATGAAGAAGAGGGCACCTGGCCAGCGGGAATGAATGGGCTGAGGCACGGAAGCTGTCGTGGGGTCTGCCTATTAATAGTTACCCTTTTGGGGTCCCCCTGTTGAGTAGCAGGACAGGTGGATCTACTGGACAGACTGGCAGACCAAGTCCATCCAGCGTGTGGACAAGTACTCAGGCCGGAACAAGGAGACGGTGTTGGCGAACGTGGAGGGACTCATGGATATCATCGTGGTCTCCCCTCAGCGGCAGACAGGTGGGCTCCCGGTCCTGAGACTGCTTCCGTACCACTGGTGGGGTTCGTTGATCACCCCAAGGACTGTTAATAACCAAGACGGTCGGAGCCACTGGAGAGCCACAGGTTCACCTCTGAAGCTCGTGGGCCTCCCCTGTTGTTACACCCCTCCTTCCTGCCCCACTGTCCCTGGGAGTCCAGGAGCCCTGAATCTCCTCCGTTTGGAGAAGCGTCAAAATGGGAGACTTGATTCTGCGCCAGGCCAGACCTTCATCTGCTTTGCTCCCAGGGACCAACGCCTGTGGTGTGAACAACGGCGGCTGCACCCACCTCTGCTTTGCCAGAACCTCGGACTTTGTGTGTGCCTGTCCTGATGAGCCCGACGGCCGGCCCTGCTCCCTCGGTGAGTTGGACCGATGCCCCCCACAACCGCCCCCGCAACAGTGGAGCCCTTGCAAGGGCAGGGGATCAGCAGCTTTTACCATCTGGCTGAGACTCTCCCTCAGGGGATCTTACAGCAGAGTGACTAGGAGCAATGAGCTTGAGGTTTGGAATGGCACAGAGTGGGTTTGTCTGGCTTCTGGCACGAACGTATGTATGTATGTACGTAGCTGTGCTGAGTCTTCCCTGTGTCATGTGGGGACTTCTCTAGTTGCGGCCCGCTGGCTTGTTGTGGCGCATGGGCTTTGGGCTCTGGAGCACGTGGCTTAGTATTACCGTGCACGGGCTTTCTCTAGTTGGGGCGCATGGGCTCAGTTGTCCCGCAACATGTAGGATCTTAGTTCCCCAACCAGGCATCCAACCCACATCCCCTGCAATGGAAGGCAGGCTCTTAGCCACTGGACCACCAGGGCAGTCCCTGGCTTCTGGCATCTACTAGAATGGAAATCAGCTCTCTTGAGTCCCTGATCCCTGCTGTAACCTGTGCATGACTCTCTTTCTTCCTGCCCTTTGTGGGCCAGCTAGCCCATCCAGAGCTGTTAATATTGGAAACCAAATCCTTTTTAGTAAGAAGGACATCTGACAGGCGTGCCTAGGATGAGGGCGGCTAAAAGATGGCTCCGTCAGGTTCTCCAGATGCTACCCTTGGACCACAGGTAGATATTTGGGGCTCCAGTGGTCCACTCCAGCCCTTGTTTTCTCTCCAGTACCTGGCCTGGTGCCCCCAGCTCCCCGGGCTACCAGTATGAGTGAAAGGAGCCCCATGCTACCCAACACGTTACCGACTACCCTGCGTTCTTCTACCACCCGGACCCGTCCATCTCTGGAGGAGGTGGAAGGGAGGTAAGTGCATTTAGTGTGGGCCTGAGGGCTCTCGGATCCAAGTCTCATCCCCTGCCAGCAGACCACCGTAGTCTCAGCTTGATAATTCTGGCAGATGGGAAATGGATTACATCATTATCCACTAGTCCCTGCTGTTTGGAACTGGAGATGATATTTAGTCTTGTAGATTGTTGCAAGTGATTTTTTTTTTTTTTTTTTAATAGCTCTGAAGCAAGAAGCTTCAAGAGCAACTTTAGAGAGAAATCATTCAGGAAGAGTTTCCACATGGCATTCCTCCTTCTTCCTTTCTTTCTGTGATTTCTGCTCTGGCAGAACAGGTTTAGCACATGGTCTTATCCTACATTTTACTTAGAAGCCACCAAGTTATAGTGGTCTCTGGGCTGGGGCTTTTTAATTTGAGACATTCCCAGGTATATGATGGCCTTAGCTTATAATGACCTGTAACACTAAAACAGGCATGTATGTGCACACACGTGCACACACACACTCTCCATTATTAAATAAGCAAGCACAGCCATGAACAGTTCTCAAATTAAGCATAAAATACTGTATTTCATTAAGCTGAAAGTGCTGTCAATTTAAAATACATCCTGGTTTGAGAGATTAAACTGAAAAAATAACCAATGGCAATTGTGGTATGCCATTAATTATAAGACATAGCCCTATTTCAGAGATGTAAGAATATAGAAAAAAAAATGCTTATCTTAAAATCAATGAAATATGTTATATTCAATGTAGAGAAAGTCAAATAAATGTGTTTTTTTAAATTTATGCTTGGCAAAAAAAAATAATCTGGAAATACAGATAGGAGTAAAGAAGAAATAAGTACCCATATACCCATATATAATTACCTTTAGTGTTTTTTTGTTGCTGTTATATATGTATATTACAGAATGATTACCACAATAAGTCTAGTTAGTTAACATCCATTACCACACATATCCAGTTTTTTTTCATACAATGAGAACTTTTAAAATCTACTCTTTCAGCAATCCTACTACTAGGCATATACCCCGAGGAAACCAAAATTGAAAAAGTCACATGTACCCCAATGTCCACTGCAGCACTATTTACAAAAGCTAGGGAATGGAAGCAAGCTAGATGTCCAGCTACAAATGAATGGATAAAGAAGCTGTGGTACATATATACAATGGAATATTACTCAGCCGTAAAAAGGAGTGCATTTGAGTCCGTCCTAATGAGACGGGTGAGCCTGTAGAGCCTATTATACAGAGTGAAGTAAGTCAGAAAGAGGAAAACGAATGTCTTATATCAACGCATACACACAGAATGTAGAGAGATGGTGCCAGTGAGCCCATGTGCAGGGCGGCGATGGAGGTGCAGACACAGGACCAGGCCAGTGGACACAGGGTGGGGCAGGGGAGAAAGGAGAGGTTGGGGCGCATGGAGAGAGTGACTCGGAAACATATGCACCACCGTGTGTAACACAGATAGCCACTGAGAATCTGCTGTGTAGCTCAGGGCACTCAAACCAGGGCTCTGTGAGAACCTAGAGGGCCGGGGTAGGGAGGGCAGAGGGAGGGAGGCTCAGGACGGAGGGGACAGAGGTATTCCTATGGCTGACTCCTGTTGGTGTTTGGCAGAAACCAACACAATACTGTAAAGCAATTATCCGTCAATTAAAAATAAGTAAGTCTAATTAAAAAAAATTTTAACTACTCTCTTAGCAACTTTCAAATATACAGTATTGTTAACTGTAGTCACTATGATGTACATTCCACTCCCAGGACTTATAATTGGAAGTCTGTGCCCTTTGACCATCTTCCTTATTTTGTCTACCCCAAAGCCCCTATCGCTGGCAACTACCAATCTGTATGATATTAATTATATCTATTAATTTTTTTTCAGAGTCCACATATAAGTGATATCTCTGTCTGTCTTATTTCACTTAGCATAATGCCCTTAAGGTCCATCCATGTTATTGCAAATGGCAGAGTGTCCCGCCCGCCCCGCCGCTTTTTAATGGCTGAATAATGTTCCATTGTATCCCTATACAAACATTTTCTTTATGCATTCATCCACTGATGGACACTTTGGTGGTTTCCATGTCTTGGCTATTATAAATAATGCTACATTGAACGTGGGGTGCAGATACCTTTTTGAGATATTGATTTCATTTCCTATTTTTACTATTTTGATGTCTATCTTCCCAGGCATTTTTCTGTTAGATCATTTTCACTGTCATATTATTTTTAATATCAACTGTAGCTTAAAAGGTAATTAATACTTGATTTCAATTGTGAAAACAGAAACAGAGTAATAAACCCTAATGAGAACACTAGACTTTTGTCCCTGAAATTAGATCAAATTTATTCTATGTGCCCCATTTTCTCTTTTTTAAATTTACTTTTAATTGGAGGATAATTGCTTTCCAACATTGTATTGGCCTGTTTTCTCTTGTTAGAAGAGTTTATATGGAAATGTTATATGATATAAACACGTACCTTTCTCACTAACTTTTAAGCACTAAAAATCATTATTAATGTGATCTTATTTGGGCTTATTTAGAGAACTTTTGAAGCTACTCAGATATTTTTTTCCTCTCAGAGTTCTACGTGAAGACTCAGTACACCTTGGTTTCAGATGCTTTTGCAAGCAGCTTTTCTCTAACCTTTTAAGTGTCAATCCCTCAGTCATGTTCGATTCTTTGTGACCCCATGGTCTGTAGCCTGCTGGGCTCCCCCTTCCATGGAATTTTCCAGGCAAGAATACTGGTGTGGGTTGCCATTTCCCTCTCCGGGGGCTCTAACCCTTTAGGACATAACTTTAATTGCCAGCTCAGAATGTGCCCCAAAGGAGTTACCTTGTCAGCATTTCAAGTTAGTTATCTAAGCCCTCTCTCTGGATGTCTTGCATATTCCCATGTAAAAGAATGAAGGAGAGAAAAAAACAATATATATATATATTTTCAGGTCTTTCTAGACTGTGTGATAATCTTTATCCAATGAGAGGTTTGCTTGACCAGTAGCTTCTTCCCTCTCATCCTGGTAGTTTAATAAAGCCTACCATTTGATGTCTTTAGTATCCTTTCAGCAGACTTTCAGTTCGCTCCCAGACCTGCTTCTTCTTTTTAAAGAATCCTATTTAAAGAGTACATATTTGGGGAACTCCCTGGCAGTCCAGTGGTTGTGACTGTTTCACTGCCGTGTGTGTGCCACGTTGATTCAGTCGTGTCTGACTGTGCCACCCTATGGACTGCAGCCCGCCAAACTCCTCTGCCCATGGGATTTTCCAGGCAAGAATACTGGAGCGGGTTGCCATTTACTTCTCCAGGGGATCTTCCCGACCCAGGGGTTGAACCCAGGTCTCTTATATCTACCTGCATTGGCAGGCAGGTTCCTTACCACTAGTGCCACCTGGGAAGCCCCTTCACTGCCAAGGGCCTGAGTTTAATCCCTGGTTGGGGGTTCTGGGATCCTACAAGCCTTGTGGCCAAAAAACAACAAAAGAATACATATTTTAAAACGTTTAAACATGATATAGCATCTTTTACATTTTATTTATTTATTTATTGGCCATGCTGGGTCCTCGTTGCTGAGCGGGCTTTTCTCTAGTTGTGGCGAGTGGGCACCACTCTCCAGTTGAGGTGCGTGAGCTTCTCAATACAGTAGCTTTTGTGGCGGAGCATGGGCTCTGCCACATGTGGAATCCTCCCAGACAAGGGATCAAACCCATGTCTCCTGCATTGGCAGGCGGATTCTTTACCACCGAGCTACCAGGGAAGCCCAGGGTTTGTTTTTTTTTTTGGCACTTTTTCTTTTGTATTGGGGTATGCCATCACCGATTCAATGGACACGAGTTTGAGCAAGCTCAGGGAGATGGTGAAGGACAGGGAAGCCTGGTGTGCTGCAGTCCATGGAGTAGCACAGAATTGAACAACAACAAACAGCTGATGAATGAACGATGCTGTGAGTTTCAGGCGCACAGCAGAGGGGCTCAGCCACACGTGTACATGAATCCATTCTTCCCCAGGTGCTCCTCCCATCCAGGCTGCCACATAACACTGAGCAGAGTTCCATGTAGCGTCTTGAAGACTCACTCTGATTGCTCTGTATTTCCTGGTCCTGCCCTCTCCCTGCTTCTAACCTCTCCTGTCTGGTACAGTCTCCTACCTGAAAGCCCTGATCCCAGGCCTTTTGCCCGGTCCTCACAGGACTTTCCGCTTTTCCTGGAGGAAGGCAAGATCTTTGCTGAATACAGGTAGCTTTCACATTTGGTTCTCTCTGCCCCACAGGTGCTCTGAAAAGGATGCCCGGTCGGGCCTCTGCGCGCATTCCAATGAGGCCGTGCCGGCTGCTCCAGGTAAGCCCCCAGTGTCCATTTGTTTTGAAAAACAAGAGGTAAGAAATTGAAGTCTCCATTGAGATCTTGAGGAAGCTTCACGGGGACTCTGGTGTTGATGAACCCTTTCCTTAGACTAAATCCATAGAAAGAACAACCATAAATTGCTGCCTCTTCTGGAGTGCTTTCTGTATGCCAGGCACGTATTTATTAAGCCATATCTGTGTGTGCCTGGGCTTCCCCGGTGGCTCAGTGGTAAAAAACCTGCCTGACGAAGCAGGAGCTGTGCAAGTTTGACCCCTGGGTCAGGAAGACCCCCTGGAGAAGGAAATGGCAACCCACTCCAGTATGCTTGCCTGGGAAATCTCATAGACAGAGGAGCCTGGTGGGCTACAGTCCATGGGGTTGCGAAGAGTTGGACATGACTTAGTGACTAAATGACCAATGTATTCATGCATGTATATGAATGTATTTGTATATATACTCTCACCTTCTATCTCCAGACGTAATACATTTATTATGTGATATTATATATTTATTATTAAATATAAGTAATAAATGAGGAATTTATTATTTTCATTTAACTGATGAGAAAATTTGAGCTTAGAAGTTAAGCATCTTGCCTTAAGTCACACAGCTAGTAAGTGGTAGAACTGGGGTTAGAGAGGCTGACAGAATGATAAGTTTCTTCTCAGCCCCCTCCGCCCACCCTCTGAGGCCTCTTCCTTGAGAAGGAGGCCTGTAATTGTCCTCAGATGGTGTGGGAGGCAAAATGGAGCCTTCCATCCTCCCACCCCTCACACCAGCTAGAAGACCATCCGTGGTCCCCACCTAGTATCCCTCTGCTCTTCCCAGGGGAAGGACTTCACGCCAGCTACATCATCGGTGGGCTCCTCAGTGTTCTGCTGATTCTGGTGGTGATCGCGGCTTTGATGCTGTACAGGTAACCTCAGCCCCACTGCAGGGGCCACATGTTCACTGAGGGGCCCCGTTAGCACGTTTGGGACCCCCTTGAAGCTGACCGCTCACTGATTCAGCTGCTGACCAACCTCATTTCAAAGCTGGCTCCCTGGGCAGAGCAGCAGAAGGGAAGGGCAGACGCCTGAATGTGTACCCTTCTTCCCCAGGCACATCACAGTCATTTCCTCATTTCATGATCCCAGCAACCCTCGGGATTTTCCTTATGGGCTTGGATCCTGAGGACACAGGGGATGTCGCCCAGGGTCACACAGTAAGAGGCAAAGCTGGCACTGATCTAGCAGCTTTGCTTTTTTGCCACCATCCCACACCACCTCAAAACACTGACGTTGGAAGTGATTTTCTCTTCATACAAACACAACCCTTTATGACAATGTTGGGTGATGTATCATTGCTCAGTAGGAATCCTGGGAACCCTAAATTTCAAGTTACAATATTTTTTTTTATCACTCTCTCTGTATATATTTTCCCCTAAATGCTTTAAATGCAGCTCACAGCAAAAATGTCCTTCTGCTAATAACAACAGCTACAACAGTAATGGGCTTCCCTTACAGGTCAGTCGGTAAAGAATCTGCCTGCAGTGCAGGAGACCCAGTTTCGAGTCCTGGGTTGGGAATATTCCCCTGGAGAAGGAAATGGCAATCCACTCCAGTATACTTGCCTGGAGAATCCCACAGATAGAGGAGCCTGGCGGGCTACAGTCCATGGGGTCTCAAGAGTCGGACAGGACTTAGCAGCTAAACCACCACCACCATGACAGTAATAATAGTAACAGCTACCATTTAACGACTATGTCTCAATGCCACAACCACCTTATAATACGGGTGTTATTGTTCCTCACTTTACAGATGAGGATCTAAGGTTCAGAAAGTTTAGATTATATCCACCAACATCCCCAGCAGCTAATAAGTAACAGAAGTGGGATTGAAACATAGGTCTGTCTCGACACTAAAGCTTGGTATATTCGTTTTCTATTGCTGTACATTAACCCAAACTTAGCAACGTAAGGTGACAGCCACTGATTACCTCACAGTTGCTGTGGGTCAAAAATCTGGGTGCGGCGTAGCTGGTGCGTCTGCCTCAGGCTGTCTCACGAGGCAGCAACCCCGGTGTCAGCTAGGGTTCCAGTCTGGAGACTTGACTGGAAGAGGAAGGGCAAGGATTCCCTTCTAAGCCCAGGATTCAGTTCCTCGCAGGCTGTGGGCTGGAGGCCTCCCTCGTCAGTTCCTTGCCTTGTGGGCCTTTCCATAGAACAACTTCCAACGTGGCAGCTTGCATCCCTCAGAACAAAAGCAGGAGAGAGACAGAGAGGGAGGGCAAGCCAAGAGGGAAGCCAGTTTCCTTGTCAGGAGTTTCCTTGTAACCAAATCTAGTATCCCACACTCTTCTACGTTCTGTTCCACAGAAGCAAGTCAGCAGGCCCAGCCCACACTCATGGGGCAGGGATTCAGAAGGTGTGAGAACCAGGAGACAGGGCCACTGCGAGGCTGCCTG
This sequence comes from Redunca redunca, assembly GCA_006410935.1. Lineage (NCBI taxonomy): Eukaryota > Metazoa > Chordata > Mammalia > Artiodactyla > Bovidae > Redunca > Redunca redunca. Next base: position 267,961 of record SJYQ01000749.1, read on the forward strand.
CCCAGATATCCTCCCCATACAGATCTGAATTGATTTCTCATCCCTTTTTCTTCCAAAGACACAAAAAGTCCAAGTTAACTGATCCTGGAATGGGGAACCTGACCTACAGCAACCCTTCCTACCGAACTTCCACTCAGGAGGTAAAGATCGAAGCGACCCCCAAACCGGCCATGTACAATCAACTGTGCTATAGGAAAGAGGTAAGCATGAAGACTTGTATCTGAGAGTGTCTGGAGGGGGCGGGGGTTACGCTCCAGTCCCCTGAGCAGTAAGGCTGCAGGGAGGGGTGCTGGGTGGTCCTGCCATCTTGGGAGCGACAGTGAAGAGGAGACTGGACTGTGATTTGGGTTTCTAGAGAGGTCGGCAGCTTGTGAGGGATCAGCTTGAGGGGCCCTGGAGAGAGCAAGGTTAGAAAGCAGATTCCAGGGATGTTCCTGGTGTGGTTGGGACCTTACCTTCCGACACAGAGGGTGTGGGTTCAATCCCTGGGCAGGAAACTAAGATCCCACATGCTTTGGGGTCAAAAACCTAAAACATAAAAACAGAAGCAATACTGCAACCAATTCAATTTAAAAAATCAAAACTTAAAAAAAAAAAGAAAGAAAGTAGATCCCAGGAGGTTTAGGTCTGAAAGCATGTGGGTGTGTACCTTCCTGCCCGAACATCTTTTCCCAGGCTCAGACGTTCCTTCCCCGCTAGAGCTGCCATTCCCCAGCAGGGAGGCTGTGCCCCTTTAAAATGACCCCAAACTCCTAGAACTCCTGGATCCCCGCTTTCTAACCCCTGATCCAAGCTGTCGGCACCCAAGCTGTAGTTGGGATTGGCTGGTGTTTTTGCTATTCTTCCTTTTATCACAGAATCTAAAGGACTTTCTCTATAATTCTGAAAGTTCATGTGCTTTTGTTCTTTTAATTCCTTTGTTGTGAAAAATTATTTGCTGAATGTTTAGGCATGAAAAATAGTCCCATTTCAATGAGGGCGTATAACCTAGGACTTTTGTTTTTTTCCTAAAATCCTGCAACCCTTCTTTAGAAATTATCCTGTATGGGACCATATGAGATTCTCTTGGCCTGTCTAGCACAGTCAAAACCAGCCCTCACACCCACAGGGCTCCTCTGCATAACTAGTATGCTCTACATAATAACATAATAATCGTGTGATTTCAGGATCCACGAATTCCCCTGTTAAAAAAAACCTTCTACTACAAGCCAAAACCGAACCTGTAGGGATAGCTTGCAGATTCAGGGATGACACACCCCTTCTCTATTAGTATCTTATGAGAGAAAGACTCTGGAAGCTTCCTGGGCTCCTGGCATGTCTGATGCCCCAGAAAGGAGCCCCAATGAGGGCCCTCGGTTAGACACTAAAATCACGTGACTCTTCCTCCTGTTGTATGCTTTCTCCTCAGCAGCTCTTTCACCCCTCTGATAGTCTTTCACCCTTTCTCTTCTGATTTCCTCTTCATTTCAGGTACCTGTTGCTGTGTGTTTGTAGAGGGAGTGGTATCCCCCATTGCTAGTGCCGTGCCACCCGCCTCTTCCTGACTTACCCCCCATGTCTCTGTGATGAAGACACTGAGTGGGCTGTGTCTTATCTACACTAATTCGGCATGGAGCGTGTGCTTGGTGACTGGGCATGTGTGTGCGTGCCTGTGGGCTCGTGTGCTGTGTCTCTCTCTGCTTGATTGAGGGAGCTGTTACTCCCAGAGGGCTGGGAGGACCACATTTCATGTTGTGTAACCATCAAAGCATCCTGCTTATTGTAGGGGCTCAATAAATATCTGTGGAATTGAATTGTTACTAAAATAAAGCAGCAGTTGCAGGGCTCTTGGCAGGAACACTATCCCAGGGACAGAAGCCAAGCCATGGCCCATTTTTCTCTTGGCAGTGGCGGCATGTTGGTTGGTATCCCCCAGAAACCAGGAGTAAGGCTATCCTTTGAGGAATCCAAAAACGGAGAAGCCTGAGCAGAACTTAAGGCTTCCTTGGAACGATCCCTGGTTGCTTGAGAATGGCCCCAAGGCTCATGGGAGCAGAGTCAGAATAACCTCACACAAAAGCTTGTAGGTTACAGGTCCCCAGTGGATTGACACTTAGAACCCAAAGGAGAGGGTTTTCTAGAGCCTTTCTGCCTTACCTTCTGAAATTTTTCTTAAGAACATTAGAAAGAAGAGAATTAAGATTAAAATGAAACATGGAGCTATGTTCAATATCTTGTAATAAACTATAGTGGAAAAGAATCTGAAGAAGAATTTTAACTGAATCACTTTGCTGTACACCAGAAACTAACACAACATTGTAAATCAACTCTACTTTAAAAACAAACAAACAAAAAAAGAATACAATAGCGCAAAAGTGGCTTAAAACCTTGAATAAGTGAACATTTAACTGCTTCCATCAATTGCTTCTGGCCAGTATCTTAGCATGGTGTCCCAGTAATAAACCACATTAGTGATGTGGCAATAGCTAACATGACTTAGTGCACGTTACGTGTTAGATTTTATGTTAGGTACCTACTAATTGCATTTCATGGATCACCTCTTTTGACGCTCACAGCCATAGGTTGTGAGGTATGGGTACTGTTGCTCTAAAGAGGTGAGCCTGAGTTTGGGAGATGTTCAGTGATTCGCCCCAGGTGACGCAGCCAGTGCGTGGCTCATGCAAGGCCGGAAGCCACGGTTCTCCCGCCTCCCCGTATGATAAACGGTAATGATCATCAAAGCTGCTCCTTTCCCTTTAGGCTCAGCTTTATACATTGGCTCTAACTAAATTTCCCCATTTGTCTGTGAGATCTTGGCACTCTTCGCACCCACTCCTACTCCATCCACCCACTTCAGAGAGAGCTGATCACTGACCGTGTCTCTCCGCTCTCCACCCCAGGGTGGACCTGACCATAACTACACCAAGGAGAAGGTCAAGATCGTCGAGGGCATCTGCCTCCTGTCTGGCGACGATGCCGAGTGGGATGACCTCAAGCAACTGCGCAGCTCCCGGGGGGGCCTTCTTCGGGATCACGTGTGCATGAAGACGGACACCGTGTCCATCCAGGCCAGCTCTGGCTCCCTGGATGACACGGAGACAGAGCAGCTGTTGCAGGAAGAGCAGTCCGAGTGCAGCAGCGTCCATACCGCAGCCACTCCCGAAAGACGGGGCTCTCTGCCCGACACAGGCTGGAGACACGAACGCAAGCTCTCCTCGGAGAGCCAGGTCTAAATGCCCGCGTTCCCCTCCCTGCCTCTTCCTTCTCCTTGGTGGACTCCTGGTCCTCGTGCTCGCTTACACGGCAGGCCCCTTTTCTCTGTGCTGGTCCTGCTCCTCCTCCTCTCACCCTGTTAACTGCTCCCCGAGCCCTCTGCGCGAGCTGTTTCCACCCGAGTTGGTACCTACCTGTGCACCAGAAATGATGGGGCATCCTCAGAATTTAGACCTGGACTGTACCACGAACCTCACCTCCTGCACTCCATCCTGAGCGCCCCCCGCCCCATCCCGAAACCAGGCCTGGTAACGATTCCTCGTCATTACAGAGCTCCACCTGCCTCCCCTGGTACCCTCAGTGCCTACCCCACCAGAGCTGATGACCCAAGACGGCACTCCTCCCATCAGATCTGGCCTGACCGCTTCTCTGGAGATCTTGCTGACTGGGAGCTGGAACCGGGGGCTGGGGTCATGTACAGAGAGAGATGAAGGATGGAGGATGAGAGGAGGAGGAGGAGCCAGCCCAGCTGGCATGGGCATCTGGGGAAACTTCAGCCTCGAGGGCGTTGACATGAAAAAGATTTCAAGGGTGATTGGGCCGGGTGTCCTGTCCATTGCCGGCGGTAGATATGATTCCTGCCCTGAGAGTTGTTTTTCCAGCTGCAGGCATTGAAGAGATCTATCTGGGTCTGGCTCAAGCTGTTCTTCCTCCTGCCAGAATGCCTGGAGCCTTTTGTACTTTCAGATGACTGGGGGTGGGGGTCCCTACCACAGGGCTGCTGGCTGAAAGGAATCCCCTCCTGCTGCCTTCAGGCTGTGAGCTGGTGGCTTGAGTAAGTGTGGGGGCCTCAGCACGGAGTCTCTGCCATATCTGAGAAGTGCTTCTTAGGCCAAACATAGCACATCTCCTGAACTTTTAATGTCCTGCCACACTCTTCCCTCCTCATTCTCTGGGATTCTGAGTGCAGAGATCCTGGAGCAACTTCTCAAAGGAGAGCTGTTAATTCAACAAATGGCTGGGAAGAGCAATCAGGTCAGAGACTCAAGGCCCCCAGGGCCTAAAGTGAAGGGTCCATGAGGCTGAGCCTCCTGCATTCTCAGGTGCTCAGGGATCTAAGTGAGTGGACAGAGAGCCCGCAGCTGGGGGTGGTGAAGTTCCCACTCCAAGTCCTCCCAGCTAGGTGACTCCCTTTCCGTGCTGAGATGCCGTCACTGGCTTCTTGCTTATTCACAAAAAAGGCATGCGTGTCACACAAATGTCGGGGGAATTGAGACTTCTTACTGCCCTAAACTTCTGCCTAGCTCTTCTGGATTTTTCGGTGCCTAATGTGCTTATTCTGATCTAGCCTTGTGGGCACCTGTAGTGAAGAGGCCTAAATAAAGAAGTAAAGTGTGTGTGTCGGGGAGGCAAGGAGTAGAAAGGTAGAGAGAAACACTGAGGAGGCCCTTACAGCCCAGGACACACCCAGACCTCTTTCACCCAGGGATGAGAAGGCACAACAGGAGCTGAGGATGGATGGGGGTGCCTCGAGGGTAACTTTCCAAATTTGAAACGTGTCCTGGGGCTCCTGGCATTGAGAAATCAGCCGCCAAGCCTGTGAGTGAAAAGGGAAGACCAGAGCTAACCCTTTCCTGTCGGTTCTAAGATCGCTTGAGACAGGTGCCAGGCTCTTAGCCCTGCTCAGTAGCCAGTCCCAGGTCTGGACCCTCAAAGGACAGCCAGGCCAGACCAAGCAGGATTTCCCAGAACACAAAGTAGGAAAAGAAAGGTCCCCCTCCTGGGAGGAAAGGGGGGCATTTCATATTTGACGGGGCAGTAAAAGCAGGAGCACTCTGGGTCCTCGGATTCGCGGCTTGGGGATGTGGAGAGAAAGTAGCCAAACGGTATCATCTCATGTGGAAAGGGGGGAGGATCTTATTGCACTTGGGCTGTTCAGAATGTAGAAAGGACATATTTGAAGAAATATCTATTTGAGCACTGATTTACTATGTAAAAAGCAAAATCTCTCTGTCCTAAACTAATGGAAGTGATTCTCCCACGCTCACGTGTAATGGTTTTAACGTTACTCACTGGAGAGATTGGACTTTCTGGAGTTATTTAACCACTATGTTCAGTATTTTAGGACTTTATGATAATTTAATATAAATTTAGCTTTTCTTAATCACCTTGCCTGGCTTGGAGTCATGACTAGTAACTGCACCTGCTATGTCTGGCTGAAACATGCTGTGGAGACCTGCTTGCAGACATCACCACTAAGCCCTTTGGGGGTGTGAAGAGCGATAAAGGGTGGGAGGTTCCTGGCTGGAGGTCCAGCTCATCTTGAGAAGACAGCTTAAGACCAGAGTTCATTGGCTTCTGAAATCCTGATGTCTTCTAGAGCAGGGGGGCTGGTAGGTTTCATTGCTGAGTGTCAACTCTGGTTGGTCATAGCTGCCCGAGGTTCTGTCCAGACCCAGTGGAAAAAAGTGTCACGATGGTTAGTGGAGTCTTCTTTGGGCACCAAAAGGAAGCGTCAAGGCATGTATGGGCATGACATACATTCTATTTCCATTCTAGGTCTATGAGGACTTCGGTGTCACAGAACTTTGACTTTGCCTTGGAGGGATGGTCACTGGCAAGACTGTTTGATGTCTTAAGAGAAAAGCACAGGGATGGGGACAAGAATGGTTGATTCCCAGGTCTACCACTAGCTCTGTTTGATCTTGTGTTTCACAGTTACTCTGAGAATGGGTCAAATGAACTGAAATTCCTTTTGTTTTTAAGAGGCTGTCTATTCATAGCCCATCCATTATATCTCAAGGCTAGAACAAGGCATTGGGGATCCCATTTCAGCCTCTGGACATAATACCTTTCAATGAAGACTGGGAGTCATGCAAGTCTTAATGTCAGATACATAATTCGATGTTAAGGGTCAATAGTTGATTTTCTAAGCCGCAAACCATTTATAGAATATTGTTGCCATTCATTCATTCATGTATTCATCTGCTAGGGGCTGGATACTGCCCAAGCATGACCAAGAAAGATAATATCACAGAGCTTAGAGTCCATCAATACCACTCCACCCCCCTCAAAAAAGAAAAAGGAAGCAAGAAGGACTGAATCTTTTTGTATATAAGGGATGAGATCTGAGTATAAACTGTCATATATATTTCTTCTAACTTTGGTGAGGGATTGGTGTGCTAGAACAAAAACAAGTTGAATAGCTCAAGGATAACCATCCACCATTCTGTTTTGGAAAAAAAAAAAATCACAACAGACAGGAAAGGAGGACATCTGAAGAAATGAAATCCAGTCTAATGCACAAGCCTATATACCTGTAGGAAGTGCCCCCTTCCAGAGCCTCAGAATTATAGGCCAAGGCTATGAACAGTGAACACTAGAGCCAGGAAGTCAGGAAAAACCTTTCAAATAGGGAGAAAAAAATGAATGCATTGAACACACACCATTTGCCTGGAAAACTGGAAGTGTTTCTGGAAGAAGAAAATTTGGTGGATGCATTTTGCTAACCTGTGATGGTCCTGCTGCCTCAGCAGGAGGTAGCAGAGAATGGGGTTGGCCTGATAGCCCAGGTCTTGACAAGAATTTGACCAGTGGCAAGTGAGAATTCTGTAACAGCATCAGAGACTAGCTAGCACCCTGTTTTCATGTATGCTCACTCTTAGCTTCCTCATCAGTAATATGAAAAGGTTGAAACAAGTGATTGCTGAGGTCCTTTCTGGCCTGAGGCTTATATTTATGTTCCTTCCAGGAAATCTTGGGGATGAAACAAGACTCGAGAATTCCTTGTCTGGTTTTGTGGATATAAAATCTAGAACTGCTAAGTAGGGAGATAATGAGTCAAATTCTAACAAACTGGACACAACTTTGCAAACTACTAATAGTTATGTTCAAAATACAGTTACTGCCTTTCTTTCTATATCATTTGAGCAAACTGTGCAACCTAAGATGAATCAGTTCAGTTCAGTCGCTCAGTTGTATCCAACTCTTTGCGACCCCATGAACCGTGGTATGCCAGGTCTCCCTGTCCATCACCAACTCCCAGAGTTTACCCAAACTCATGTCCATTGAGTCGGTGATGCCATCCAACCATCTCATCCTCTGTCATCCTCTTCTCCTCCTGCCCTCAATCTTTCCCAGCATCAGGGTCTTTTCAAATGAGTCAGCTCTTTGCATCAGGAGGCCAAAGTATTGGAGTTTCACCTTCAACATCAGTCCTTCCAATGAATACCCAGGACTGATCTCCTTTAGGATGGACTGGTTAGATCTCCTTGCAGTCCAAGGGACTCTTAAGAGCCTTCTCTAACACCACAGTTGAAAAGCATCAATTCTTCAGTTCTCAGCTTTCTTTATAGTCCAACTCTCACATCCATACATGACCACTGGAAAAACCATAGCCTTGACTAGATGGACCCCTGTTGGCAAAGTAATGTCTCTGCTTTTTAATATGCTGTCTATGTTGGTCATAATTTTCCTTCCAAGGAGTAAGTGTCTTTTAATTTTATGGCTGCAATCACCATCTGCAGTGATTTTGGAGCCCCCCAAAATAAAGTCTGACACTGTTTCCCCATCTATTTGCCATAAAGTGATGGGGCCAGATGCCATGATCTTAGTTTTCTGAATGTTGAGCTTTAAGCCAACTTTTTCACTCTCCTCTTTCACTTTCATCAAGAGGCTTTAGTTCTTCTTCACTTTCTGCCATAAGGGTGGTGTCATCTGCATATCTGAGGTTATTGATATTTCTCCCGGCAATCTTGATTCCAGCCTGTGCTTCTTCCAGCCCAGCATTTCTCATGATGTACTCTGCATATAAGTTAAATAAACAGGGTGACAATATATAGCCTTGATGTACTCCTTTTCCTATTTGGAACCAGTGTGTTGTTCCATGTCCAGTTCTAACTGTTGCTTCCTGACCTGCATATATGTTTCTCAAGAGGCAGGTCAGGTGGTCTGGTATTCCCATCTCTTTCAGAATTTTCCACAGTTTATTGTGATCCACACAGTCAAGGCTTTGGCAGAGTCAATAAAGCAGAATAAGATGAATAGATCTCTGTAAACCATAAAAGGTCTCCAAGGCATGAACTGAAGCTTTCATCAAACCTAGGCCAAAAGAAAATAGTCAGTGGTGCCTAGGAACCAGGAAAGAGCATCTGAGAGCTGAGGGTATAGGAGGTTCTAAGTATAACTCACTGACATTCAAGGGCACCTGTAGTCATTTCTACTAATGGACATGATGATAAAAGAAATGTGGTTGAACCCTTTTTGTGGCTAAGAAACAGTCTATGTCTTTTCTTCATATTTGAAGATGACTCAACTGACCCAGCTAGTAGGATATGTGCTGGGGGATATTTCAGGCAGCCTTTGTTTTGAAATATTCCCTCACTCACCCTTTTTTTCCTCTCCAGATCATTCTCCCATTAACCACGTGACAGAGGCTAAGTAGAGCTCTGCATAAAGGACAGAATTTTATTTCCTGTCAAGGCTCCACATCACAACTTTAGACACCCTGATGTGATGTTAAAACAGATCCAGACAGCCTAATTAAGGGTCTGCGTTTAAACCCAAGGCTGAAGTTAGCCCCAAGGCTATCCAATCTGCTTATTTCATTTTACAAGACTCAAAGAGCCAAGAACTTTCACTTATCCTGCCCTTCTCAGTGGTTTTTCCTTCAGCCCTTAAAAGCCTACTGACAGCCTGCTAGAGAGGTCCCTAATCTCTCCTTTCTGCATACTTCCTCTTTGGTGGAGCTAATGCTTCTGTGGTCAAAGTTCTTGGACAGCCTGCATTTTGGGGCCTAAGGAGAAATGGACTACAAGAGAAAAAAAAGCTGTTCATCCCTTCATTCAGCCAGCACCTATTAAATGCAACCAAGTGCAAGATGGGATAGGCTTTGCCATCTTGGAGGCCAGTCAAGGCACTAAAAGAAACAACCACATAAGATCTGTGTTAATGTTGCCACTGCTGTCTCCAGGGAATAATGCAGGGAGTACCTGGACTGAGAGCTGAAGTTAATCACTGAAGCTGCTCCTTTTTGGCTGGATGGATCCATGTCCCATGGCAGGGATGTTTCCACCAAAATGGCTTGTGATTGTGATGGAATGAGCACTGTCCTAACCCTTGCAGACTTTTCAGAAATGCTCAGCACAGTTACTCAGCAGCCATCGTGTTTGGTATTTGTTTCCTGCTTCCAGTTGCAGTGATACAGTCTGCACTTAGATATCTAATGTCCACAAGGGTTTCATTATTAACTTCCATGTGCAGAACTATTCAGAGATCCCAGGAATAAAGTAGGTGCACATAAGTCTAATAAATACATAGATAAATGCCATTTGATGATAATCCTGGACTTGCTAAACACTCACTTTCATGTACTGGAGAAGGAAATGGCAACCCACTCCAGGGTTCTTGCCTGGAGAATCCCAGGGATGGGGGAGCCTGGTGGGCTGCTGTCTATGGGGTCGCACAGAGTCGGACACGACTAAAGCGACTTGGCAGCAGCAGCAGCAGAGCATCTACTTTGGGCAAGGTACTGTATTAGGTTTCTACAAGGCTCTACAGAATCTGCCATTCCCTTCTCTCTATTACCAGTAGGACTGCAGCTGCTACTACCTTCCTGCTGCCAAACACTCTGCTCTTTCTCAAACCTGCCAGGTATGTACCCAACCTAGGGTCTTTGCATAGCTGTTCCCTCTGGCTAGCACTTTCTTCCTCTAGATATACTCATGGTGAACTGCTTTGCCTTTTTTCAAGCGTTTGCTCAAATGTGATCTCAATGAAACTCTGACCACCCTTCATAAAATTATAGTCTTTCCAACTGCACTTCCCAATTCCTACCTTGTTTCATTCTTTTCTATTTTCCCATTGCACAATAACATACTATACGATTTTTTTAAGTGTTGATTGTTTATGCTTCCTCATTATAATGTGAGCACCATAAGAGGAGGGTTTTTTTTTGGCGGGGGAGGTATATTTTATTTATGGATAATCCCAAATGCCTAGAACAGTCCTGCACATACTAGGTGCTCAAAAGATATTTGCTGAATGAATGAATAAATTAAGGGAATCAGACATTTAATGCCCACTTTCTAGTGGGGTTGCGCCTAAACCAAATAAGACAAAAAGGGATTTTGCCATCTTGTTCTAAAGTCTAAATCTCCAGGATCTAGACTCTGCACATTGTTTATTCATCAAATTCTGGGTTACCATCACTCTCTCCTTACATGTAGTCTTCAATTTATTTCTGATAATATTTAAATAAAGTAAACGTGTCAGTGATCAATGACTGAAGAAGACTATTTCTATATACTGCTAGCCTGTTTCTCAAAGGTTAGGGTGACATTTCCTCAGATCGGCTCCTCCCCCCTCCCTCTGCCCGTGGATTTATCTGCTTCGTTCATCTTTTCATTCTCGCCACTCTCTCACTCTGTGGTCTCAGCCACAATTTCATCTTTTCACTCCATGGAGGTGATTCTTATATCACTTGAGTCCAGTCTCTTCTCACAACTCTCATCCTGGACTCCCTAGGCCTACTTACACAATTCTATTTGCATATCTCATTTCTATGTAAAAGTAAACAGGTCTGAAACAAAACATCTTGTCTTCCCTTTTAGACTGGCTTCTCCTGACTTTCTACTTCCATTTGGGCAATCATTGCCTCCCATTCCCTAGGCTCTCAAATCCTGGCCACACTCTTTGATTCATCTCTCTAAATGGGTCCCACCCTCACCTTTATTCCTAACTTAGTCTGTTGCCAAAACTTTCCCTCTTTCTTGAATCTTTTCTCATCATTTCCATTGCTCATATCAGATTCCTAACTGGGCTCTCAACTCTAACCATTTTAGAATTAGACAATCAAGCTAGTTAGTTTTTCTAAAGTGCAGTTCTGATTTTGTCACTCCCTTGCTCAGAAATCTTCAATAGCTCTTCACTGCCTACTTTAATAAAGTACAAATTCCTTACGCTAGTATTCAAGAGCCTCAAAAAACTGTTCGTTTCTCAGTTACTCTTGTGTCCCACTAACTTCCTAATATGAACCCTCTTCTAAAATCAACCCACAGGTCTAACCCCCAACATAAAATGTACTTTCTTGTCTCTGTGCCCATACTTTTCCCACTACTAGACATTCTCCCTTCTCCTACTAAAAAAAATGTTTTAACATGTCAGTGGTAAAAAATTCATTTCCCTCCCTAATGAGTCCCATCCCGCTTAAGTTTTTTGAAATTCCAGTATTGTTCTAACCATTTTCAGGCAAGCACACATATACACATACATTTATAACCATATATAATAAAATCATTCCATGTGCCAAATCACTTCAGTCATGTCTGACCCTTTTGCAACCTGATGGACTGTAGCCTGCCAGGATCCTCTGTCCATGGGATTCTCCAGGCAAGAATACTGGAGTGCGTTGCCATGCCCTCCTCCAGGGGGTCTTCCAGACCAAGGGATCGAACCTGTGTCTCCTGTGGCTTCTGCATTGCAGGTGGATTCTTTACTGCTGAGCCACTGGGGAAGCCCCCAAATCAGTCCATATATGTATGCTTTTCTGCAACTTGCCTTTTTTTTCAATTAAATAAAATTTGTGCATTTTTCTAACTGGTGCATATAGATTAACCAGATTCTTTTTAACAGTTGTATAGTATTCTGTTGAATGGATATACCATAATTTATATAAGTTCCCTATAAATGAACATGTAATTTTTAGGGTATTTGTTGTTGATGAGTTTGTTTTCTAAATCAGTGCATAGTGAGTGTCTTTGTACATTTTTATTTGCATACATGCATAAATCTGTATGACAAATTCCCATCAGTAGCATTATTTGGCCAGAGACTATATACATTTTACATTTTAATAACTGTTAAATTGGCCTCCTAAAAGTTTGTACCAATTATACTTTTACTGACAAGTGAGTTTGAATGTCTATTTCTCTAACTCTTAGCTAACCAAAAGTTGTTAAACTTTTTCATCTTTGCCAATGTGATAGATTAAAACAAAAACTATTGTTTTATTACTTTCACCCATCCCTTCTCCATTTCTTACCCTCTTGTCTACATACAGTTTAAATCTCAGATTAAAAATACATCCCCTTCACAGATCCTTCACCATCTATTTTCTCCCTTCCCCTAAACATCTACAGCTTTTTATATTGTTCTCATATTGCTTGAATTTTAGGGACTAGTTCTATATGTTTTATTCCTCTGACAACTGTAGTTTGTAAATTCCTTGGAAGTTAGGATCAGGTCTTATTCACAGAAACACTGAATGCAGAGACAAAACAAGAAATTTCAGGAACCATATTAATCAAGTCTCTCATTTTTACAAATAACCAGAGTATTAAGTCTTGGAAGAATGCGTTACTGTTCAAAGCCCGTTTCTAGACACTCAATTAGTTATATTAATTCAACACACTAAATTTATAAGGGAAACATCATTATCCCGGTTTACTGATAAGGAAACTAAGTTCCACATGATTTACTGAGGAAAGTGCTTTACTCAGAGCAGGTCCAAGTCCAGGATCCATCGTCCTGGCTCCATGCATCCTCCTTCCACTGTATCTTACTGCCTTTCCGGTTTCCCTCACTCACTCAGCTGCGCATAAATATCTGTGAATAAAATGACTCGGGGGAAAAAATTGCCAGGTGGTGTTTGCATCTCCAATACTTTGTCCACCTGATGCAAAGAACTGATTCATTGTTAGAGACCCTGACGCTGGGGACAGATCGAAGGCAAGAGGGTAAGGGGACGACAGAGGATGAGATGGTTGGATGGCATCACCGACTCGATGGATTTGAGTTTGAACAAGCTCCAGGAATGGCGATGGACAGGGAGGCCTGGCATGTTGTCGCAAAAAGTCGGACGAGACTGAGCGACTGAACTGACTGACTGACAGGAGTTTAAATACGTGCAATTAAGTAAAGCAAACCTGCTGAGCACCCAGGAGGCACAGCTAGCTCTTCACACAGCTTTCTTCCAGGCCAGTTTTAATCTTTCGCTCCTCGCCCCGAGACCCCCCTACAGGACCAGTCAGGCTCCAAGGGAAACACGGCTGCGCACGGCCCCTTTAAGGCTGCGGGCGGCGCGTGCCCACAGTTCTTTCAAACGGACCAATGGAAGGACAACGGGCGGTCCGCCCAGGACCAATAAACAACGAGGACACTGCGGGGTGTGCGGCGGCCCAAGCGGTTTCAAACGGCTTAGAGCAACCTCTCGGTTCTGGCCCGGCGGAGGTGAGTGGACTGTGGGCCCGACCCACCTGCCTAGGCCCCTCAGGTTCACGAGCGGCGCGCGCGGAGCGGCCCCTCGCCCCGGGCTCGGGGGGCGGGGGCTTCCGCGGACGCGCGCCTTCCTCGCCCCACAAACCCGGCGGGTCTGAGGCGGCGGAGCGGGGCGGAGGCCCGGGGACTGGCGGCCGGGAGGGCGGGGGGCGTGGGCGCTCGGGTGCGGCTGAGGCCGGGGCCGGGATCCGGGTGACCGGAGCGCGGCGCGGCGGGGTGCGGGCGGCCTTGCCCGAGGGATGCGTGCGGCGCAGGGCCGCGTCTGGCGGCTCGGGGTGTTCGGGTGCTGGGGCCGGGGAGCCTCCGAGCCGGCGCTGCTACGGCGCCCCTCGCGTAATTGTCAAATGAATGAATGAATGAGAGAGAATCTCCGTGGGCTGTGGTGGTGTGAAGGGCGCTGGTCTCAGAGCGTGACAAGGACAGTGGTCCCGGGGCCTCCCCGCGCACCTGTGCCCGGCCCGCGCACCTGCGGCCCCGCCGGCTTGCTGCGATTTAAAACGATTCGGATCGCATCGCTCCGCCCTTCCGCCTGGCTTTCTGTCTCGGAAGGTGTCAGTAGAGTTCAGGTATATTTCCAGCTTTGAAGCTTTGGGGGACCCATACAATAGCCAGCAGTGTAGGTTAATCAGGCCTTGCTACTTTAAGGTGAGGTCTCGGTAAACTAGATTCTTACTTTTTAAGCTCTTAACCACTGTGGCTGTCGAGATAGCTACCCTGCCATTGTGGTAATTGTCAGGCCGGGTTTAAACGCGTCCGTTTTTGTTTCTGGGATAGAAAATGGTGAAATCGTGTGGCCAGAGCGGCTACTATGTGTTAGAAAATACACTCGTGTTGATGAATCTTAGCGATGAGTTTTTCACTCAGCGGCAGTAGAGGAAGAAGAGGTTTTTGCAAAACTTGCCCCAAATTTATGCATGGCTCCAGTTTAATTCTTATGGGACTCAAGGCTTCAAGTGTTGGCCCAGAAATGCTCCCTGTCTTATTTTATGCATAATTATAGTAATTGAAAACTCATTTTGAGAGAGGTGAACTCCTCCTTTCTCCATTTTTATCACCCTGAAAAGTCCTTCTTTGACCTAAAGAGCTGATAATGAAGGTAACCATCTTTGAAACTTAAGAAATTGTAAAAGATTTGGATTTCTCTTAAATGACTGGATAAACTGTAATGTTTTTATAAAATGACATAGAGAAAGGTGAAATCAATATATATTTGCCAACATAAATTAAACATAATGGGTAAACCCATGAGAAAAAAATTTACACAAGTTTTTAAAGTGTGTTCACTCAGGCAACAGCAAGCAAAAACATTCCTTAACAATAAACTGTATAATTTATTACTTAAATTTTTTTGATCAACAGCTTAATTTTAACAGCAGAGTTTTAACGGCAATAAATTTGAGTACCCTAATATTATGAACACTGTCTTAGGTTTTGGGAAAGCAATGAAAAATAATAAATGTATTTAGCAGTGCCTTAGGTTATTATTTAAGATCTTGATGGGGAAGGAAAACTTTTCTTTATATTGGTGCAAAGTCAAGTTCCTTTATGCTCCTTTGTCTTAATGGAGTCTCATTCATTCATTCAACAAATATTGATGCCTACCGTGTGTTAACATTGTTCTAGATTCTGGGAATACACTGGTGAACCAGAAAAAGACAAAGCCCGTGACCTAAGGGAGTTTGACAATTTTATCTCTCAAACAGTTTGCTGTAGCAAATTGTCATTTCTGTAATCCCTCTGGCCAGCTCTAGTCCTTGAACAAAATAAATGCTCAGCTACTTCTACCAGCAGTAGTTAACATTTATTGAATATTCTACTGGGTGCCACGTTTTGTCTTTTTTAATTCTCACAACCTTTTACAGATGAGGAAACTGAGTCTTAGAAAATTTATGCAGCTTGCTCAAAATCATACAGCTGATAGCACCTCAGTTTGAACCCAAGTTAGTCTGTTCACTGCCGTTGCACATAACTTCTGGCTGTACTGTGTGAAGTAATGAGATCTGTTAGGGAGAATTCAGGATCATTTTCTGGGTAGACTCTCCCTCTTGCCTTTTTTTCTTAAATACTTCTATTAGAGCCATAAGGAAATGTGAACCACAGGCATGGTGGTTTTAGAGGGAAGGTGGAAGAACAGTTCAAAATAGCCTTTTTACCATATGAGGGATGGACAGTTGTGGCAGTGGAAGATAGGACTGAATGGGGGTGTAGAGCCTGGATGTGGATCTAATGATTGATGAATTCCTGGTGATCAGTGTTGGAGAGGTTTGAATTTTTTTAAACTTTATTTCAATTACTGTTAAATGCATATTTGTACCTGTAGAGTTCAGGATATGTTGCTTACCTTGTTTCTATCTGGGTGGTTGCCTTGCCCATTTGATTAATCTCAAATACTTAAAAGTTACTCTTTTTGGCCTTTGTGTGTGTTCTCTCTGCCTGGAACTTCCTACCTGCTGTACCCTGCCTCAAGCTTGTCTTTGTGTATAGGCATCACTCAGCTCTCAACTCAAAGGTCATCTCCTTAGAGAGGCATTGCACAAGCTCTAATTAGTGTAGCCCTTTTGGTTGTATTTACCTCGCTTTTTTTTTTTAATTTTATAGAATTTATTGCTATATGATAGGTCATTTATTGTTTGCTTGTATATTGTCTCATTTCCTCACAGAAATGAAAGCAGGGCACGGGAGCTTTTTTTTTTTTAATCTGTGAGGTTATTTCAATGCTTCAAGCGGTGCTTAGGACAAATAAGGTGGACAGAAAATGTTTGTTGGCCAAAACTGGCATAGTTTTCTCCATGTAATAAAGTGTACAACTAACCAGTGTTTCTATGTCTTTGGATATAGCAATATCTTAGCAGACTAATTTGGAAAGTCTTCAACTAAGAATCATGGAAAAATGATAGCTTTATGTTTGTGTTGACTGAGAGAGATGATGGATCTGGCTTCCCCACCTCACTGTTTCCCCCTAGTTTTTAAAACCTTTAAAATATATAGAAGTTTTTAGGGGTATCATTTAGGTATATAGTAGAATGTACATGTATTGGAATTTATCTGATGTTTTTCTCATAATTAGACTGGGGTTATGTATTTTGGGGAGGAAGATCACAGAATACCGTTTTAATCCCATCATATAAAGGGTACTATCAACATGATTTATGACTGTTGGTATTGACTTTGATCATCTGGCTGAAGTAGTGTTTGTCTGGTTTCTCCACTACAGAGTTAACTCTTTTCCCCTTTCTATACTGTGGTCTTCGGAAGGAAGTAATTTTGTACAGCCCACTTATGAAGTGAGGGATTGTGCTCCCTGTCCTTGGGGTGGAATAGCTAGATATTTTATTTGAATTTCTTCTGCGTGGAGAATTTGTCTCTCTTTCCCCATTTATTAGTTTAGTCAAGGATTTATATCAGTATAAACTGAAGGGCATTTTATACTTGGAGTTATATTCCAGTACTGCTTTACTTTGTTGCTCGAATTGTTCCAGCTTTATCCATTGAGTATTCTCTCAGTTGGCTCTTGTTCCCCTTTAACATTCCAACATCTGTGTGTGTGTGTTTAATTATTTTTTTTAGCAGTTCCCAACACTACAAGATGCAATAAGCTCATCTTGTATATTTCTTGTCACAGTGCTAGAATTAGTCATTTCTCCTGGATATCCTGGGACTTTTTATTGGAGAATGGTAATAAAAACCAAGATCTGGGCAGTAAGTGTTCTCATTGCTACTAGAGTGTCATTTCTTTTAGGCACTCTCAACTAACAGAACTAATAGGTATATATACTAACTGGTGTGTACAGACATCTATAGATATTCCTGTATGTCGCTATCTGTTTCTATACCAAATTAAACAGGAGTTCTATTCAGCTCCATTCCCCGGTGGCTCAGATGGTAAAGCGTCTGCCTGCAGTGCGGGAGACCTGGGTTCGATCCCTGGGTTGGGAAGATCCTCTGGAGAAGGAAATGGTAACCCACTCCAGTACTCTTGCCTGGAAAATTCCATGGACTGAGGAGCCTGGTGGGCTACCGTCCATGGGGTTGCAAAGAGTCGGACATGACTGAGCGACTTCACCTTCACCTTCATAGACATATGTAGCAGTATCTGAATTTTTAATCCATACTTCCATAAAAAATAACTTTATTAACTAGAAGTGCAGGGCTTCCCAGGTGGCTCAGTGGTAAAGAATCCGCCTGCCAAGCAGGAGACATAGGTGGGTTGGGAAGATCCCCTGGAGGAGATGGCAGCCCCCTCCTGTATTCTTGTCTGGGAAATCCCATGGACAGAGGAGCCTGACAGGCTACAGCCCACGGGGTTGCAAAAGAGTCGGACATGACTTAGTAACTAAACAACACTAAATACAGTGCTTATGTCCAGTTTCTTTTGCCTTTAGTGTTAAAGTCCATTCATTTCCAAAGTTGCTTAAGTCAGTTCTCTTTCCCCACCCACTTCAGTGAGATGTTTTCACACATTTTATGGGATTCCTCAGTCTCCCAAATGACTTTCTAAAATTAGCATGCATTAAAGTTTACTCTTTATGTTGTGAACTTCTATAAGTTTTGACATTTATAATGTTATTTATCCACCATTATACTATTGTAGAGAATAGTTTCACTGCCCTAAAAATCTCTTAGAATTCACCTATTCATCCTTTCTGCCTCCCAACCCTCTGGCAGCATTGATCTCTTTATTGTCTTCACAGTTTGACTCTTCCAGAATGTAATATAATTGGAATCATATACTACGTAACCTTTTCAGACTGGCTTCTTTCACTTCAGTTCAGTTCAGTTCAGTCGCTCAGTCGCGTCCGACTTTGCGACCCCATGAATCGCAGCACGCCAGGCCTCCCTGTCCATCACCAACTCCCGGAGTTCACTCAGACTCAGGTCCATCGAGTCCGTGATGCTATCCAGCCATCTCATCCTCGGTCGTCCCCTTCTCCTCCTGCCCCCAATCCCTCCCAGCCTCAGAGTCTTTTCCAGTGAGTCAACTCTGCGCATGAGGTGGCCAAAGTACTGGAGCTTCAGCTTTAGCATCAGTCCTTCCAAAGAAATCCCAGGGCTGATCTCCTTCAGAATGGACTGGTTGGATCTCCTTGCAGTCCAGTGAAGAGTATCTATTTAAGGGTCTCTCATGTTTTTTCTTGGCTTGATAGCTCATTTCTTTTTATTACTGAATAAGATTTCATTGTGTGTGTGTACCGTAGTTTATCCATTCACCTATTGAAGGATATCTGGGTCACTTCTAGTTTTTGATAATTATGAACAAAGCTGCTATAAACATTTGTGTGTGGCATATAAATTTTTAGTTCTCCTGTGTAGATACCTACGAGTGTGATTGCTGGGCCATAGGGTAAGACAGTGTTTAGCTTGGTAAGACAATGTTTAGCTTTGTAAGAAACTGCCAAACTTTTCAAAAGTGGCTATACCATCTTGTGTTTCCACTAGCAATGAATGGGAGTTCTTTTTGCTTGACATCCATGTCAGCATTTAGTTTCACCAGTTTTTTTGTTTTGTTTTGTTTTGTTTTGTTTTAATTTTAGCCATTCTAGTAGGTCTGAGGTATTGCACTTTTTAAAAATTTTGTTTTTCAAGACATGACGTTTTTGAAGGTAAATGATAGGGTTTTTTGTTTTTCAGGTTTTTTTTTTGACAAAACCTTTAAAAAATAACCTTTTTTATTTTGTAATAATTTTAGATTTACAGAAAAGTTGCTAGGGTATAGCATTTTGTATGCCTCTCATCCGATCTCCTCTATTGTTAATATTTTAGATGGCACATATGTCAAAATGAAGACACCAGCATTGATGCATTCCTTTTAGCTGAACCCCAGGCCTTGTTGGGAGGTCTGTAGTTCTCTGCTCACAGCGCCTTTCTGTTTGAGGGCCCTCCTGGGCGACCTGCTGCACTTAGTTGTCGTCTCTCTTAGTCTCCTGTGGTCTTTGACAGTTTCTCGGTCTTTGTCTCCATGGTCTTGACAGTTTTGAGTACTAGTCAGTTATTTTGTGGAATATTCTTTTTCCGGGTTTGTCCCATGTTTTTTTCATTATTAGACAAGGATTATGTGTTTTTGGAAAGAATGTCACAGAACACCATCATTTCTTATCAAGGGAATATATGATATCACTGATGATGTTAACCTTGAACACTTGGTTAAGGTAGTGTTTGCCAGGTTGAGAAGTAAAGTTACTGTTTTTTCCTTTCTATACCTATTCTTTGGAAGTGAGTCTCTGAGTCTAGCCCATCCTCAAGGTGGATGAGGGGCATAAGTTCTGCTTACTGAAGTTGGAACAGTATTTACATAGATTGTTTGAAATTTTGTAACAAAAATTTGTTCTCCCCCATTTATTTTTCTTTTTAACCAATTATCTATATCAATATGAATATCTGTTTTATAATCTGATTCTATGTTATTTATTTTAGCTCATTCTGAGCACTTTTCTGGTACAGCAAGATGCTCCAGACCGATCTAGTATTTTCCCCATCCCAGCCGTAGAATCAGCCCTGGTTCCTTCTATGAGACTGTGATATTTATTGATAGAAACCAAGATCTAGATGTGCTTATCTCTGGGGTGTCATTGTTCCGAGGTCCTCTCAGTAAACAGAGCTGGGTATGTATGTATACTAACTCACG
>SJYQ01000749.1:288336-300861 GCA_006410935.1 Redunca redunca
AAAAAAAAAAAAAGGAAAAGAAAAGAAAGTCTCATGAAAACCCCCAGTCCTGAACTAGCATGAGTTCTTCATTTGTGAGTAAAGATTAAATCTCATATCAGAAATCTCTGGGCAGTAAAAGAAAACAGTTTTTTATGCTTTAGAGGACTGCCTCCTTATTTTGACCTACATTTAATATGGGGAATTCCTCCAAGTGAAATATGGATAGTCTCCTGAGTAATATAAAATGACATTTACTTGTTTGAGAGGTGAAAGTGTTAGTCAGTCATGTCTGACTCTGTGACTAGTCAGGCTCGTCTGTCTATGGAATTCTCCAGGCAAGAATACTGGATTGGGTAGCCATTCCCTTCTTCAAGAGATCTTCCTAACTCCCCCAGGGGTCAAACCCAGGTCTCCTGCATTGCAGGCAGGTTTTTTTTTTTTTTTTAACCATCTGAGCCACCAGGGAAGTCAAAAGTCTGGTGCTCTACTGATTGAGTTATCCAGGCTTTACTTATTTAACTTTCAGTAAATCTGCTTTCTATAGGATAAGAAGGAATAGGTTGCTTATACACCCAACAAACTTGTTTTAGATCAGAGACTTGCTTTACTCAGTCCTAAGAACCCTAAGTTAACTTAGGCATTTCTTGAACCAGAAGATTAAAATGTGGGTTTGATTAAGTCTTAAGACAGCATGTTAAAAAGCAGAGACATTGCCAACAAAGGTAGTCCAGTAGTCATGTATGGATGTGAGAGTTGGAGTATAAAGAAAGCTGAGTGTCAAAGAATTGATGCTTTTGAACTGTGGTGTTGGAGAAGACTCTTGAGAGTCCCTTGGACTGCAGGGTGATCCACCCAGTCTATCCTAAAGGAAATCAGTCTTGAATATTCATTGGAAGGACTGATCCTGAAGCTGAGACTCCAATACTTTGGCCAACTGATGTGAAGAACTGACTCATTTGAAAAGACCCTGATGCTAGGAAAGAATGAAGGTGGGAGGAGAAGGGGATGATGAGAGGATGAGGTGGTTGGATGGCATCACCGACTCAATGGACATGAGTGTGAGTAAGCTCAGGGAGTTAGTGATGGACAGGGAGGCCTGGTGTGCTGCAGTCCATGGGGTTGCAAAGAGTCAGACACCACTAAGCAACTAAACTGAAGTCTAAGATCTCTAAATGACTCTGAGATGATGCTTATAATAATAATAATATAGTAATGATAGCTACTGTTTCTTGAATGCTTGCTGTTTGCCATGATGGGTCTTCCCTGGTGGCTCAGATGGTAAAGAATCTGTTTGCAATGCAGGAGACCTGGATTCAGTCCTTGGAGTTGGGAAGATCCCCTGGAGAAGGGAATGGTTACCTACTCTAGTCTTCTTGCCTGGAGAATTCCATGGACAGAGAAGCCTGGAGGGCTACAGTCCAAGGAGTCACAAAGAGTTGGACATGACTGAGCAACTAACACACACGCAGTGTACTGCTTCCTTGCATAAAGTCCCTGGCTTTGTATGATGAGACCCTTTCCAGTCTGCCCTTTTTCTCAGCTTTTGTTTTGGCCACATAGGTTGCAGTTCTTTCTTTATCTTGTCTAGTTCTTGTCAGCTTTCACCCACATGCCTGAAACATTCTCGTTATATCTAGTCATTGTGCCTAGGTCTGGCTAATCACTATTAATTTCCTTTAGTTCTCAGCCTAAATATCACTTTCTCAGGGAGACCTTCCCTGACCCTCCAGTCTAGATTAATTGCCTCTGTTACACCCTCATAGTACATTGCCACTGGGCTACTGTATTTCACTTCCTGTACTCAGTATGTAGCTAAGTGCCTAATACAGAGTAACATCTTATGATCTCATGCTATTCTGTATTAGGCACTTAGCTACATACTAAGTGTATTTGTGTGGCAGGGGAATAATACAGGTATTTGGAGATATTCTTAACATATGTAAGGCAAAGTCTCATTTTTCATTTCAACAGTTCACCATGACAATTAGTTGAATCACGTGAAGCAAGTTACTTAGCCTCCGTGCCTCATTTTTCGTATCTGTAAAATGGAATAATAACATCAATCTCAAGAGTTATGAGAAATAAACGAGTTAATGTATGTGAAGTGCTTAGAATACTGCCTGGCACGTAATGAATGCTCTGGAAATGTGTATTAAATAAGGAACCACATGAAGATGGTATTGTAATGATGGATGATAAAACTGAGACTCAGCTAGTGTATGGCAAAACAAGCGCTAGAATTCAGCTCCAACTCCAGCATCCAACATGACAGTTTTGGTTGAATTTAATTTTGACTAGAGTGCTCTATAATAAGATTTATTGCAAGCAACTGCTCTCCTGTCATGACTTTACCAAATGAATGATCTAAAATTAAAATTTCCTTCTTTTAATGGATTTCATAATCAAAAAGTAGGTACTAAGAAAACAGTGACAAAAATCTTTTAAATTTTTAAAATTTATTACTTAATAATTTTTCACTTCAAAAGAGGGTTTGCTTTAGAATTCTATTAATCTATTATATCATGTTTCCCTTTCACATTTTAAATACATTCAGCATGCAAAATTTTATTTATAAACTCAGAACACATTTATTATATATTTAAGAGTTCTATAATTTGTTGAAATTGTGCTGTTTTAGGAATTACGTGTTAGAGGACAAAGCACTCTGCTAGATGCTGGGCAATAACATTCAGATCTCTCTTTCAAGGGAGTTACGATGTCCAAAGAATATTAAGGGGAGGAAGTGAGGCTTATGGGATATGTATAGACAGATTCAGCTTCAAGGTGCCAGGCTGGAATTTTAAAGTTTTAGAGCTTTTAAAAACATTTTGATAAAAAATATTGAAGCTTGTTGTTCGGCCACACACTGAACGGCGGGCGCTGGGCCAGGACAGCCACTGCTGTGTTTTGAGGTTTGAGCAGCCTCCAGACTGTCTTCCATAGCTGTTGCACCATTTACAATCCCACCAAAAGTAGACAAGTGTTCCAACTTCTCTACCTTCTTACCAGCATTTGTTATTTCTGTTTTTTAAAAATCTGTTTATTTGATAGTAACCCTTCTATTGGGTGTGAAGAGACAATAAATAAAAAACAAGGCTATGTATTAAAATGAAAAGTAAAAATTCTTTAGCTAGTCCCATATACATTCTTCTAAAAGTGGTCATTGTTAACAATTTTCTGTGGATCCATCCAGAAAATGTTTATGTGCTTTCAAACATGTATTAGTTTTCTATGACTACCAAAACAAATGACCACAAATTTGACAGCTGAAAACAACAGTAATTTACTCTCTCACAGTTCTGGAGTTGAGTCTAAAATTTAGGGTGAGTAGGAGTTTGGGGTTAAAATATACACTGTCTATAAGATAACCAACAGGGAACTATACTTGTAATAGCCTATAATGGAAAAAAATATTTTTTGTACACACACACCTGAATCCCTTTGCTGTATGCTTGAAACTAACAACATTGTAAATCAACAATATTTCAGTAAGGATTTTAGAAAACTTTAGGATGAGGCTTCCCGGAGGCCGATACTGAGGCACGGCCGTGTTCCTCCGGAGGCCCTGGGGAGCTCCGGTTCTCGCCTCTTCCTCTTCTGGCAGCTGTCGGTGTCCCTTGGCTGATGTCGCACCCTCCAGCCTCTTACAGTCTTGCTCGTGTCCGTCTCCACATCACCGTCTCCTCCGAGTGTGTCAGCTTTTCATCGGTCTCCCTCTTGTAAGAATACATGTGGTTGCATTCAGGCTGACTCAGATGATCCAGGATGAGCTTCCCATCTCAAAACTCTTAATCACATTTGTGGAGACCCTTTTCCCAAATAAAACATTTATAGTTTTGGGGGATTACAGCCCAATATCTTTGGGGGTCATTACCACCAATGTGTATGACCCTCTTTTTATATTTTTACTAAACACATAAAAAAGGAGTTAGACTTCATATGCTAGCTTCCAAAACTGTTTTTAAAACTTCATAATAGATCATCAGTATTTAAATATTTTCTTCAGTCTTCTTTATCTTTTTTTCTTTAAATACCTACAGAGCATTTTGAACAGACGAGTGTCTCACTTTTTAAAAACTGTAATATTTTTTAAAAGCATGTAACATAAAAACTACCATCATAATTTTAAACTAGTGGTTACATTCAGTTGTTGTGAAAGACATCTCCAAAACTTTTGAGTCTTGCAGATCTGATACTGTATCCATTAAACAACTTTTCTTTTCCTCTTTCCCTGGCCCCTGATGAGCACCATTCTACTTTCTGTTGCTATGAATTTTACTAGCATAGTACCTCCTGTAAGTGGACTCATACGGTATTTGTCTTTTTGTGGCTGGCTTGTTTAACTTAGCATGATATCCTCAAAGTTCACCCATATTGTGGCGTATAACAGGATTTCCTTCCTTTTTAAGGCTAATATTTCATTGTATGTGTTTACCACATTTTGCTTATCCATCCATCCGCTCGTTCTTTAGTGGACGCTTGGATCATGAGTGTGTAAACTCGAGCCCCAGTTTTCAGTGCTTCTGGAGGTAGATGCACCCACCCTCGGCCACACACTGAACGGCGGGCGCTGGGCCAGGACAGCCACTGCTCTGTTTTGAGGTTTGAGCAGCCTCCAGACTGTCTTCCATAGCTGTTGCACCATTTACAATCCCACCAACAGTAGACAAGTGTTCCAACTTCTCTACCTTCTTACCAGCATTTGTTATTTCTGTTTTTTAAAAATCTGTTTATTTGATAGTAACCCTTCTATTGGGTGTGAAGAGACAATCCCATTGTGATGTTGACATGCATTTCTCTGATGATCAGTGATGGTGAACATCTTTTCATATGCTTATTGCCCGTTGGTATATCATCTTTGTTGTTCTCGTTCAGTTGCTAAGTCATGTCCGACTCTTTGCGACCCCATGGACTGCAGCGTGCCAGGCTCCCCTATCCTCCATTATCTTCCTGAGTTTGCTCAAATTCATGTCCGTTGAATCAGTGATGCCATCTAACCATCTCATCCTCTGCCCCCACTTCTCCTCTGCCTTCAATCTTTCCCAGTATCAGAGTGTTTTCTAATGAGTTGGCTCTTTGCATCAGGTGGCCAAAGTATTGAAACTTCAGCATCAGCCCTTCCAATGAATTTCAACAAATATGCAAAATACTCATCTTTATAGAAACATCTATTCAAGTCTTTTGCCCATTTTTGATTGGATTATTTGGAGTTTTGTTGTGGGAGTTCTTGATATTCTGTGGATATTAACGACTTATCAAATAATTGGTAAATATTTTCTTTCCTTCTGTAGGTTATCTTTTTACTCTGTTTCTTTTGTCGTTTGATACACAAAAGTTTTTAAGTTTGATACAATCCCCATTGGCCCATTTTGCTTTGGTTGCCTGTGCTTGTGGCGTCATATCTTAGATATCATTGTGCATTCCAGTGTTATAAAGCGTTTCCTCTATGTTTTCTTCTAGGAGTTTTGTAGTTTTAGATCTTATATTTAGATTTTTAATGATTTCATATTAGTTTTTGTGTATGATATAAGATAAGAGTCCACCTTCATTCTTTTGCATGTAGCTGTCTGGTTTTTCCCATCATCATTTGTTGGAGAGACCATCCTTTCCCAGCTGAGTGGTCTTGGCACTCTTGTCAAACAAAGATAATTTTACCCTATACGCGAGGGTTTATTCCTGCGTTCTCTATGCTGTTCCATTGGTCTTTTTGTCTTTCTGCCATTACCACACTGTTGTGATCATTGTGGCTTTTTAATAGGCTTTGGAATCAGGAAGAGAGTGCTGCAGCTTTTTTTTTCCAAAAATATTTTTACTATTCAGGGTCCTTTGAGATCCCATATGAATTTTTAAATTAATTTTTCTATTTTTACAAAAAATGCTGTTGGAATTTTGATAGATTATGATGAATTTATAGATTATTTTCAGATATATGGAATCTTAATAATACTGAATCTTACAGGCCATGGATATGGGATGTCTTTTTGTTTGTATCTTCTATATAGTTTCTTTTAGCATTGTTTTATAAGTTTCAGTGTACAAGTCTCATCTCCTTGGTTAGGTTTATTCCCAAGTATTTTATTCTTTTTGATGTTATTTTAAGTGGAGTTGTTTTCTTAATTTTCTTTTCATATTTTTCATTGGTGGTATAGAAAAACACTACTGATTTTTGTATGTTGGTTTTGTATTGTGCAAAATTCATTCATTTACTGAATTCATTTATTCTCACATCTTTCTTTGGTGGAATCTTTTAGGGTTTTCTACATATAAGATTATGTCATATGCAAACAGATCATTTTACTTCTTCCTTTTTGACTTTGATCTCTTTTGTTTCTTCATCTTGCCTAATTTCTCTGTGTAAGACTTTTTTCCTGCAAAGAACATTGACTGCAGTTCTGTGTTGAATAGGGTTGTTAGCACAAGCATCCTTGCCTTGCTCCTGGTCTTAGAGGGAAAGCCTTCAGGTTCTCACTCTTGAGTGTGACGCTGTGTGTGCTCAGTCATGTCTGACTGTTTGTGACCCTTTGGACTAGAGCCTGCCAGGCTCCTTTGTACATGGGGTTTTTAGGCAAGAGTCCTGGAGTGGATTGCGCTTCCTCCTCCAGGGCTCAAGTGTGCAGTGGCTTCCTACCGTGTGCACCCAGCTGCGCAGCCATCACCACCATCTAATGCCGGAACATTCTCATCATCCTGAAGAGGGGCCTCGTACCACTCATGGTCACCCCCAGTCCTCATCTCCCTCCCTGCCCTCCCACCCCTAGCCCTGGGCTCTGTCTGTCTCTCTGCATTTGCTTAACCTGGACATTTCATATCAACGTAATCATACAATATTTGACCTTCTGTGTCTTGCTTCTTTCACTTAGTACAGTGTTTTCAAGGCTAACCCCTGTTGTAGGATATATCTTTCCTTTTTGTGGCTGAATGATATTCCATTGAATGGATAGATCACAATCTGTTTTACCCATTTATCAGTTGATGGATTTGTGGGTTATTTCCACTCTGGGACTATTATGAGTAATGCTGCTGTTAACATTTATATACAAGGTTTTGTGTGGACTTTCAATTCTCTTGGGAATGGGTTGTTAATATCAAATATTTTCCACATTGGATGTGCCAGTTTACATAACCAGCAGCGGCATTTTGTTGTAATATTGGACATAGTATTTATTTTTTATAATATTTATTTATTTGGCTGTGCTGAGTCTTAGTTACGGCCCCTGGGATCTAGTTCCCTTCAGTTCAGTTCAATTCAGTCGCTCAGTCGCGTCCGAAACTTTGCGACCCCATGAATCGCAGCACGCCAGGCCTCCCTGTCCATCGCCAACTCCCGGAATTCACTCAGACTCACGTCCATCGAGTCCGTGATGCCATCCAGCCATCTCATCCTCGGTCATCCCCTTCTCCTCCTGCCCCCAATCCCTCCCAGCATCAGAGTCTTTTCCAATGAGTCAACTCTGCGCATGAGGTGGCCAAAGTACTGGAGTTTCAGCTTCAGCATCATTCCTTCCAAAGAAATCCCAGGACTGATCTCCTTTAGGATGGACTGGTTGGATCTCCTTGCAGTCCAAGGGACTCACAAGAGTCTTCTCCAACACCACTGTTCAAAAGCATCAATTCTGCGGCACTCAACTTTCTTCACAGTCCAACTCTCACATCCATACGTGACCACAGGAAAAACCATAGCCTTGACTCGACGGACCTTTGTTGGCAAAGTAATGTCTCTGCTTTTCAATATGCTGTCTAGGTTGGTCATAACTTTCCTTCCAAGGAGTAAGCGTCTTTTAATTTCATGGCTGGTTCCCTTACCAGGGATCAAATCTGAGTTCCCTACATTGACAGTGTGGAGTCTTAGCCACTGACCACCAGGGAAGTCTCTGGACATAGTATTTATAATGAGTTTCCAAATATTTTCTTGTATGTGTCCTTTTTGTTTCCTAATCAGGAGAATTATACTTTTGCTAAAGATGTTAAATAATACTTGCTATATACATTGTTGATAAATTTTATTTAGGCTCTAGAAACTCTTGTCTGAATGTTGCAAGTTTGACTGACAGAAGTATATCTAATGTATTTAGTTACTAGTAGTACTTTTTGTTAATTCTTCTAGCTTATTGATCCAGAAAAAATTACCAGATATGACTACTCTTGGATAGGATTTGAAAGAGTAATTTTCATTGATATTTCCCTTTGAAAGTGTTATAAAGTAACATTTAAGATTCATGTCAAGTGATCAGTGATTCTTCATAAATAGAAGACTAATCAAGTGAACTTTCTCAAGTGAAGTCGCTCAGTCATGTCCAACTCTTTGCGACCCCGTGGACTGTAGCCCATCCGGCTCCTCCGCCCATGGGATTCTCGAGGCAAGAATACTTTGGAGTGGGTTGCCATTTCCTTCTCCAGGGGATCTTCCCGACCCAGGGATCGAACCCAGGTCTCCTGCATTGCAGGCAGACGCTTTAACCCAGTTACACACCATTAATACTAAATTGCAGAAAGAACTGATTGTAATTGATAGGTATAAAAATACAGATCCATACTGAAAATCAGTGGTAAGTAATAATCCAGTTACCCTTGAGTTATTGTTAGTAGAAGAGCATGAAAGGGTTCAAAGAGACACTTTAGAAACCAATTTGACAGTTACTTATAAAATTAAACATGCACTTACCATATCACCCATTTTTCCCACTCCTGGATATTTGCCCAAGAGAAATGAAAAGTTATGTTCATATAAAAATTTGTAGCAGTTTGGATTTTTTTTTCTTTTCTTTTCTTTGTAATTGCTAAAATCTGTAAACAGTCCACATGTCCTTCAGCTGGTAAATGGATGAACAGAATGTTAGATCATACAAGGCAATGTTGCTCAGCAATAAAGTGAAACTACTGATATGTGAAAAAACATGGATAATCTCAGTTCTACTAAGTGAACAAAGCCAGACTCAAAAGACTACACACTGTATGGCTCTTTTTATGTGACGTTGTGGAAAAACCAAACCTGTAGGAACAGAATACTGATCAGTGATTGTCTGGGGGAGAGAGGTTAATTACAGAGAGGCACAAGAAAATTTGTAGGGCTTGTAGAGATGTTCCTGACTGTGGTGATGGATACATGACTGTATTTCTGTCAGGGTGCATAGAACTGTGTACTAAAGAGTGAAGTTTAAACTAACACAACATTGTAAATCAACTGTACTCCAAGAAAGAAGTTTTAAAAGTAAATTTTAGTATATGTAAGTTATACTAAAGAATTTTAGTATATGTAGTTATACGAGATGGCTGGATGGCATCACTGACTTGATGGACGTGAGTCTGAGTGAACTCTGGGACCTGGAGTGCTGTGATTCATGGGGTCGCGAAGAGTCGGACACGACTGAGCGACTGAACTGAACTGAAACCTGACTTAAAAGCTCTTGGGTTGGAGGACCTCTGCTCCCTCTAATCCTCAGCTAACTTCTGACAGCTAGGAAGAACACAGGGTGCAGTCAGTGGGAAGGGGCTATTCATTTGCCTTTTAGTGGAGGAATGTGATTAGAAAAGGCAGACAGTATTTGTTGCACTTTATGTACTTTATTTACTACGTACCATTCAGCAATTAATTCTAGGCACTTTTTAAGTATAAAAAACTTAACTCATTCAATTCTCCTAGTTAACCCAGTAAGGTAAAAAATTCCTTATTTTACAAATAGAAAACAGAAGCACAAAGAGGTAAGAATTTTTGTCTAAAACCACACAGCTAATAAATGGCTCAGCCAGGATTTGAACTAAGCATTCTGGCTCCAGAGTCCTCGCTCTTAATCACTAGCTTGGCCTCTTCCCTTCACTGTATATGATGTAATAAAGAATTCCAGTTAATGCTTAAAACTTTACCCCTTCGCTCTGGCTATGTGTAAATAAATATTTTCCTTAATCTGTGCTTGATTTGTTTCAGGAAAAAACATTACAGTGAAGAAGGATTTTTTAAAAGCACAAGAAATACCACCTTTCTGATAAATGAATTATCATTTTCCCATATTCTCTTCCATATATAGTGTTTGCTGAATCATTTCCTAAACAGTTTCAACTTTGCCCTGGAGAATACTTCTTTCTGGTAATTTGTTGAATTGTGAAGGTTTTACATGTTTAGTTTAGTCTCTTCGTGGTTTGTAGAGAAAAGACTGCAATAACCGAAATATTTTGGGCTGTGACATTTGGTGAGATATCTAATTATTATTCAGGAATGTTTACATAAAATGTCTTTGCTTTGGGACAAAATATATAAATCTAATTGTACTGAGTTGTACAATCAATGGATATTTTTTCTCTCTGAACTTTTAATTCAGTAATAAGTGCAGCACTGGGTATTATCCATTTGTATGTGAACATGCACATGTATACTCACTCCACTAGGCTTATTGAAGTTACCTGGACTCCATTGTCAAAATAAGTGTTGGTCATACCTTTTGTATAAATATTTACTGAGTACTCATTTGGTATCACATCCTGGGAAAAAAGATGAGATACATTCCAACCGTTGCCTTGAGGTGCTCACAATCTAGTGGGAAGGCTGATCTACTACATTGCTCTCAGAACAGTGTGATAAGCTTGATACAGATAGAATGAAAGAAGGTCTTAATTACTTAATTCAGAAGTATCATTCACAGTTAAATGCACTTTGAAATGAGGTGATTTTTTTTTTTTTGCAATTCAAAATCAGACTGTTCTAATCTGAATCAGTTCCTCTTCATGGCAGCCTTAGCCTAGAATTTTCTAAGACCTTCAGAATCAGGGTAACCTGGGTCTGCTCCGTATTAGAGCAGTCTTTGTGCCTGTCCTTTAGAATTCAAATTTCCACTTGGACCATTTGGGGTGGAAGATGCTCGGGCACTTACGATGGTCTTTTGTTGTTGTTCTTTAGGCACTAAGTCTTGTCCAACTCTTTTGTGACCCCCTGAACTGTAGCTCACCAGGCTCCTCTGTCCATGGAATTTCCCAGGCATGAATATTGGAGTGGGTTGCCATTTCCTTCTCCAGAGGATCTTTCTGACCCAGGGACTGAACTTGCATCCCCTGCATTGGCAGATAGATTCTTTACCACTGAGCCACTAGGGAAGCCCATAAATGGCCTTTGGCTTTACTAAATTGATTTCTATATAGGTTTGGGGGTGACTTAAGGTTTTAATATGCTAAAGCTGAAACTTCAGTACTTTGGCCACCTCATGCGAAGAGTTGACTCATTGGAAAAGACCCTGATGCTGGGAGGGATTGGGGGCAGGAGGAGAAGGGGACGACAGAGGATGAGATGGTTGGATGGCATCACTGACTCGGTGGACGTGAGTTTGAGTGAACTCCGGGAGATGGTGATGGACAGGGAGGCCTGGCGTGCTGCGATTCATGGGGTCGCGAAGAGTTGGACACGACTGAGTGACTGAACTGAACTGAAGGTTTTAATAAGGTATGTTTATTTATCAAGATTAGATGAAGGTATGCTGGGCTGGATGACTTAGGAGCTGGAATCAATATTGCCGGGAGAAATATCAACCTCAGATATGCAGATGATACCACTTTAATGGCAGAAAGTGAAGAGGAACTAAAGAGCCTCTTGATGAAGGTGAGAGAGGAGAGTGAAAAAGCTGTCTTAAAATTCAACATTCAAAAAACGAAGATCGTGGCATCCGGTCCTATCACTTCATGGCAAATAGATGGGGAAAAAGTGGAAAGAGTGTCAGATTTCATTTTCTTGGGCTCTAAAATCAACACGGACAGTGACTGCAGCCACGAAATTAAAAGACACTTGCTCCTTGGAAGAATAGCTGTTAAAAAGCAGAGACATCACTTTGCTGACAAAGATCCATGTAGTCAAAGCTATGATTTTTCCAGTAGTCGTGTGTGGATGTGAGAGTTGGATCAAAAAGAAGACTGAGCACCGAAGAATTGATGCTTTCAAACAGTGGTGTTGGAGAAGACTCTTGAGAGTCCCTTGGACAGCAGGGAGATCAAATCAGTCAATCCTAAAAGAAATCAATCCTGAATATTCATTGGAAGGACTGGCACTGAAGCTGAAGCTCCAATACTTTGGCTACCTTATTTGAAGAGCTGACTCATTGGAAAAGACCCTGATGCTGGATAAGATTGAGGGCAAGAGGAGAAGGGGAGGACAGAGGATAAGATGGTTGGATGGCATCACTGTCTCAATGGACATGCTGCTGCTGCTAAGTCGCTTCAGTCATGTCCGACTCTGTGCGATCCCATAGATGGCAGCCCACCAGGCTCCCCCGTCCCCGGGAACCTCCAGGCAAGAACACTGGAGTGGGTTGCTATTTCCTTCTCCAATGCGTAAAAGTGAAAGTGAAGTCGCTTAGCATGAGTTTGAACAAATTCAGGGAGAAGGTGGAGAACTGGCATGCTGCATTTCTTGGGGTCGCAAAGAGTCGAACACAACTTAGTGACTGAACAACAACAATACGGGCTTAATAAACACATAAATCTCTTTCCTGACAGTATAAAGGAGACACAAAATGCACACAAACCTTGTAAGTTGAGATTGAGGAAAAATTCCTCCTGTGAAAAGAA